>CM035812.1:50897003-51223118 GCA_020458035.1 Magallana ariakensis | reverse complement strand
CAATTGAAGTTTCACCCTAACTAAATATAGTCAGCCCGAATTACACACGTGCACAGTGAACCTCTTTTTTGCTTTAAACACTTGCTCACTATTGCTTAATTGTTACATCCATTACAACGTTTTCGTTAATTGCGAATTTGAAGGTCGTCACATTATTAATATGCATTGATAAATCTTTTTTCAATGAGAAATGATATTGCTAGCTTCCATTGTTGACTGCACTGTTTCGGATGTTGTAACTTTTAAACCTTAGATATGCCTGACGTCATGACGTCAGGCAATAAGACCGCGGAGCGACACTTGCAGTACTTTGATGATTTCTATGGCGACCGACTGCGTTGCATAATGTAGTCGTATTTCATAACTTCTTAATCCGAGAACAATTTTCCTTTGACTTAAAACTTTTAAGTATAATATATTATTCCGTTCATGTCTGTAGAAGTTTAGCGTGTTCAACAGGTTGATTAATTAGAAACATTATCCGATTATGATTTCGCACCTACATGTATAATGTGAAGATGATTGACTTCGAATAATAGCCTTATTGTTTAACAATTGACCACTGTAGTGAAAGCACACTTCGATACTCAATAATATTCGATTCGATTGGTTATCATATAAAGTGAGCGTTACCAAACTAACAGAATTAAATCACATCGGGATCGGAATACTAATAATAATAAATATAAACGAAATCCTGATCTACCACAAATGTAAAACCTCCAGCCGGATTCGAACTCATGACTTACAGACTCTAACCCTTTGCATTACACTGTTAGGTGACAATAACGGGAAAGACACTACTTATAAAATTACACTTCATTTTATTGTTTATTTCGATAAACAATACGACATAACATAGAAGTGTCCCATACCACCTTAATGTTCCGCGGTCTTATATATACTGTTAACTTCAACCGAGTAGACGTAGCACTAGCTAGAACCCCCAGTGTTTCTGTGCTGAAAGTGACTGGTTAATGATCCATGCAGTGATGCACTATACAGGCACGTAGCATCGGGGGGGGGGGGGGGGGGGGGGGGGGGGGGGGGACAGTCCCTCCCACTTTTTGTCGCAGCAAAGATTTTTCTTCAAGAAGATGGTGAATAAGGCGTGTAAACTGCCCATATGAGGGTAGATAAGGTACTATAAAATTAAAATATCAACAAATCTCATAATTTCTTTCTACATTATTGAAAACAATGTATATTTACCATAACATCGATTTATAACCCTTAAATAAGTTAAATATTTGGAATAGGTTGATTCAAACTGGAGTATGCGTGCCAAAACCTCCAAATAGTGTCATTTTTAGAACTTCAATGCCTTTTCTTTTATAGAGTGGGTCTGAGCTCCATATTTTTTTCATAGTCTATATAAGGTTTATAGGAAATCAAACCGATTTTAATCAACGAAAATGTGGAGAGATGACCCACTATACTTTAAAAATGTCATTTTGTATCACAACAATTGAACGTTTTAGAAAAATAATACAAGTCCGTAAATTCGTGGTTGAAGTCGCATATAGCATTTAACAATGGAATTTGTTGTGACTGAAATGGCTTGATCAGTGGTTCGAGCTCCAGACATTTGGTAACATTATAGAGCTAGGGTTTTTAGGTTGTGGGTTCGATACTATCAAAACTTTAGAATTTATTTTTTTTTCTTACCGTTTGTTAAAATATTCAAAACTGAATATAGTTAGAAAATGTACTTTTGTAAACATGTATTATAACATTATCTAGTATATTTAGTTGAAAAAAAATTAAAATTAAAATTGTATTTTACGACTAAACCAAATGGGCATTTGCGCTATCTTGTTCCCCCATCTTCTTACATAAAAAAGTGAATTATTAAGGAGTCCCCCCCCCCCCCCCCCCACTTTTTTGAGACCAAGTGATAAACTGAAAAGTAAGAATTTATAAGAAATTAAACCCTGTAGTTATAGTTGTTAACCCCCCCTCCCGGATTAGTATTTTCATGTTTTTTTTAATTTGCTTTTTTTTGCTTGTCAATTTTTTTTTTATAAATGAGTCTGCCCCCCCCCCCCCCCCTCACTTTCAAAAACGATGATACGTGCCTGCTTTATATATATACCGCTCACTATGCAGTTGTATTACAAGCTAGCTAGCACACAGCAGAGGGTGATTAAGGATCAAAGGGTGCATATACTACTAAAGCAAGAAAGAGTGCAATATGTTAGGACGAGATGCGTGGCTACATTATAAAGCTCACATTCAACACACAGTGACATATTTGAAATGCATTTGAAATAATAAATTAATAAGATGAAGCTGTATTTTATACAATGCATTTACATAATAGGATATATTTATTAAAAAAAAAGCATGCCAATTACAAGATTAAATAATTATACATGCGCATCAAGCATGCAAAAGAATGATGAATTATATTGTACATGTACAAGTCATGATAACTAAATAAATGACAGCCTCACAGGTGCAAAAAAAAACGTATATTAATAAATAAAGCATTTCATATAACAGATCTACATATCAATCCTTTTTATTTACTCTGTAGAATTGTTAATCCACACAGTCTGCCATATTGGTAAATCTCTGCTTCGGAGAATTACGGAGATTATTATAGCTGGGGGTTTGGTTTGGTTGAGACTATCAGGCCAAAAGAAGGCCATCAAATCTTGGAAGTTTAAATGTATGACGTAACAGTAAAAAAATACGTCATATTTGAATGTATTTGCAAGATGTGCACACTAAATATAAGCTTCTAAACAGTAGTAAAATATGGAGGCGGATCTAGAAATTTCAAATTTTAAAAGTTAGTTTTATGCATAACAATTTAAAATTTTTGAGGTATCCTTGCATATACATTTATATGGCCAATGGAGAATCTCGTTGTCATTAAATATTTAAAAAATATTGATTATAGATTATTATAGAAAAGAAATTTGTATTTTAGATATGACTGATCTCATCTCAACAGATTATAACTCTATTTAGAGAAAGACGTGTAACAGTATGACTGTCTACGTCTTGGCTACACACCATATACTGATATACGTTATGTAAATTATTTAAGAATTCAGAGTTACCGTTGCCTTATATTTAATATAGAATTGTACTCCAGTAATTATACCTGTAGAATATCAGAACAATGTATTTTCGTAACGTAAGTATTTCTGCTAAAGTGATTTGTAAACACTTAGCCAGTGAATGACACTGTCGAGTCGCCATAGACTGAAAACACGGAATTTTATTATAATATTCAAGATCCGCCGATCAACATTTCAGCCCTCCAGTGCATACCAAGAATATGACGTCAAAATAACGGAAGTGACGCGGAGCTGTTAATCTTCTGGAATAATGGTGCTGCATGCTGTTCGCTCATGTCACGTAAATAACGCTCAGATTAGCTATGATGTTTTTATTGTCAATCGGATATCAGTGAATTTTTACGGCATATGACTGGATTTTAACGTGATAAGCGACAATCGCAGGTACACCGTGTAGATTGCAGATTTGTGAACATGGTGAAGACGGGATATCATGGAAAGGGGGAGTGTTTTTTTGTTGACTGGTAATTGGTAGCGTTGTTCGTTCCTTTTCTTTCAATTCCGACCGAGGAAACGCACAAACATGTAATACTTATTATGGATTACGATATATAATAATCTATAAAGTATAAAACCGCACCATACGGAAAGGGGAGGGGGGGGTCGAACACATGCGCAGTATGCGTAGTCCGTGCCAGGCACGACTACGAAACGTAGAAACAAGACAAGTGCAATAAAGTAGACACAGATTTCACAAAACAAAAAAAATGTTTATATTTTTTTTTATAAGCAACACAATAGAATACAAATGATAAAGATTTTATCACATTATTATTATTAAGTAAATTTCCACATTTTAGAGAATATCTTAATTGAAAAGAAGAAAATAAATAAGAGTTTATTTCTTCATAACTTGGAAGTAGGTTTCTATAACATTTCTTAACATGAAAACAGTTTCTATGATCTACAGATGCCTTCTACATGACTATTTGGCAATAAGCTAAATTCCGAAACATATAATTATTCCGAAATTAAATAATACCCTGTTACAATATCATGTGATAAAATTATATAATACAATATCACATCATACAATATCATATTTTACATTATCATATGATATATTTTCATTTGATACAATTCCGATTATTCAACTCTATCTGAATACAAAAATACAAAGATATCCAAGATCTTGTGTGTTTTAAGCATGTTATGACAAATTTAGTAAAACACGACTTTGACGTAGCTGGTCGAAAACGACACGACGTCACGAACGTCAATTATTATTTTATTATTATTTATTATTATTGATTATTTTTTAATTATTTTCTTATATATTGTTATTATTTATCAATTATTATTATCGATATTAAAACAAGGCCATACTTTAATTATTAAATAAACACAACACAGATGCAGTAAAAAAATAGAAACAGAAAATAAAAAAACTGCGTTTACAATGCCTCTACTTTGACGTCCTTTTCTGAGCATTGTGACGTCAAAAGATAAGGGCCCTTTGCTCATGATGGCAGTCATATTATAATACAATACCATATTATACCATATTGTATCATATCATATGATACAATATTATATATTACAATACAATATGTGATACAATACTATAATATATAATGCAATATAATATTATACAACACCATAATATTATAATATACAATATTATATATAACAATATCATATGATACAATATCATTTCATAAAATACAAAAAGTTTGATACATTATCATATCATATAATTTTTTACAATATAATATTATATGATATAATATAGTATCATATAATACAATAGTGTATCATAGAAATCATGTTATATCATTTAACAACAAATACATCTATCAAGCAAGTTTGAGTAAGGTAGATTTTTTTAGCATCCTTGGCTATAAAGTTCAGGATCTGTATCTGAAGCTACATCTGTGATTCATTTATATTATAGTTAAATCAATTAGGCACTATTATCTATTAAACATGTGACCTGTTCCAAAAAACTAAACCTTCCCCAGTATTTGAACTTACGGCTCTGATTCAGCATTCGAGCCTGTCAAGTGCATCAGTATCATAAGACACATCATCCATGCAAGTTTAGTGAAGATAGAACCAGCAATAACTAAGATATAATCATCAGAGGGCAAGTGTTCCATAAACTTTAACCAGCTCTAATAACCTTAACCTCATTCAGCATCCGAAACCTATTGCTCAGATTCAGCTTTCAAGCCTGTCAAGTGCATCAGTATCATAAGACACACCATCCATGCAAGTTTGGTGAAGTTAGAACCTTAATAACAAAGATATAATCAGGAGAGGGCATCTGGTC
This sequence comes from Magallana ariakensis, assembly GCA_020458035.1. Lineage (NCBI taxonomy): Eukaryota > Metazoa > Mollusca > Bivalvia > Ostreida > Ostreidae > Magallana > Magallana ariakensis. Next base: position 51,217,754 of record CM035812.1, on the reverse strand, counting down.
CAAAAACTTTAACCAGCTCCAAAAACCTTATCCTCATCCAGCATCCGTAACCTATAGCTCAGATTCAGCATTCAAGCCTGTCAAGTGCATCAGTATCATAAGACGCACCATCCATGCAAGTTTGGTGAAGTTAGAACCGTAATAACTAAGATATAATCAGCACAGGGCACCTGCTCCAAAAACTTTAACCAGTTCTAAAAACCTTAACCTCATCCAGCATCCGAAACCTATTGCTCAGATTCAGCATTCAAGCCTGTCAGGTGCATCAGTATCATAAGACACACTATCCATGCAAGTTTGGTGAAGTTAGGACCTGTAGTAACTTAGAAATGGCTATCAAAGGGCATCTGCAACAAAAACTTTAACCTGCTCCAAAAACCTTAACCTCCTACAGCATCTGAAATTCATGGGCCAGATTCAGCATCCAAGTCTCTCAAGTCCAGATACATCATCCATGCAAGTTTGGTGAAGATAGGACAAGTAATAAGTTTGATACAGGACCTGCAACAAAAACTTTAACCAGGTCTGGCTGCCGACGCCGAGGGTATAGCATAAGCTCCCCCCGACTTTGTCTCAGTGAGCTAAAAATGAAACTAGAACTGTCCTAATGGGACTAATACCCCTAGCTGCAAGGCTAATTTTTAAATGGGACAGATATGAATTCAATTAAAGTAACTAAAATATAGCACTGAATCATAAAGGTTTGTGACACATAAAAAAATGTTCTAGAATTGAAAAAAAAAATTTTTAGTGAACAAAGAAAAAAAAAATTGTCAGAACTTCACTGTAAATACCATCCCTTTGCAGTAAATGAAAGTAGCAATGCAAACTCTTCTGTGGATAAAACCTTGAATATGTTTCTGAGTCTTGACAGATGCAATTAGTTGTTTCAAATTTTCCTCACGTTCTCCTATGGTACAATGCAACTCAGTATCTCAAAAGTGATCCCATAGTACTATGATTTTCTTTGATGAGCTTGCATTTTGTTAAATTAAATAAACTCGCAAAACATTATCATAATTTGCATCCTTCCATTAAATGTAAAAAGGATAATTTAAAAGATAGTACAGCTGAAACAAGAGGCCCATGGGCCACATCGCTCACCTGAGCAACAATAGACATAAAATCAGCTTTACATAGTCATATACAAAATATCTGAACAATGTCGTATAATAGATCCTGTATAAAAAAAATCCCCTGCATATTCTTATGTTTATCATTGAGCCTTTGTAACAGGATGATTTTACAGTCATATCACATATTGAGCATTGCAGTTCTCGAGAAGATGATCAGATTTAAACAACTGTTTATATATGGATTATAAACCTACATCAAACTTTGAACCCCTTATGGGGCTAAATAATTGTTAAGAATTGTCAAGAGGACAAAGTCTAAATAATTTTAAAGAATCAACAATATGTCTAAATGCTTGCACAAAGTAAAGCTTTATACAATAACATTAGAGCTTTTAATTGAGTGAATAATTTAAATTTTCATTCCTTTGTAAAATGGAAAATTGGAACCCCCCCCCTCCCATGGCCCAACCCTACTTTTGAAGATTATGATTTTGACAAATTTTAATCTACAGTATCTGAACTGACAAAAGTAACACCTTTTCTAAACAAATTGTGTTTTAGAAGATGATTTTTAAAAAAATTTCCCTGTATATTCCTATGTCAAAATTTTACACCCCCCCCCCCATTGTGGCCCCACCCTACCCCAGGGAATCATGATTTGAACAAACTTGAATCTTCCCTAACTGAGGATGCTTCCACACAAGTTGCAGCTTTTCTGCCCAATCGGTTTCTGCGAAGAAGATCTTTAACTATTTTTCTCTATATATTCCTATGTAAAATTTGACCCCACATTGTGGCCCCACCCTACTCCCGGGGATCATGATTTGCACAAACTTGAATCTACACTACCTGATGGTGCATCCACACAAATTTCAGCTTTTCTGGCTGATCAGTTTCAGAGAAGAAGATTTTTAAAGATTTACTCTATATATTCCTATGTCAAATTCGACCCCACATTGTGGCCCTACCCTACCCCCGGGGATCATGATTTTAACAAACTTGAATCTACACTACCTGAGGATGCTTTCAGACAATTTTCAGCTTTTCTGGCCAAATGGTTTTTGAGAAGAAGATTTTTGAAAAATACCAACAAATTTTCAATGATTTTTAATTATCTCCCCTTGGAAAAGGACTTGGTCCTTTATTTTAACAAACTTGAATCCCCTTTACCTAAGGATGACCCCTTGGGGCAAATGAATTCAGCCACACTTGTCTTTGATGTTCTTAGCTCCTAAGAATTTATCATTGATAAACAAAAATTCTGCATATACATATATTTACATATGTTTAGTTATGAAATAGAGACCAAAAACCTCCATCTGGATGTACTTATATAAATATATTTTAGAGTGTATACTATTAAAACACTCTAAAATATATATATGCCAAGTTCAATACTGACTCCAACCACAGAGTCTGACATCAAATTTCGTTTGATCAGAAAAGCTATATTGAGCATACAGCTCAAGCCATCTAAATGGTACCACTTATGACTGATAGAATTGTATATAGGGCTACAAAAGCTTAAACTATAATATTTTCAATATTCATCTCTTTTACAAAGAATTTCACTTTGATCAGGATATTGTTTTTAAGATAATAAACATAGGTAATCACAGATTACAAAGCTCACCGAGACGAGGCTTCACCTTTATGAGGAATCCTCTTTATGAGACCACCTTTATCATATTGTTTGAAAATCATAGTTAATAATGATCTTGGATATATATGGATACTGTTTTGACACAATATCGTATAACTATATCGTATGTTAAAAATTGTATAATAATCATATGTTCATTTCATAGGGTATTATATGATACAATGTTTATCAATACAATAATATAAAATACGATATTGCATCCTATGATACCTACAATATATATCATATAATACAATAAAATACTGTAACAAATAATGATGAAATATGATATTGTAACATATGATATGACATTGTATCTTGTTATACATTATTGTATTTGATCACATAATACAATATCATAATATATTATGATATTCATATTATATGATACAATATAATAATATATGATACAATAAATTACTATATCATAGGAATAATATTATATCATTGAACAACAAACACATCGAGATAGGAGAATTTTTTTAGCATCCTTGATAATGGAGATTTGCATCTGAAGCTACCTCTGCGGTTCATAAATATAATTATAGTTAAATCAACTATATGTGACCTGTTCCAAAAAAACAAAATCTCATCCAGCATCCGAAACCTACAGCTCAGATTCAGCATTCAAGCCTGCCCGGTGCATCAGTATCATAAGATGCATCATCCATGCAAGTTTGGTGAAGTTAGGACCAGTAATAACTAAGATATAATCATAAGAGAGCACCTGCTCCAAAAACACCAGCTCTAAAAACCTTAACCTCCCTCCAGCATCCAAACCTATGGGTCAAATTCCACATTCATGCCTGTCAGGTGCATCAGTATCATAAGACACACCATCCATGCAAGTTTAGTAAAGTTAGGACCAGTAATAATAATAAGATATATTTTTTAGCATCCTTGATAATGGAGATCAGGCTCTGCATCTGAAGCTACCTTTGCGATTCATTTATATTATAGTTCAATCAACTATGCAAGTTTGAAATAGTACTAATATTTATTAAACATGTGACCTGTTCCAAAAAACTTAACCTAATCCAGCATCCGAAACCTATGGCTCAGATTCAGCATTCAAGCTTGTCAGCTGCATCAGTATCATAAGACGCATCATCCATGCAAGTTTTATGAAGTTAGGACCAGTTATAACTAAGATATAATCATCAGAGGGCACCTGCTCCAAAAACTTTAACAAGCTCTTAAAACCTTAACCTCCTTCAGCATCCAAAACCTATGGCTCAGATTCAGCATTCATGCCTGTCAGGTGCATCAGTATAATAAGATGCACCATCCATGTAAGTTTGGTGAAGTTAGGACCAGTAATAACTAAGATATAATTATCATAAGAGAGCACCTGCTCCAAAAACACCAGCTCTAAAAACCTTAACCTCATCCAGCATCTGAAACCTATGGCACAGATTCAGCATTAAAGCATGTCTGGTGCATCAGTATCATAAGATGCACCATCCATGCAAGTTTGATAAAGTTAGGACCAGTAGTAACTTAGAAATTGCTATCAAAGGGCACCTGCACCAAAAACTTTAACCTGCTCCAAAAACCTTAACCTCCTCCAGCATCTGAAACTCATGGCCATGATTCAGCATCCAAGTCTTTCAAATCCATAAGTAGGTCAAGATGCATCATCCATGCGAGTTTGTTTAAGATAGGACAAGTAATAACTTTGATACAGGACCTGCAACAAAAACTTTAACCAGGTCCGGACGCCGATGCCGACGCCGAGGGTATAGCATAAGCTCCCCCCGACTTTGTCTCGGTGAGCTAAAAAGGTGTTTCAGGACACTAAAATGATCAAGTTACCTAGAAGACAAAGATCCTCAGTGCAGACTGCCCATATATGTCCTTTCCAGTCAGAGATACAGGCTCTGATGAGGTCAGTCTTGCAGCCGAGTCGATCAAGCTCAGATTCACAGCTTCCGAGATTCTTGTAAAAGGATGCAGAGATGTTGAAAACTGGAGTTCTATGGGCTTTGCATTTAGATGTCTGTATAAATGTGAAAGTATCATTAACTGAAATAGTTCTCAAAATACATGTACTACATAAAAGCTACTGAATAGTATGAATTTTATGCTGGTGGAAGCATAAATTGCAATAAAAATTGCAATGTATACAATTTTTATCTGTAAACCTCTAATATATAATCATAATAAAAAACCTATAGGTTTTAGGTATGTATACCTAAAGATTTACTTAATTGAATTAAAATTAGATCTTTGATCTGCTCCAAATAGATCGCTTCACTTTGTGTAGCGACCCTACTTGGAGCGGATCAAAGATCTAATTTTAATTAGATTGGGATTTACTTTGCTACATGTATGTCCAAAATGTGATAATATCTGTATGATGAATTTGTTATAATGTGTAGCCAATTTACAATACCAATGTTTTTTCCAATGACTAACAATTGTACTTATCAAAGTTTTCAATGTACTACATACTTTGGATGCCAGAGTTTAAAGAGAAATTTTTAAGACTTTGGTTGGTGAGTGGAGGGAAAAATTCACTATATATACATGATTTCACTTTGTTTTCCCTCGAACTGATTTGTCACACTATGGTTTAAACATGACACATGACTTGCGTCATTATTATTACTTATTAGGTTTGTTACTGACTGACTACAGAAATATATCGGGTTGATCAATCTCAAAGATGGCTAGCTGTCTATTAGATTCATCAACCCGATATCTTTCTGAAGTCAGTCAGTAACAAACCAAATACCGTAAAGTCGCGTGTATAACACACACTTTTTTTTACCCAAAATTTGATCAAACGTTGGGGGCGCGTATTGTACATAGGACCAAACTTTTAACCCATTTTTTCAAGCTGTGATTCTTGATACCACGGGAGTAGTGACTGCCGATATAGCATGTTATGCAAGTTGTTTGAGTGTATACTAGATTTACTGCATCAAAAATACCTTATTCTTAGTTTTATTTCCATGTATTGAAATAATTATCCTCACACTATTCCTTGCATTAAACAAGTTTAAATATCGCCAGTGTATTCGCCATTACATAAGCAGCCACCTGTTGACTCGGCGCGTGGTCAATGTTTGTTTAACATTTTCCGGTGTCAGAAGCATGTACCTGTCTTGTGTCGGACTTCACAGGGTGTTTTCAAGTGCATGAAGATTAGCAATTATGATGATTTTATTTAACTTAATTACTTTGTGTCCAGTTATGCAGTTAAACGTTATTGCTGTTCATGGACACTGCTAAAAATACATTGATTATTTGTACGACTTGATAATGGCGATATACAACATACATACGTTTCTTTACAATGTTTATTTAACAACAATCAAAGAGTTTGACTATAATTAATCAACTAGTGGGTATTGTTTTTTTACAAAAAAAACAAATGTCTCCCCTTCTCCCCCAGGTTTGTAATATGGGGCAAATTTAATAAGTGAAAAAGAATGATGTCAAGTATATGTTATATATCATCCATATATGATACAAGTCATTATTGTAAGGATTTTTTTCCTGATGACTGACCCTAAGATCCAAATAAGTCAAGGTCAAAAAGTTTGGTATGGTTCAATTTTTCGCTAGATCATCAAACTTTGTTTTAAGTTTAAAACCACTGTCAAAGAATTTAGAAGTTATGGTCTGGAAAAAAAATTGATTTTTTTCTTAATTTGACCTTGAGTTAGTAAAAGGGTCAAGGTAAAAAATTTACAGTAGTATGTCTCATGGTATTTTAGTTCTTTGTTTACAGTTTGAAATCCTTCTATCAAAGTATATTTAAATAAAGACAAGAATATTTTTTTTTCTAATTAGACCTGGAAAAAAAATATTAGGCCAAGGTAAAAAATTTTGGTAGGTTCTAGCTAGGTTACTTACTATCTATCTGTGATAAAAGTTTAAAGTTTTTATGTTGAATGAATCTCATGTTATGATTTGTACAATATTTTTTAGAAAATGAATGACCTTGAAACACAAGATTAGTAAAGGTCACAAATTATGGTGATGTGCACTCTTACTCAATACCATTTATCTATGTTTTAAGTTTGAAGTCTTAATGTCAAAGGGTATTTAAGTTACGACCCAGACAAAATTTTATTATTTTTTTCTTAATTTGACATTGAGTAAAGACAAGGTCAAGGTCAAATATAAAACAAAAGTACACCTCAGTGTATTATTATTGTTCTTTGTTTAAAGTTTGAAGTCCTTCTATCAAAGTATATTCAAGAGATGAACAATGACTTTTTTTCTAAATTGACCTTGAAAAAAATATAATGTCAAGGTCAAAAATTCTGGAAGGGTTCAGCTAGGTTATATACCATCTATCTATGATACAAGTTAAAAGTCTCTATGTTGAAGGAGTCTTGTGTTATGGTCTGGACACTGTTTTTCATAAAACGCTTGACCTTGAAGGTCAAAATAAGTCAAGGTCAAAAATTATGGTGACGTGCACTCTTACTCAATACCATCTATCTATGTTTTAAGTTTGAAGTCTTAATGTCAAAGGGTATTTAAGTTACGACCCAGACAAAATTTTATTATTTTTTTCTTAATTTGACATTGAGTAAAGACAAGGTCAAGGTCAAATATAAAACAATAGTACACCTCAGTGTATTATTATTGTTCTTTGTTTAAAGTTTGAAGTCCTTCTGTCAAAGTACATTCAAGAGATGAACAATGACGTTTTTTCTAAACTGACCTCGAAAAAAAATATTAGGTCAAGGTCAAAGATTTTGGTGGGGACTAGCTACGTTATATACCATATATCTATGATACAAGTTAAAAGTCTCTATGTTGAAGGAGTCTTGTGTTATGGTCTGGACACTGTTTTTCATAAAATGCTTGACCTTAAAAGTCAAAATAGGTCAAGGTAAAAAATTATGGTGACTTGCACTCCTTCTCAATACTATCTATTTATGTTTTAAGTTTGAAGTCTTAATGTCAAAGGGTATTTAAGTTACGACCCAGACAAAATTTTATTATTTTTTCTTAATTTGACATTGAGTAAAGACAAGGTCAAGGTCAAATATAAAACAATAGTACACCTCAGTGTATTATTATTGTTCTTTGTTTAAAGTTTGAAGTCCTTCTGTCAAAGTATATTCAAGAGATGAACGATGACGTTTTTTCTAAATTGACCTTGAAAAAAAAATTTAGGTCAAGGTCAAAAATTTTTGTGGTGTTTAGCTACGTTATATACCATCTATCTATGATACAAGTTAAAAGTCTCTATGTTGAAGGAGTCTTGTGTTATGGTCTGGACACTGTTTTTCATAAAACGCTTGACCTTGAAGGTCAAAATAGGTCAAGGTCAAAAATTTTGGTGGCGTGCACTCCTTCTCAATACCATCTACCTATGTTCCAAGTTTGAAGTCTTAATCTCAAAGGGTATTTAAGTTACGGCCTGGACAAATTTGGATGAAGAAGAAGAAGAATAAGAAGAACTAGAGCAAAGCTCGTTGCAAAGCAACGAGTGGGTCTTCCGTTAATGTCGAAAGAAAAGCTAGATGTTCCTTTAAGAAGCAGAGCTCTAAAACCAATACCAGGAGTTTTAAAACAAAAAGATATAAAAAATCGAATTATTCTTGGTACGACTTAACAAAATCCGAATGACTTTATGTACGAATTAACAAAAACCTTAACGATTTCAAGAACGACTTGACAAAAAAAATCCGAATGTGTTTAAGAACGACTTAACAAATATCGAATCATTCTAGGTACGAGTTAATTTAACTTTGAACATACCACTATTTTCTTAACCAAGAATGTGGAATCAAAATTTCCGGAAAAATCAATTTTTAAACCCCTATATCTCTGTAATGCATCGTCCGATTTTAAAACGGATTTCAGATTTAAATTAAGCTTAATAAGTTGAACATTTTTGATTCAATAATATATAACAAATTATTTTTCAGTAAAAAGTTATTATTAATAGACTTAAGAGCCCTCTTGGCCCCTAATTTAAGGGGCCAGCCCTTTTTTCTTCATATCAAATGAAAGATCTCGCAAATATAAACATATTTTGTTCAACAAGTGTTCAGGAATTGTTGACCGTTCTAGAGATATCTGAACTAATGTGTTTTAGGGGCCGACCCTTAAACTCCTTACTGGGGCCACCAACAAATTGTTTTTAGGTAGCATAATGTTGAGAACATTATTTTAAGCATTTTTTGTTCTACAATGCTTTTCAAAATATTTCTCCTTTTCTAGATATTAATGATCAAAGTTTTGGACTTCTGGCCCTTTGAAACCCCTAATTACATAACATATGATTAAGGTGTGGTACTGTATAGATAAACAGCTGTACAATAAACATTTTTGCTTCTATAATTTATAACAAATTATTGTTCAGTAAAGAGTTATTGCAAAAAGACTTTAGAGCCCTCTTGGCCCCTAATTTGAGGGGCCAGCCCTTTTTTCTTGATATCAAATGAAAGCCCGTAAAAATTGAAACAACTTTTGCATTACATGTTTTAACAAAATATTTATACATCAAAAGATATTAGAGAAAATGTTCGAAAATTTCGTGAAAAAATTTGGTCCTAATTTTCAGGTTCAGGCGAGCTTCGAGGCCTTGCGCAATTTTAATAATTGGAAGCATGGGGGTACAACTTCAGACTTTAATCTACAATCCTGGAAAAATTTCAAGCTTCTATCTTGATTAGTTTCGGAGAAGATGCGTGGACAAAATGACCCTTAAAAATTTACAAAATCATCAATATCTGAAACCGGAAGTGACGTCATCATTTAAAAATTTGACATTATGTAGCGCCGATGATGCTCTATTAGTTCTGAAAATTTCGTGCAAATCGGTTGAATAGTTTTTGAGAAATAACGCTTCAAAAAAGTCAGAAAAAGAAAAAAAAGAATAATAATAATAAAGAAAAAGAAACCGTAGAATAACAATAGGGTCTTCCGTTGGAAACGGAAGACCCTAATAAGAAAGTCGACAAAAACAATATGTCTCCCCTTTGAAAGGGGAGACATAATTATATCATTTCTCTTGATGTTGGTTTGGTTTATATCTGCAAACATTATTACTTTTAAGCATTAAGCTCAGTTGCCGTTCTTCTCTACATAATTATGATGATCTTCATCTTTTCCGCTGTTGTATAAGAAACTCTTTCTTTACGAAGTGTCAAATGATATTTGATACCGCCCATGTAAATCATACTGTCCTTTTTAAAGCTGAACACCGCTCGTAACACAGGTACCTGGTATATAAACCCTTCGATTTCGTGACACCCGATTGCACACCTGAAACTCGTGGCCGACGTGTAGTATTGCTTTTCGTGGTCTTTGGATTTTATGCATTTATTTCTTATTCTATGTGCATATTCTGTTTGTAAATATTGACCAATTTATTTGATGTTAGTATTCTCCTGGCTTGAAAAAAGTGCGTAAAATTTGATAATTTCATCGCGACCGTTTAACGTGGCGAGGCAAGATGTACGTCCACACAGGTGAGACCTCTACAGCAAAGTACTTTGAACTGTTTAGAGGTCTGCGCCTTATATTAGGGTTGTAGGGACAGCAGTGATGAAAGAGAAATATGGCGGACAGTGCCTATTTACGAGCGGTGTTCAGCTTTAAGTAAAATTGAATTTGACTCCAATATCACTTGGGCCATGTTCCAATCATGAAATTACAGTAATTGCATTTGGGTTATAAAATTCTCATTAAACATCGTTAGTTATTTGGAAAAATGTGTATTAGCTCGCTTCGCGCCGGCGCTGTGCGCCGGCGCGAAGCGAGCTCTAACGGCAAGGCGTGTGCGAATAGAAAATTCGGACCAGTTGCACATTCATTCAACGGATTTTTTTGGCGTCAGTAAATCGGACCAGTAATGCATTGTTTTAATCATCCCAGTAGTTCCCTATAATCATGGCAATTTTTATCACTTCACACTCTCACGAGAATCAGCAAGACAATAAAAACAATAACGATGTATTACGACATACAGTCAATGTTACCTCTAAAGTTCACTCTCAATCAAAAAAAAAAAAAAAATCGAGTGACGTCACAAAGGTTTGCACATTGATCCGATAGATTTTTTCGGCGTCAGTAAATTTGGACCCACAATTCATAGTACCAATGGTTTCCAAGTCCTCACGTACTCGCGAGAATCAAAGTAAAACTTTTGAGAAGCATAGAAGATGTGTAATTTTAAGAACATCATGCTTTTTAAGTAAATAAAACAGTATACTTCGCTTACTTTTATTTCTCAGGGGAGTTTTAAAGAGTCAGACGACACTTAAACGTGAACTTTGACGTCACAATAAGGGGAAATTACTCTAACTGAAGTTATTGTAAATCTGCTGAAATTACCAAAATCCTCTCAAAATCTTGCAAAGCTAAAGAATGAGGACATTTCTTCAGATATAGGAAACAGTTGTAACTTGCACTCATTTGGATGAATGCTCACATTTATTTTATTCACTATAATTACGGTAATTTTCAGGAACGTACACGTAGCATCGGGTTTTTTTAAAAGGGGGGTGGGTGGTGGATGACAGTCTCATCCAAAAAATCTTTACAAGCGAAAAGAAAAAAAGATAATTCTGAAAATTCTAAAAATTCTAATCCTTCAGCTCTTTAGCAGTTCAATGGTTTCTTTATTTTCACTTCCATTTATTACATGCTCCCAATCCCAAGTGTGTGTGTGTGTGTGAGGGGGGGGGGGGGCAACTCCATGTTCCTTTAATATGATAAGCAAATATTTTTAAGCGTAAATTAAAAAAAAATAATAATTAATAAGAAAAAATGTCGACTGCAAAAAAGGAGATGAACTGACGTTACAATTACTTTAAAAGAGGAGATACAGTGCAATGAACATTTATATTAAAATCTTTATTATTCAACATCATAACTATTGTTCTACTTATAAATAAATAAATAACAAATCTTATAACATATGAAATCTTATAAACTATGGATAATGGAAATTTACTGAAAAATAGGTATGTTTTATTTTATTTAGCAATCAAAAGTATTAACGTTGTTAATTTTATTATTATTGATTTATCATAATTCATTGTTTGATCACATGCTGCGCTCGCCCCAACGGTCGCACCGTAAAACATATTATAAATTAAAATAGTTTGGGAGAAAAACGTGCTTTTATTTAAATTATGATGTCACAAAGTTGCAACATATGTCTTTGGTTTAATTGAATTTTAAACAAGATAAATCGGACAAGAGAGCAGGCATCTTCCGTTTTTAAACATTATTATCAAACACAGACTCCAGATATAGTTGTGCAAGTTATAAAAACAGAATATCCTGGGAAAAAGCGACTCAACAAGCAACAGATTCTTTAAATTGTGAGAAGATTTGAAGAAATGGGATCCATACAGTGGCTGTTGTGAAGAATTTTACTCATCGACTTAACGTCTTCAAGGATCAAAAAAGGACGTCATTTGGAGCACTCTTTAAAATTGTTGTGTTTTTATAAGCAGCGCTCAATTTGTTATTAACTTTTGAATGTTTGTGAAATTTGTTGAGTGAAAATTTACATCATATACATTTATAAAAATGCATTTGATGTTTTGCTAAATAAATTCAAACAAAAGTTATTAAAAGAGTAAATGGTATCAGATATTATGGGACACCCTGTACATAGGACCTGCTGTTTTTTCGCCATTTTTTGGTCAACTTTGGAGGGTGCGTATTACACATGAGTGCGTATTATACACGATACTTTATGGTAAGTGTGTTGTTTTCCCAAGGACTATCAAGTGACACATTTATTCACAAAAGGCGATGATCTACCCATATCTGTGTAAAAGTGGCCTTATATCTCATCCATTTTTACACAATCAAACTCTTTAAAATGATCATTCTCACCTTTCAAATACCCTTTGCAAATGTTTGATGCATTGTTGTTTACTTACAATATTTTGTTGCTATTCAATTTTAAAACATTTTCTCCCTTTCCTCTGCAGAGGTTTGAGTAAATATCAACGCTGCCATTTTATTTCGCTCTGGACACAACAATGTAATGTCAATTCAAAGGAAAATCATTTTAATTTAAAAGTAATTCCAAAATGAAACCACTCCTAATATTTTAAGAACTTACAAAATGCAGTTTCTGTATCAAATAATGAAAATGTCGAGAAGAGTAGGTAAAGCATCAACCATATTGCTGAATATTAATTCTCACAAGAAGGACATAGAGATATATCCGGCAGTCACATATTATGTTTAAACCAATGAAAGTGTGACATTTCAGTCCAAGGGAAAACAAATCTTTAGGCCAAAAAAAAATATATTCCTGTTTCCTGTCACCTGACCAAAAAAATTAGGGTAGGTAGGTAGGAAAAAATTTTTATTTTAAAAAAATATTTTATTTTTAAAAACTTGGAGCATGTGTGTTATAATGAGAAAGAAGTATATTCACAGTGTACGGTATGTTAATGATGATTTAAAATTTCCAAATGTCTTTGTATTATTGATGCATGTAATGTATAGAAAACAACCTTTAAAGAAAAAAAAATAGATTTTTTAAAAATAAAAAATAAAAACTAATATTATTTGCAAAATTTAATCTACATGTGTATGAATGTATTTATCCTTTTCTGGATAAATATTTCTGTTTTGTATTAGCTTAATGGCAATATCAATTAAATCAGTCTCTGTACTTCCGTGTATTTGGGGTATTAGTCCAACCCTTTGACCCACTTACTACCGTACGTTATGTAGAGGATCTGTTTAATTTTCAAGATAATATAGAAAGCAGTTTTATGATAATTCTAACATTTATTGCAGTTATTAACTAATAGCAGGTTATTAACTAACTGTAATATCAGGATTCAAAGTAATAAACATCGTTTTTGTAATTTCCAATGCACAGTATGTTGTTGCATCACCCGTATTTATAACCCCTGAAGATAAGATACAGAGGGTTCCACTTAATCTGATAGCGGTTAATCTGATAATTCGGTTAATCTGATATAATATCAAAACACCAAACCAATTCTTATATATCCCTTTATATTTTTTCCTGATATTCTGATAGAAAAAATGTCATTTTCGGTTAATCTGATAGGATTGTGACCGTGTAATATTGATTTCCCACCCTTTTACACCTGTATACACCTATGTTTTATTGGTTGACACCCCTCTTGTGTACACAGTAACTCTTTACAGGGCATTAGTTACACTTCAACGCACACAAGGGGCTCCTTTCTTTGTAAGATAAAAGCTACCGACATCGATAATTGTTTCGGATGACCGCACACAGGACTGACCTTACCTGTGTACAATTTTAATTGTTTGTTTACTTACCAATCACTTGTGTTAATTTCATGCTGGGCTTGCACCATTAAGAATTATTTAAACGTAATTTCTGAATCAAAAATGACAGGCTTTGGAGCATGTGACATCGAGGAAATTCTGACTACTTTCAATTTCACATCGTGGTAGAAAACTTATAAATAAAAATCAAATATTTTTTTATCATGCATAATTAATTATTTAAGAGCATTTTATAACAGAAAAAGAATTAAATTAGATAGTTCAATTGAAAGAGGTACTGTTCAGACAGCCATTTCCTCTTATTACTTCCTGTCAAAATGGCAGCCATTTTAAAACCATCGTAATGAAGAGAAACATTTTCTATTGGGCATTTACAAACAAAATAATGACTTTCATGCCATTTCATTGCTATTGCAAGGTAAATTATTTCATTTCAAACTGTTGACATACAAATTATATCCTTTCATTGATAAATTATGTCTTGAAACAATTTATATTTAATTCTATACCAAAACTAAAGACCACAAAAACGCTAAATCGGTTATTCTGATTTTCGGTTAATCTGATAATTTTTCCCTGACAAATTGCCTATCAGATTAAGCGGAACCCTCTGTAGTTGCAAGTTATTAACCACAAGGTTAATTTATGCAGTAAAGATGTCTGTAGATTAGTTTACTATCATTCTTTTGCCAATGAGGTTAATTTACACGATTGTGAACTCAGAAGACAGGGCGCCTTCACGTCTCCTTCTGAGGAAATTCTGGCGAAGTTACCGATCACCACCATGATCACAAAAAAAACTTTTAGGATCGGGGGGTAAAAGATAGGGTCGGTCAGGCGACCGGAAACAGGAATAATTTTTTTTTTTGGCCTTATTGTCCATTTAGTGAGAATTAATACTCGGCAATATGGGTGACACTCTGCCTATTTATCTCACGAAATGCATTCTGTGATCTCTCAAAATATTTGGAGTGGTTGCCCTTTGAAATTGATGTCACATTGTTGTGTCTGGAGCAATCGTAGCTACTGGTACTTGGCCATGTCCGTAACTACAAATGACCTGAGTCTTTTTATTAGTTACGGAAAAGGGAGAGCATGATCGGAATGGTGTCTAGAGCAGAATAAAATGGCAGCGTCGAGATTTGCTCAAACGTCTGCGCAGAAAAGGGGGAAATCATTTAAAATTAAATAGGAACAAAGCATTGTAAGTGAACAAGGGTACAGCAAAGATTTTCAAAGACTATTTGGAAGGTGAGAATGAAAATTTTGAGGAGTTTGACTGTGTTAAATTGAACAAGATGTACGGACAATTTTACATGGATTTTTGAAGATTATCGCTTCTTGTTAAATAAATGTCTCAATTAATAGTCCTTGGTAATTAGGTTTGTTACTCATTGACTACGGAAATACATCGGGTTGATCAATTTCATAGACGACTCGGCTTCGCCTTGTCATCAATGAAATTGATCAACCCGATACATTTTAGTCAGTCAGTAACAAACCTTATAAGTTAAAATGTCTGATAAACTTAAAAACAAAAGGCCCAGGGGCAACACCACCCACCTGAACGACAATAGCCATAACTCTGATCAAATCAGCATCACATTATCAAATTCAAAATATCTTGACAATATAGTAGCAATAGATCTGGCTCAAAGAGTAAAAAAAAAAAAATCTTCCAATTCTTATCCACATATTTTCATGTCAATTTGCCGAATATAATATGCAGTTGTGTATAATACGCATCCCCCACTTTCGGCCTGAAATTTTGTGAAAAATTGTAGTTCGGGTGAATACATAATACGCACCAAGACTTTTGACCAAAACGTCATTTTAAATCAGGGACAAGTCACGAGGAAATTGTTTGTACTGAAAATTTTACATTTTCAATGTAATGTTCCTGACGCAGATTTTTTTTTAAAGTCTCGATATCTACATAGTGGTAATCTTCAAATAGTTCAAAGGAGTGACCGATCACAGACAACAGGGTATTCACTCAGGGTGTTACATTTCTTTGCACCAAGGGTATGTCCAAGATAATCAGCTTGAATACTGGTAAGTAACAAGCGCACAATCATGTATACAACAATGGCTTCGATAGGGCCGCAGAGGTGTTAATAAATAATGAAAAATAAAATCTCTAAGATATTAAAGTTGTTTTATTTTACAGCGAATTACAGAATACCAGTATAGTTTTCAATAGCTTGCTGGATTGCTCAATAGGCTATTCAATTGGTCTGCCAGGTATCACATTAGGTCTGAATCTAGGTCATGTGGTTACTCAGGTATAACAAGTCAAAGTGAGCTGTATTTACAGGTAAATAGTCAACATTTGCACTTGTGTTTTGCTCTTGGATTTTTTGTGTGTTTTAACATTCTTTTTTATTTGTAGTCAAAGCACACAGCAAGTTTTGTTAATTGCAGCAAAAACTGAAAAAAACCTCTTGCCATACATACATTCTGCAGTAATTATTATACTAATAACTATGCTTTCAGAATTATCCTCAATTAAAAGCCTACACAATAACTGCAGTTTGTCTAAGTTTGAATTATCAATTGTAAAATATCATTGTTTATAAACAATAAATGTTAAAACATTTTCGTTATGCAATCCTTTGTTATTTTAAGCTATTATATAGCATAAAGAACTTGTAAATTTGAAAACAAATTCAATAAGTTACCTGTAAGTGTCCAATAAGTTTTAAAAAACTGTCCATTATTTTAAAGAATGGACAGTGAAAACTGCCCAGTAAAAAATAATGGATAGTAATTTTAAACTTAGTGGACAGGTACAGGTGACGTGTAATAAAACAAATACAGAGGGTTCCACTTAATCTGATAGCGGTTAATCTGATAATTCGGTTAATCTGATATAATATCAAAACACCAAACCATTTCTAATATATCCCTTTATATTTTTTCCTGATATTCTGATAGAAAAAAATGTCATTTTCGGTTAATCTGATAGGACTGTGACCGTGTAATATTGATTTCCCACCCTTTTACACCTGTATACACCTATGTTTTATTGGTTGACACCCCTCTTGTGTACACAGTAACTCTTTACAGGGCATTAGTTACACTTCAACGCACACAAGGGGCTCCTTTCTTTGTAAGATAAAAGCTACCGACATCGATAATTGTTTCGGATGACCGCACACAGGACTGACCTTACCTGTGTACAATTTTAATTGTTTGTTTACTTGCCAATCGCATGTGTTAATTTCATGCTGGGCTTGCACCATTAAGAATTATTTAAACGTAATTTCTGAATCAAAAATGACAGGCTTTGGAGCATGTGACATCGAGGAAATTCTGACTACTTTCAATTTCACATCGTGGTAGAAAACTTATAAATAAAAATCAAATATTTTTTTATCATGCATAATTAATTATTTAAGAGCATTTTATAACAGAAAAAGAATTAAAATAGATAGTTCAATTGAAAGAGGTACTGTTCAGACAGCCATTTCCTCTTATTACTTCCTGTCAAAATGGCGGCCATTTTAAAACCATCGTAATGAAGAGAAACATTTTCTTTTGGGCATTTACAAACAAAATAAAGACTTTTATGCCATTTCATTGCTATTGCAAGGTAAATTATTTCATTTCAAACTGTTGACATACAAATTATATCCTTTCATTGATAAATTATGTCTTGAAACAATTTATATTTAATTCTATACCAAAATCAAAGACCACAAAAACGCTAAATCGGTTATTCTGATTTTCGGTTAATCTGATAATTTTTCCCTGACAAATTGCCTATCAGATTAAGCGGAACCCTCTGTACCATGCAAAGCCATACATCTGAAAACAAAATGAAATTTAATTAAGCATGCTCTGAAATATGATAATCCAAATGAACTGATACATCTCTGAAAAATAATTCAAATGCACTTATACGCGAGTGGAAAATAATCCAAATTTTATATTTCTGTGGAATCAGGAAAATAGTATTCAAATCCAGATTTCACCGGTTATCCACAAACAGATTTAAGGCCCATTTTGACTTTGACTCCGTTTTCTTAGACAAACCACTCCGTATTAAGTCATCCAAATCCTGCTGATTCAGAGGTTTTAAAAACCTACCAATGCTCTCTACCTCTTGACTTGCGCTATTCATATCTTCATCAGAGATATCAGAAAATACACAGTTCTGAATTAAATAAAAATCTGGCCCAGCCTCCATATCTAAAATGTCACTTAAAATACCATCCGTGTTTGGATGATTTTCATTATCATCCTTGAATTTTGACTGAGTTAAGAAAATGCTTTCTCCATCAGAGGAAGACATCTAGGTACTAAGACACAAGTAGTGTGAATGAATAAAAAATCATGCAGTTCAAGTTATACCTAAAAAGTCACCTGTACCTGTCCACTAAGTAGACAATAGAAACAGAATTCTACTCAGGACTGCTTTTTTGTTAGGGGTGGTTAAAAATAGCTCTCTTTATTTTCATTGTCTACTGGTGTACCTGTTGCAGTCTATTCTTAAAACAAAAGAGAATGTTTTAAGTCGGATATAAGCCTCAAACTGTCCATTCTGTGAGAGAAAGAACTGATCTCGGCCCTTCAGGCCTCGATCAGTTCTTTCTCTCACAGAATGGACAGTTTTTGGCTTATATCCTTTACTTAAACAGTTGTTTTTTAAATTATTGACACTTAAATTATCAACTTTAATTGGAACTCAAACAAGAGGCCCAGGGGCCACATCGCTCACTTGAGCAACAATAGCCTTATATCTGATCAAATTAGCATTACAGTATCAAAATCAAAATATCTTGACAACTAAGTACAGTAGATCTTGCTCAAAAAATTTAAAACATCTGCCGATTTTTATCCACATATTTTTGTGGTAAATACATAACCCCTTTTGTTGTTGTACCTGTAAGAAGATTTTTCTCTATTCCTATATAACCCCCCCCCCCCCACTTTGTGGCCCCACTTTTCTCTAGGGAATCATCAGGTTTGATCAAACTTTAATCTGCACAACCCGTGCTTTCACACCAGTTACTACTTTTTGGACTGAAAACTTTCCCAGAATATTTTTAAAGATTTTCTCTATATATTCCTATGTAAAAATTCATCTCCCCATTGTGGCCCCACCCTACCCCCGTGGACCATGATGTAAACAAACTTGAATCTACACTATCTGAGGATGCATCGACAAAAGTTTGAGCTTTTCTGGCCTAATAGTTTTTAAGGAGAAGATTTTTAAAGATTTTCTCTATATATTCCTATGTAAAAATTCATCCCCCAATTGTGGCCCCACCCTACCACCGGGGACCATGATTTAAACAAACTTGAATCTACACTATCTGAGGATGCTTCCGCTCAAATTGGAGCATTTCTGGCCCAATAGTTTTTGAGAAGAAGATTTTTAAAGATTTTCTCTATATATTCCTATGTAAAAATTCATCCCCCCATTGTGGCCCCACCCTACCCCCGGGGACCATGATTTGAACAAACTTGAATCTACACTATCTGAGGATGCTTCCACTCCAATTTGAGCTTTTCTGGCCTAATAGTTTTTGAGAAGAAGATTTTTAAAGATTTTCTCTATATATTCCTTTGTAAAAATTCATCCCCCATTGTGGCCCTGACCCTACCCCCGGGGACCATGATTTAAACAAACTTGAATCTACACTATCTGAGGATGCTTCCACTCCAATTTGAGCTTTTCTGGTCTAATAGTTTTTGAGAAGAAGATTTTTAAAGATTTTCTCTATGTATTCCTATGTAAAAATTCATCCCCCCAATTGTGGCCCCACCCTACCCCCGGGGACCATGATTTAAACAAACTTGAATCTACACTATCTGAGGATGCTTCCGCTCAAATTGGAGAATTTCTGGCCCAATAGTTTTTGAGAAGAAGATTTTTAAAGATTTTCTCTATATACCCCTGCCAGATGAAATTCATGATTTTACGAACTTTAATGAACCGTTCATGAAGTTTCGTGATGTATTCATGACTGGTTCATAACTGGTTCATAAATGTGGTTCATGAATTTTTTTTAAAATGTAATTCATGAACAAATTATGAATATACAAGAATACAGGAAATACCTGGGATTCAATATATAGTTCTAGGTATTGAACATTCATGAATTTTCATGAAGTTCTAATTTACGAAATTTATAATTAATTTCAAATACTTTTATAAATAACATACCCGGTAGTTTACCCTAGTATTCAGAACATTATCTGTTTTAAAAATTTTTATACATCTTAAAATATTAATATTAAAACACAGTCTTCATGAACATTCATGAATATTCATGCAAACACCTATATAAATGTGGCATCTTTAATTTTGAAAAAGAAAGATGTGATATATTATAGTTTCATTATTTATTCAATTCTAAGAAACATGTAAATTCATTGACAACAACGAAGGTCTCAGACATCATGATCAAATGGTCATTACTAGATCCTAAATTTGACCCTTAATTTCTTCATAGTTCAATTTATATTTTAAAAAATGACATAATATATCAGTGAGTAATCAGTCTTTCCAGATGATACATTATGGCTGTTTTATGTTGTTAAAAATCTTGTAAACTAAACTGAAAAAGTGAAATAATTTAAAAATTTGCATATTTTTTTGGAAAAAAGATTTAGTATACGTTGATTTCCAACTTGTTTGAAATATATCAAGTTTATTAAAGACGTGGTCGGTTGTCAGTCTATCATAGAGGCAAAAATACACACAAGACGAAGTGCGCCTGTTCCTGGGAGAACGACAGAGAAAATGTTCCGAGCACATTCGGTCGAAATTTGGACCCCGTCGAGTTTAGAACCTTTGCGGTTTCTTTGTAAAAGGCATTACTGTTGCACACGTTTGATAGCGATTCATTCTAAGAAGTTACAAATCCGTTACGTAAATATTCCGTTGAGAACTTTCAACAATGCATTTATGATTAGCTGTTTAAACTCAGACAACTACCATTACTACACTCCGAGTTTCGAGGAGTCCGCCATTGTTTATTGAGGTGTCATGTCGATTCGCCTCCGTTACAAAAACACACTGAACTTCAATTTGTCATAAACTTAATGTTAAGCAATAATGAAAATATTACTTTAAAACATTATTGCAAAATTACAGAAATAAAGTATGAAAGAATATTTAATTGAATGTAAATTATTTTTTAAGTTTCAAAAACGAAGGGGGTTGAAATTTAACAGACGCAACTAGTGTAAACTGAACGATATTAAATCGTACGTTTCTTCAATCTCTGAAAATATAATGATGAAAACTTAAGCATTTTATAATTAGTTTAACTTAAAGATATTTTTTGATTATTATTAACATATGTTAAAAAAATTATTTAACCAAATGAAAGAGTCTCAGAATACAGTCAGCGAGTTGTTTTGATTTTATTACGTCACTTCCGCCCAGTGATTACGCATTTTGAATGAAAGCAGACGGATCTTCAACATGTGGGCTAACAAAAGCAAAGGTGTATTTTTTAAGCATCTGTTGAAATTTTATTTTAGTCTGTATATTTGATCTTTCATATGGTAGACTAATAAGGGTAAATTGTATTTTGATTATTGCAGGTGCACCCTTTGAGTTGAAATTTTCAATCAAATCCACCAATTTCTGTAGTCAGATAAATCAATTCACAACTACCATGTACTGTTTGACATAGAAATTTTATCATAAGTATCTACAATTCTTATAGAATGAAATTGATTTTAAGGGGGTAATCTCAGCCACCGCATCACAAATCGCAATTTCAGTAAAGTTTTCTGCATATGTTCGATATCTTTTAAGATAGTCTTTGATGTCTTTAAAACATAGGTCACATGTATTGAGTTCAGGTCTGTATGGGGGTTGAAACAGTAAGTCTATTCCAAAGAAATGAAATATTTGTGTAAGGTGATTTTTGGTTAATCGCCCATGATGAAATCCACAATTGTCCATTATTACTGTATCTCCTGCTGCCAATAGTGGATATCCTTGTTGGTCAACTTCCCTTAAAACATCAAGGAAAAACAACACTAAAATATTTCCATTTGAAGGCCCATTGATTATATCAAAATAAACAACACCAAATGGACCATGCAACAAGTTCACAGTTAGGGTTGCATTTGAACTGTATCTCTGGATTTCAACTGCCCTCAATCCCTTACTTGAATGACCATATTGTCTATTTCCGCATGTTTTCAAAACAGATGCTTCATCAAAGAAATAAATTTTAAATGGATTTAATGTAGAGATCCGGGTGACATATTGGTTAAGTAATGTTATGTTTCTTTCTGTCTCAGCTTCCCTTGGAGTAACAGATAGCTTCTTTTGAGTAAAATTTAATGATTCGAGGACAAAGGAGATCATTCTTTCTGATGGCAGATTATGCTCATTACATATTTCATCCCGTAATAAGTTGTCCTGCATTTCTTTAGCACTTATATTTATAATAGCCTATAGCAGTTTTCACACTGTCTGAGGATATTGAATTACGTCGACCAACTATTTTTCTTTTAGTTAATAGCCCTTCAGAATGTCCATCCTTTGCACTGGAAATAGCACGTTTAATTGTTGAGTAATTTAATACTCCAGTTCTGCTGATAATTTCAGGAAACGAACATCCCTCGTTATATAAGTCAACAATTTTCTTCTTTGTTTCCTCAGAAATTTCTTTTCCATTTTTGTAATATCTTCCCAACTGATTTTTTTTCATGTCTAGAATTCAAAGTGCACTGCTTGGCAAGTGATCACAACAAAGTGTTTTCAAAAACTATGAATAGAAGAATACCAAACAATAGAAGAGAGAGAGAAAGGTAGAATTGTGGACAATTTCTTTGTGTGATACATGTACTAGCATGAAGAGTTGGGCTAAAAAAACATAGTTTCTATTGGTCAGAAAAAAGTACATTTATAGACAATAAAGATAGTGTTGGACGAGGTTTCTTTGTGTTAGTATAGTTTTTGCTTGAATAACAAAAATTCTATTGGTCAGCAAAAGCACATGACACATTATGATTAAACTGACTAACAATAGATAGGAGTGTTTTAGAGAGTTTCTTTTTGTAATACAAATCTGATGACTGTCAAAAATAGGTTTATCAAGCTTTTTATTGGTTCTTTTAAGAATTCAGATCTTTTATATAAGGTATGATATAGAGTCAGACTGATTTAGAATACCTGGTACATGCATGCTACATCTGAAAATCTTGCCTATGATGTCAACTGAAAATTTTCTATGAGGGGTAGATGAAAACTTGGTGAAGTTTGCAAAGTACTTCAAACAGGAAGGTTTTCACAATGAAAAACACCTTAAATGTATTGTGCTCCCTGAAGACTTGAGTGTTATATTGCATGGAGGAAAGGTAACGCTTGCAGAAAGGCGGCAAATGGAAGAGGCTCTGAAGACTCTCAAGCAGAATAATTTAAAGAAAACAGGTACAGATATATACTAGTACTGTGGAATCATTTAATTTCATGGGGGTCAATTTTCTTCGATTTAGAGTTTTTTGCTTATTCGTGGAGATGTAATTTCATGGATGTCGGTTTTCAGTTTCAGTAAGAAAGATAACTCTTTCTAAATTTGTTTTCGTTGAGATTGTAAATTCGTTGGGGAGGGCTACCCATGAATACCACGAAAATTGAGCGACCACGAATTCTAATGATTCCACAGTAAACGTAACTTCTATTTTTTTCACACAAAAATGTATTTTACAATACTGTAAAGTGTAATGCAATACTGTAGTCCCTGCATTTAATTTTTTATTTTGTAGTGTTATCTTCAAATCAATTCACTTTTTCAGAATTCCATGAGTCTTCTACACACCATGATGTAAAACCTGCAACATCTTCAGCATTGATTAAGATTGAAAGGTCTGTGGACACTAAACTACAACAAAAGAAGAGTGAACTTGCAGAAATACAAAAGGTGTATGAGAATCTGTTGGCACCAGTTACTGAACCCGAACCGTGTGGAATGAGGGTATTACGATGTTCAAATTGCCACAGAATTGGCCACAAAGCTGAAGGTAACTCTGGTAAAAAATCTTGCCCAAATGAGAAATGTACTAACTTCTTTAAATGTGGGCAAGAGCGTTTTCACAACGACTTTCGGCAGGAGAAGAGACAAGTAGAAGATAATATGAAAACTCTTAAAAAAGAAATAAAAGATCTTGAGGCGGAGAGGCTATGCTAGAATCCTATCAAACGAATACCAATTCCTTTGCATCAGTTATGCGCAAACGTCTTAAGAAATCAAATCCCTCTAAATACTCCAAGAGCTCATCTCTACTGAAAGATATAATTATTCTGAAAAAACACTACAAAAATGAGATACCTCCTCCTTCAAGAAATGATGCTGAAGAATTTGCGCGTATTATTGAAAGATACACCAACCAGGAAAACGAGTGGAAGAATAATCATTCTGAGCCAACATCAGATTATCAATTTGACACGAATGAAATACAACCCCAAAAGCCTAAATTGGAAAATGTATATCAATATCCACAATTCTTCCCCCTTCCATTTTCACCAACATTTTATCCCTTCCCCTACCAATTATCCAATTTGCATCCTCCTTTTCAAATACCATCACCAGTCCAGGCAACCATTTAATTACCTCCTACACCTGTGCAGTCAGTTGATCCAAATTTGTATTGTCCAAATTCAGTACCTACATGCACCATATCGTCTAATTAGGAAAATTGCAACCCATTTGAAAACAACCAACTGCATTTGCTTGCAAGTGCAGCATCAGTCCAGGGCATTGCTGAATCGGATGGGGACAATAGTGATATAGAACAAGAAGATCCAGCTGAAAATGGTGATTATAGTGAGGAACAGAAAGACAAAAATGCATAATATTGCATATTTATGTAGAGAAGATGAAATTTGATATTGTGAACTTTTTCCTTAATAAAGCAACATGCTTGATTATGTCTATAAAGCATTTAAGACAACAACTTTATACTATCTTATAGATTTTTTGTGTTTAATATCTTCCTACAACTAATTACAGTGTACAATTAAATATTGTTATCTTTAAATGAAATATTTACAATGTTTGCTTTTCTTTTATGGCATTGGGAGCAAAAAACCATATCAAACACATGCATAAGGCACTGAAATCAACTCAGATTTACCTTTAAAAACAATTTACACTTGAGTAACCACATGACCTAGATTCAGACCTAATGTGATACCTGGCAGACCAAATTGAATAACCTATTGAGCAATCCAGCAAGCTATTGAAATCTCTACCGGTATTCTGTAATTCGCTGTAATTAATAGTAGTTAATCATTTACCTAAAATACATGTACTTATTTAATACATGTTATAACAAAAAACACATGGTAGGCTAACTCAATCAGGGCCAGAATCGGGATCTATTGCACAGATCTATTAATAACATTAATTTTGTAATGGTGGCGTACACAGAGTTGGTGAATGCACAGCTCGGATTGCTGAATAAATAGTTTATATTAATTTTTAATGGTCATTTTAATACAATTTATCTATCAACAGATTCAGAGCAAAACATTTTCGCCTAAATCAACTAAATAATAATTTCACCGGTTTAAAAAATGCTGTAAACAAACAAAAGTAGCATTTCCGTATAAAGCTACAGTATGTACTGAATTACGATAGCCAATGTTTTATCTGTTGAAAAAAGTGTCAAAATTCTATTAGGGTGTATAATACGGACCCCTTTCTCACAAGGAAATTTTCTAGAAAAAAAGTGCGTATTATATTCGGCAAATAGGGTAGCATGATCTCCCCAGACTTCGTCTAAGTCAGGTAAAAACATGATATATTTGAACTCAAAATTTACTACTTTGAGATACTCACAAAGTCCATCTGCTTTTTCTCCTCTGATTTAAACTTCTGTGGAGAAGGGCTTCTCCTTTTGACCCGTTTTTGTGACCTTGACCTGTTCTTGACAGGATTTAGAGGTAATGAACTTTCATCCTCTTCATCATCTGTATCCTTTATTTAAAATGACAACAATTTTACAGATACATTTTTCATTATATTTTTAAATATCATACTAAAATATAAAAGTGGAAAGTTATCTCGCTTAAATAATGTTTATAATCTGGTTACATATATATTTACAATTTTTCTTTTAAATTAGTATCCAGAACTATTTTCAAATTAATGTGAAACAAGAGGCCCATGGGCCACATCGCTCACCTGAACAACAGTTTCTTGTAACATTCTATTTCGTAGCATATGCTATTTCTAACTTTGAACCCCCCTTCTGGGGCCCCAGTATTGGTCCGAGGTTTATGGTTGGCTTTAACAATTTAGAATTTACACTATTTGAGGATCCTTGCATAGTTATCTCACAAACTGTAACATAATAGTTCTCGAGGAAAACTTTTTGAAAACATTTCCCATATATATTTCTATGTTAAACTTTGAACCCCTCTTGTGGCCCTAGTATAAGTCCAGTGGTCACAGCTTTATTAATTTAGCATCTACATTATTCAAGGATGCTTGCATAGTAATCTCACAAGTTGAAGCATTGTAGTTCTCTATAAAAAGATTTTTAAAAATTTTCCCTCTATATTTCTATGTTAAACTTTGAACCCCTCTTGGGGCCCCAGTATTAGATCGAGGGTCACAGCTTTTATAGTTTAGAATCTACACTATTTAATGATGCTTACGTAGTAATCTGACAAATTTTGAAGCATTGTAGTACTCGTGAAAAAGGTTTTTAAACATTTTCCATATATACTTCTACATTGAATTTTGAACCCATCTTGGGTCCCCAGTATTAGTCCAGGGGTCACTAATTTAAAACTATCGAATCTACATTATCCAAGGTTGCATGCAAAGTAATCTCACAACTTGCAGCATTTTAGTTCTCAAGAAGAAGATTTTTTAACATGTTTCCTATATATTTCTGTATTAAACTTTGACCCCTCTTGGGGCCCCAGTATTAGTCCGGGGGTCACGATTTTACCAATTAAGAATCTACATGTACATAAGCCAGGGATGCATGTATAGTAATTCCACAAACTGTAACATTGTAGTTCTCAAGAACATTTTTTAAATGTTTTCTATATATTTTTTAAAATGTTATATTTTGAACCCCTCTAGGTGCCCCGGTATTAGTCCGGGAGTCACGATTTTTACATTATTTAAGGATGTATGCATAGTAATATCCCAAACTGTTGCATTATAGGTCTTGAGAAGAAGATTTTTAAACATTTTCCTATATACATGTATGTTAAAATTTGAACCCCGCCTAGGGCCCCACTTTTTTCCGGGGCTCACAATTTTTACAATTTAGAATCTTCATTATATATACAAGCTTTTTTGTAAATATTGGCATTTCTGGTGCAATGGTTCTTGAGAGGAAGATTTTTATACATTTTTCCTATGTATTTCTATGTTAAACTTTGAACCCCGCCCCAGTTTTGGTCCGAGGGTCACGATTTTTACAATTCAGAATCTTCCCTATACATATCAAAGGCCGGAACGGCCACAAAGGCGTAGAGCTGACATTTTCTTTAATATAGATATCATTTATTTAATTTTCTGTACCAATAGTCGTATATCAAATATTATCAGTATATAAAAATGGTTTGTGTAACTAAATTCGCACATATGCAACTATATTTTTATTTGCAATTTTAACATCACCATGTGATTGTATACTCAGTATAAATACGTAGTGATGCATTTGTAATACAATGAATCATAACTCATCATGGTTACAAAAATCGAAGAAATTTCAAAGTTTAAAACAAGTATTCCTTTTAAAGGAATGATCGGCAATAATGATATATTGATAGCTAGAAGCAATCAACATGATCAGTTTGATGTAAAATAATAAAGAGTACTGTATTTTTACAAAATATAGAATATTTTGAATCTGTACACCATAATTTCATTATTATAAACCGTCAACAAATTTAATTTTGAAATAAATTTGGGAAAAGCCGTTCGTAAACTCCTTATCTAATGTTATATTTTTAACGTAATTTTTAAATGTTAATGTATCATCTTCTTCAGAAATACTGAGTAGGGCTCTTCAAAGAGCATTAACACATATACAAAGAATGAGTTGTATTAAAATAATTTAATGCGATTGAAAAACATTGAATGCCATCATAACTTGCTATTGAGGTCGCATTATAACGTAACCTTGTGTATAAATCAAGCCGTCTTCCTAACTACTATTATGCAACATCAATAGATCGAGGTCAGTTCATGGAGCATCTTCTTATGACTGAGGTCAGTTCATCGAGGTCAACTGCATTACTGAATGAATCTTTCGATCGAAATTTATACGCGTGAGACAAAATGTGCATTCTTGAATTAACAGGTCGAACTGTATTTTATGTATGTTTGCATCTCTTAAGGTAAATGAATTGAAATAAAACCGAGTAAAATGTTATTTAAATACTAAACCAAACTTCAAGTTTTTATAAGAACTACTTATGCAAGCGGAATGTGTGCGCACGTGGAAGCATTTGCAGGATGCCTCATATGGACACAACAGTGATCGGCCGAAGCCGATCACAATAAATTAACTTCTTTCTGCTTTAAACAGTCTTTGAACAAATTTCACGGGTTTATCATTAGTATACGAGTGTAACACATTAACAGTGTTTCCCTAATTATAATAAAACATACTTTCATTTATTTCAATTTCCGTGTGAAACAAGATTACCTATGGTAGTGTTGTTTACAAATAAAAATCTACACCACGTGCGTAGATCTGCCGTATCTTAGACTGGATAGCCTGCCCTTGATTCCAAACGCTGCCGCTTGGAAATTCAAGGACAGGTAACCACCACCGCCATGACAGTGGGAAAACTCACTGCAGCTTCGCGCACAGCAAATGCGCACACTTAAAATTAATCGGAAAGAAGATTGAGGCGGATCAAAGAAAGAAGGTTTAAGAAGAACTAAACATGAATTTGACAATAAATATTAAATTAACAAGAACAAATTAATATTGACACCGTTGACAATACATTGTTTATGTGGGTATTGTAAATATCAATTTACATCGGAAATGTATAAATATTTTCATTGTTGAGTAAGTTATAATTGGCACTTGACTACTCGTAGCATTCCAATCCATGCCCGTTATAACTTGATTTATGGGGCTGCTGAGGAGGGTAACGATCTGATTTAGCTCCGTTTTCTCGTAAAGGTCCGAGCAGGGACGTATATACGTCCCTGGTCCGAGCACATATAAATTGAATGCACACAGGCTACACACAATTAGCACATGGTCTGTACATATTATCTTATGTGTTTATAAAATATGGAGTTATTAACTTAGAGAGTGGGATCGTGTCAGTGTAGAAATTGGTTTTTTGTAAAGCTAAGGACTTTCCATAACCAGTAGGTAAAATAAATATACAGTTGCCTGGCTTCCAGAGATTTTTTCAGGCTAACACTTTGTAGCGGTTTTACTTAATCGAAAGATGTTTCTCTTTCTTTGTTTATAACTATTAAAGCCATTTTACTTTTAAAATAAATCTATTGACTCTCCGAAATATTTTTTCGGCATTCCATCGCAAGCGTGTGAACTTGTTGGCCTAAAAATAAATTTTTCTCGTCACTGCTATTTCCTGCAAGCTGGCGAACCAGTCTATGTCGTATCTATATAATAATGCTAAACCAATATACAACAAAATCACAAGATACATTTATCGCTTACATTCATTTTGGAGATTGTGCCCGACAACAAATAAATTTACATATTAATTTTTATTTTTATCGGGCACGGTATCCAAATAAACTGTAAGCGATAAACTTAAACAATATTTAGTGAATTTTTACACCTTATCGTATTCATCCGTCATTTCTTGATTAAACAAACTTATACACTTATGCCACGAGTTGTCAATAATCAGGGGGACACAGTTGGGTTTTTTGGTGCACAATTTAGTTGAATAAATGGAACAAAAATCTTGTAAAACTTGTAAACATGTTTCTATGTATATTTCTATGTTAAACTTTGAACCCCGCCTAGGGCCCCAGTTTTGGTCCGAGGGTCACGATTTTTACAATTTAGAATCTTCAGTATATACACTAGCTTTTGTGTAAATATTGGAACATCTGGTAAAGTGGTTCTTGAGAAGAAGATTTTTAAAGACACACACCCTATACTCACTGTTTCGCAATTATCTCCCTTTTAAAAAGGGCTGTGCCCTTTATTTTAACAATTTATAATCCCCTTTCCATAAGGATGCTTTGTACCAAATTTGGTTAAATTTGGCCCAGTGGTTTTAGAGAAGAAGTCGAAAATGTGAAAAGTTTACAGACAGACAGACGGACGGACGGACGGACGGACGACGGACAACGGGTGATCAGAAAAGCTCACTTGAACCTTCGGTTCAGGTGAGCTAAAAACCCTAAAAATGTTAGGGCTATGTGCAGATCATTTTACTTCTGTATATGGACCTTTACTATTGTATATAAACCACAAAATAAAATGATTTTCATTTATTTGGACTTAGCTTTTCTCCAAAAATACCACATTGAAACATATACAGTATATGTGAGATCTGAACCAGTGACAAAATGATTTCACTAAAAACTTATAGGATCATTGCTTCAGTATTTTTCAAACTGAAGTTAGAAACACCTTATCAACTTACAAATCGACTCTTCTTCGGAACGTGAGGCTCGCCGTCATTTGTCATGTCATCCATTGCATCTTTTTTGGCCTCTTCTTGTTGTTTTTCTGCTTCCTTCTTTGCTTGTTCCATTTGTTCTCTTTCCATCTTCTTTTGCTTTTCTCTTTTCATTTTTTCCAAACCTTTTGTGATCCACACATGCAGGGATTTCCTTTTGGCAGCATCTGTTAACAAAAAATGAAACATCTGTTGATCTGGTGTATGAAAAAAACACATCATACAATTCTAGTTGCTAGGAAAATACCACTGCATGAATAAGGCCACTTCTGGCTACTAAGTAGAACATCTTCAGCACAGACTATCCATATAAATGTCATCCCATTCAAGCCTGAACATTTCTCTATATAAGAATAATTATTTTATACATGGCGTTCCCCATACATAAATTATACAATGGACCTTCATCTAATTTTTGCGTAAAATCAGATGGTAAGATAATATCAGTAAATATCAACTTTTTGTCAATCCCTCTCATGTTATGATTGACAACTAACTGACCTAGTTCGCTGTTTTTGTCCTCAGTGCCCGGGGGAGTGGGGTATCTGTTTGGGCGGTGATTGCCTGTGAACGGTCGGCTCTGCTGCGAGTCCTCACTGTTCTGTCCCTCCCAGTACTGATTGTAATCCCAGCGGCTTCCCTACACAACAAATACCAAATGTAGCTTATTACTCATTTCAAAACATCAGCAGAAACCCATCTTATGTCTCACAAGCACTTAATTTACACTGAATGTGGGGATACAGCAATTGATTTCAAGCTTGTATTACTACAATCAGCATTAAATTTTATATCTTATTACACAATGGATTCATATGATACAGTATAATACATGTTAACCTTACTCCTGAGAGATTTGAACCAGTGACTAAATGATTTCATCAAAAACTTATATGACCACTGCTGCAGTATCTTTCCAAGATAAGTTAGATACTGTAGATTCCTCATTAAACAGGAGAAATTTATATCCGTGTAAAATCGCGAAAAGCCCATCTTGCGGATTTTAAAATCTCACTTTTATTCTTCGGACATATGTTAAACTAAATGAAACTATGCTAACAATTCGGTGTTTGCGAATTTATATTCTCATGATTTGATGCAAACCGGTTGAATCGCGATATTAAGTACGCGCTTAAAATAAAAAATCTACAGTAAACCATATCCACTTACAAATCGACTCTTCATTGGAACTTGAGGCTCGCTGTCATTCGTCATGTCATTCATTGCTTCTTTTTTGGCCTCTTCTTGTTGTTTTTCTGCTTCCTTCCTCTCTTGTTCCATTTGTTCTCTTTCAATCTTCTTTTGCTTTTCTCTTTCCATTTTTTCCAAGCCTTTCCTGATCCACACATGCAGGGTTTTCCTTTTGGCGGCATCTGTTAACAAAAATTGGAACATCTGTTGATCTGGTGTATGAAAAAAACACATCATACAATTCTAGTTGCTAGGAAAATACCACTGCATGAATAAGGCCACATCTGGCTACTAAGTAAAGCATCTTCAGCACAGACTATATACAGTGGAGCCTCAGTTATCCGGACGCTTTTGTTCCTAAGTCAAATCGTCCGGATAGGTGAAGTGCAGGATATCTGAAATGTGTCCATTGTTGTCACAAATGATAGAGTATTTGTTTATAATTAGTGTTAATTATACTGTTTTCTTTGCCTTTCATACGAAGTAGCAACAAATTAAAGTTGTCTGTTGAAATTCACCTTTTTAATACAATTAAGGGACACCGCTTCATATCATTGTTTCATCAGAAAATATATTAACTGGACTAAAATAATAACGAATTTAGCTTAATTTGTGCGATAGGTGCTTACATGTATTTACGTTATATTTATTTACTTTACATTTCACGACAAGCCAATTTCCACAATTATGGATGATTTATTTTTAGAATTTATTTTTATTCTTAAAAACGTTTATTTGATTAATAACATTATTTGTTATTAGCTGGAAAATTGCAAGATCCACCGATGCACTTACGATGAGTTCACATGTTTTCATTTTGTTTCCCTAGTCTACTTCCGGTTTTGACTTACCGTATTTTAGGGAATTTAGGTCGATCCTGTTTATAGGGCGAAGGAACCCTTTTTTAGCAAAAAAAAAAAAAAAAGTATAAATAGGTCGACTTCGATGAATTGGTCGAAAAATTACCGCTAGGTTAAATGAATAAATGGTTTAAACCAATATCGTTATCATAGTAGCCTTTTATCTTATTTTACAGTTTAAACAAAAGGGAAATAAAATGCATTCCATAAATTTACACATCGTAAGAAAATGTCTGAAATTGCAACAACATTTTTTAAAATCAATTTATTCAGTACGGCCGGATTAATGGTTAAGATAGTTTGTTTAAATGTGTACAAACTACATGGTGTTAACCGGGGGATAGTAACCTAGCCTGGGGGCATGAATACGGTAGCACATGCAACCTTGTGTTTTTGTTGTTGGTTGAGTTTAAAACATTAATTATAACCAGTAAAAAGTCACACAGAGGTGTGAACAATTGTCATGATTATGTACACATTGTTTAAGCCATACGGTAGGATATATAAAAAAATCTTCAGGAATAATTACAATGACGATAGATGAACAGTAACATTTATAGCGGTAACATAAGCGGGTGAAATGAATCTCCGGTGAACTACATGGGTCAAACTCTGATCTTATCAAAGCCTGCGGGCATGAGTAGCACGTGCCGAGAGTTCAACTGTGTATAAACAAAGTAGGCCCTACCCAGACTGATTTCAGAGACACCTGGATTAGATTTCATCGAGAGTTTTATTTTGAATCTACAGAAAAATAAACTTGTACATTTATTCTATTATAAAAACAAATCGTTTTTTTATTTCAACTTTTATGATATTTTTCTCCCATAATTACCCTTTGTACAGTTCTCATTTTACTTTTACCGCGCGAAATCCATTTCCTGTTTATCGAAACCACACGATCAAAATGCATGACAGCATGTAATAAAGATCGAAAGATGATTCAGTCTGAACAATAGAAGTAAGAAATGTAAGAAGAAATAAATATATTCACATTTAATTTGTTTTGATAAGTTACTACAGAATATTGATAAAAATTCATACGATTTTTAAACAGAATCCAAGCGGTATTATAGTGAACTCTCATGATTTTATTGGAGGTTTGAATGAATTTTTGCAAAATTTCACATCAAATTAAAAAAAAAAACATAAATAGGGCGAAGCGATGAATAGGGCGAGGTCCACGTCCCAGAGAAAAAAAGTATCGACCTAAAGTCTGAAAAATACGATAATCTAACAAGGCATTCATGAGACAATTCGTTTAAGATAACTTCTTTGAATAGATTAACCACCAAGATATGTAAAACTTTCCAGTTTTTTAAAAATAA
The DNA here is from genome assembly GCA_020458035.1 of Magallana ariakensis. Classification (NCBI taxonomy): domain Eukaryota; kingdom Metazoa; phylum Mollusca; class Bivalvia; order Ostreida; family Ostreidae; genus Magallana; species Magallana ariakensis. The sequence continues at coordinate 51,183,780 of CM035812.1, read as the reverse complement.
TTTAACACATTCTTCTTTTAAAATGGGATGTTTTAAAAAGCGATGACATTTGACAGGTGTGCACTGCAGGTAAAGATACCCAAGCCACATGCAGTGAGGCGGGACTAATCATGTCTAACTGTAAGCACTGTCAGTAGTTTGAAAGTGATTTGGGACTTTAGAGTGTTTATACAAGCTACTCATGAGGGTCTAACAGCTGAAAAGGTGTGAAACTCAATTGACAGAAGTAAACTTTCTGTAGTATTGAGTGGGGTATTGTAAAATTTTACCGTCCGGTTAAATAAAGCAAAATTGATAGTTGAACTGTGTTTTGTGGTAAAAACAGGCCGTCTGGATCCGGAACACGGAATTCCGGATAAATGAGACAAAATAACGCATAAAAAATCTGTTCCCAAATAAAATCATACGTAAACTGAAGTGTCCAGATATCTGAAGTCCCACTGTATATATACATCATCCCATTCAAGCCTGAACATTTCTCTATATAAGAATAATTATTTTATACATGGCGTTCCCCATACATAAATTATACAATGGACCTTCATCTAATTTTTGCGTAAAATCAGATGGTGAGATAATATCGGTACTAAATATCTACTTTTTGTCAATCCCTCTCATGTTATGATTGACAACTAACTGACCTAGTTCGCTGTTTTTGTCCTCAGTGCCCGGGGGAGTGGGGTATCTGTTTGGGCGGTGATTGCCTGTGAACGGTCGGCTCTGCTGCGAGTCCTCACTGTCCTGTCCCTCCCAGTACTGATTGTAATCCCAGCGGCTTCCCTACACAACAAATACCAAATGTAGCTTATTACTCATTTCAAAACATCAGCAGAAACCCATCTTATGTCTCACAAGCACTTAATTTACATTGAATGTGGGGATACAGCAATTGATTTTAAGCTTGTATTACTACAATCAGCATTAAATTTTATATCTTATAACACAATTGATTCATATGATACAGAATAATACATGTTAACATTACTCCTGAGAGATTTGAACCAGTGACTAAATGATTTCACCAAAAACTTATATGACCACTGCGGCAGTATCTTTCCAAGATAAGTTAGATACTGTAGATTCCTAATTAAACAGGAGAAATTCATATCCAGTGGCACGTAAAATCGCGAAAAGCCCATCTTGCTGATTTAAAAATCTCGCTTTTATTTTTTGGACAGATGTAAACTACATGAAACTATAATAACAATTCGGTGTTTGCGAATTTATATTCTCACGATTTGATGCAAACCGATTGAATCGCGATATTAAGTACTCGCTTAAAATAAAAAATCTACAGTAAACCATATCCACTTACAAATCGACTCTTCATTGGAACTTCAGGCTCGCTGTCATTCATCATGTCATTCATTGCTTCTTTTTTTGCCTCTTCTTGATGTTTTTCTGCTTCCTTCCTCTCTTGTTCCATTTGTTCTCTTTCAATCTTCTTTTGCTTTTCTCCCTCCATTTTTTCCAAGCCTTTCCTGATCCACACATGCAGGGTTTTCCTTTTGGCAGCATCTGTTAACAAAAAATGAAACATCTGTTGATCTGGTGTATGAAAAAAACACATCATACAATTCTAATACAGTTCTAAGCCTGAACATTTCTTTACAAGGCTAGTCATTTCATACACGGCGTTCCCCATACATAAATTATACAATGTACCTTCATCTAATTTTTGTATAAAAAACACAATCCAAATCAAAAAGGGAAAATCAAAATTCCTTTTTTTTGACCCTGTTTTTCACATCTGCATCCATTTACACCCCTTTTTGCGAAAAATAAGCCTTTACAAGTCAAAGTTCATGGAATTTTCCTGAATCATTGACATTCAAATGCATTACACAGACATTTAAAATGAGGTATGTTCCTCTTATCCATTTAAAAACTCATGAAGCATCAGAGGAACGTTCCTCTTTTCACTTAAAATGAATTCCGTACAGTTCAATCTGAGGAACGTTCCTCTTTTTTTCATCTATAATATTCACAAAGCAGCTGAGGAACGTTCCTCTTTCACCTGACTTAAAATCTTTACAAGTCATCTGAGGAACGTTCCTCTTTTCACTTCAACAGAAATCTTGACAAGTCATCTGAGGAACGTTCCTCATTCACTACAACTGAAATCTTCACAAAGAATCTGAGGAACGTTCCTCTTTTCTCTTTAACTGAAACCTTTACATGGTGCCTGAGGAATGTTCCAATTTCCTACATTTGAAAGTAAAAACAGCAAATAAGTTGAAATATAATAATCTTAAATTAAATAAGCATTTAAACATGTTATACTTTACGTAAATATTAAGGATGTTAACAAGTACTCGAGTACCTGACTATCACTCAGTCCCGATGATGATCAGCTAAAATTTTCTTAGTTGATTACTCGATATAAAGTAAAAAGAGTTTGAATTTTTAAATATTTTTTTATCACGGCATTTTTGGGTAACAAATCAAAAAACAATTGGTTTTTTTTTTTACATTTTTGGTCGGTCTGTTCTATCGGTGCCCCTTGTGTATTTTTTAAGCGGCAAATACATGTATATTAATTGGTGTAAAAAATTGATCTTGTATTGTAGATCAAATTATAATTAATTGTTTTCAATAAAAGTACAAAGGCATGTAATTAAGAATACCAATTTAATATTTCTTTTAATATTCAATATCAAGTTTATTTAGTAATTAGATTAGATGTTTATATAATTAAAAATTTAACTATATTAATAATTGTCTCAGTGCATATGTTTTTATAATTTTTAAAAACATAAAGCTCGCATCCATCAAATTCAGGATTGAGTTCCCAAGTAGAGCTGCATTTTCCTGAAAGCTGCCTTTCACTTAATTCAGTCTTTGATACATGGTTGACAATAGCCAAGGTTTATCTTCTGTTCTGTTTATCTTCTGTTCATACTGTTTGACTGGCTGGGTGGCTTCTTAACTTTTCTGTGGCCCCATTGATTTCCTTCCAGGGGGGATGTCCAGATCTTCTATAGAATCTATGTATGATACATATTTGCATTTTAACTCATCATTGCTAATTAATAACTTCCTGTTATTTCATTTCATAATAAAGATCTGGCTGTGATCCTTTTTTTTTTGTTAATTACACATAAATTCTCAAAACATACATTTAAGTATTGACATTCTTTAAGAAGAAATACCCAGTATATATATTAAAGGTCACATCAGTTTCTCCCTGCTTAACTTGAGAGAGAGAGAGAGAGAGAGAGAGAGAGAGAGAGAGAGATTTGTTCAATATTTCTCTTTGGATATTTATACCTATATACCTAAATATGTTTAAACATTTACAGAATCCATCAGGATAATTAAATAAGCATGACTTTGATTTGAATCTACAAAACATCAATATACTCTTCAATTTCTGCTCTAATCTTAAACACATTGGTATCATTGCAATTTTTTTGGATGGCGGAAGATCTTAACACTTCACATCAAATCCCAAAGCTATTGTTATCGGGCGGTCATTCTCTTGAGTATGAAAATGGTTCACAGCTGTATATTATTTGCTTTAAGCCAGACAGCTGAGCAGATGGGATTTGCATCACTTAATTAAAGCAGGAATTATTATTAACATCAAACAAGAACGTTGTATAATTCAGATTCTGTTCATCCTATCAATTTAATGTTGCAGCAAGGAAATACCAGAATTCAGTAATTTAAGCTTATTGAGCTTGGTCAAACTTATTTTTGTTTGAAATTTAGAAGTGTAAAATATTCAGAATATTTGCTCATCGTAAATTTGGACTTGTCATACTAAGGACTTTATGTTTGTTTCATCAAAAGTCTCAGTTACCTCTGTGCCCTACCTAAGTTAAGCTAAACAAAATCATTCAAGCTTAGGAAGTTCCTAAGATTTTGTTTGTATAATATTTTACATTCACACATACAGGAGTAGATAAGAATTATGCAATAAACCGGTATATTCTTTGAAAACGGTATATTTTTAATTTGAGAGAGAATGAATTGATCGTAGTATCTTTCTTGTTTTTTGCTACATGTACATATATTTCTTTATTTTAAATATTATTTGGATATGACCCCATGAATCAATTGAAAACATTGGTCACTGCTAGAATTTCTGTTGTTCTTTATAAATAATCAAGTGCATTTTTTTGTCTAGTTGGTCCATTATAAATAGCCCGTGTTAACATATACAGATATGCTTAATCCTAAATAAAAATGCTCATTGAGATATCCACCGTAGTGTACCTATAACTTCAATTTCTTCAAATTCACTGTTGTTAATTGTTAATTTCCTTCCTTTCACTTCAATTTTTTAACATGCTCCTAAAAAGTGTGGGGGGGGGGGGGGGGGGTTTGACTCCATGTTAATTCAATTTTTGATATGTATATTTAAGAAAAATGTTTGCTGCGAGAAAAAGTGAAGAGAGGGGGGTTTGCCCCCCCCCCCCCACCCTGATGCTACGTGCCTGCTTGTAACGGTTGATTTAAAAATGAGGTGTTTTTTGTTTTATAAGAAAATACTGCAAATAAATGCATCTTGGCTGATAGAAGAAGCGAGGATAAAAGGCAAATTTCTGAATGAAACAGCATTTCCATGGATGATTTAGCATCGACATTCCTAAACGACTTAATTTGCGGTCACTCCTACCCCCCTTCTCCCAACAAAAAAAATCAAATGAAGAAAACACTTAACATTTTTCCCGTAAAAGAAAAGCTTATTTCGTGGAGGGATAGGACAAATCATCCAGTCATTCTGTAATTGAGTATTTATGTAGTATTTATTCGCGCGTGCAAGATAATCTAAAAAAATTGTAAAAATTAAAAGACCACACCAAAGAAATTAATTGAAGAAATATATGTATAATTTGATAGTTCTAATGTTTTCAGTTTAGAAGCAAAGTGGATATACATGTATTACAAGGAGAGGATATACGTATTAGGCTATGCCTGTTGTCCAATCCTATTAAATTTATTCGATAAAATATGTTTAAATAAATTAGAAGTAAAGTGAAAAAGTCTTAATGATATGCGTAATCTAGTATTTTTGTTCAACTTTAATGTGCATATCAATCATTTCAATATAACATAAACAGTCACCATGTTAAGTTTGTTCCTAAAACATCAATTTACCTGTCTTTAAGTTAAAAGTAATGAACTTAAGAAAAAGTTCTTTCCTAAGATATAACTTACTGGGTAGTCTTATATATGCTTTGTGAAATGGGCGCCTGTGCACTCATTAGATTAATCCTTTCACATTTGTACAGGTTACAACTGTGTGACAATTCATTTCGGCAGATTAATTATACATTTAATATTTAACTTTTTCTTAAATAGAGCATGTTTCTATTCCATGTGACTTAATATCTGTTTATGATTTTCCTATTTACAAAGTCTGATTTGTAAGATCTAAAACTCACATCATGTAAATGGAGTTAATAGTGTTATACTGAATTCATTGTCCCAAGAGGGCCATTTTCCTAGCAATAGTTTAGATAAGCATTTGTAGAGGAAATTGATAATCTGTAAAATGAGAAGTGGCTAGCAGATTACACTGTTTCAAAAGAGCCTTGTGGGAGTATTAGTCCCAGAAGGACAGCTATAGTATGAGATTAAGAATAACAAACCTGAATCTTCAAGCATTTTCCATCTCGATCAAGCTCTGTCCAAATTAATGCTCCCCATCCACTAGACCAGCAAACAGATTTCAAATCAAAATCCACCAGGCGCAATATTTTGTCACTTCCAATCATCATAACCTATAACATTACATTGTATTCTGATTATATTTTGATTTTGCACTTCATTTTCAAAATTTGATGATTACAATAAATATTTTAAATATCAGATAATCAAGGATTTTGTATCAAATTAATTTATATGCTTTAGGTTTGCAATTACCTTGATTGTAGTGAATTAGCAGAAGAGCAAAAGAAAATTAGTTATGTATTTTAAACGTTTGAATATAATAAAAGTATTTATTACCTTGATGCATCCTGTGATGTTTGCAACTGCACTTTCCAAACAATATTTCCATTCTGCTTCATAAAGTACACATGCAGTGTTAATCCTTTAAATTAAATTTGCGACCACATTTTTGCATCTGTTCCTAAAGCAGTGGCTCTCAAAGTTCACACAGTTACTATTATTAGCACACCCCTAACATCTTATCAGCATCCAGTTAGTGATTGACATCTGATAGAAAACCTTAGCATGTGCATGTAACAGCAAGTTGTTACTCAGCTTGAAATGGCCGATGACATTAGCAAACCTTAAGATTCGTTAAATGAAGCAGAGGAATATGAGTCTTTAGGCCATAACATTTCTATTGACCACGCTGAGAAGTTATTTACAGGATATACTGGAGTAAAATTAGATATTTTCTAGTTGATAAACATGAAGTACTCCAAGAAAGCCAAAAAGTGAGTCGGTTTTTTTTATTACCTAAAATTTCCTCCTTAATACCACCCAGAGGTAGATTTGTAGATTTATCAAAACTACAAGTACACTATTGAATTATAGCTCATGTATGTTTTGATTTTATTAGGAAGGGGGGGGTAATTGTTAGCTAGTGTAAGATATAATTTACATGTGTATTAATATAATGATTGCAGTTCATATGAGAGCTGCAATTCAACATTTTACATCCTAATGTTTGTTACTATCATCCAGCTCAAAGAATTTAACAAATGCAAATTCTGGTAACCTGATTGTTTTCTCAAAGCTTAGGTCCTGTCACACCAGATTTCATTCCCCCAGAGTTTCACGACATTGTTATATTTCTGGAATTGCTGTGGGATAGCAGGGAAGTTCAAAAACATTGTGCAGTTGTATTTTAAATTTTTACAAGGTGAAAATGTGACAGCAACAAAGGGATTTCTACTCAGCTCCTGCAGCGTGTAACTGCATTCCTACAAACTTCTACTTTTAACAAATGACTGCGCTCCCACTGAGTGCTCATAATGTGCTTGAGTTCTGACTTCGAGTTTACGGTGTGTGTGTGCATCTTTTTTCATCAGTTCTTAAGTTACTTAACCAACATCATATTATTGTTTCAGCGGCTTGACACAAAGTTTTTGATTTTATATTTAAAATTGTTAAATAATGAGCTGCAAACCCGCAATTCATCAGGAGTAATTTTGCATACTTGTTAAAAAAGTGATTTAATAAGTGACATAATTACCATGTCTTCTAAATTTCAATTGTGCTTATTTACTACATGTACAATAGGGGCTTTAGTGAAAATCTTCCCTGCAAAAATAACCACCGCAATGTATCATATCAATTTGCATCATGATAGATATTAAAAATAAAATCAGGGTTTACCAGTAGAATGTTGACAATCGCACATCAATTATTTATAATTAATTTAAGCAGAACCTTTTTTTAGTCCAATTGCACAGACAGGGGGACAGACAGACAGACGGACGGACAGACAAGGTGATTCTTATATACCCCCCAAACTTTGTTTTGGGGGGTATAGAGACAGAAAACTTAAGGTCAGTCGCAGGTTTAAAGTTTTGCGCCTTCTGCACAGGGTATTGCGCAATAATTAAAAAAAATAGTTTTAATGTCATAAAACGCAAATGCAGAGTAAAATGTTCAAATATTCAAGTAATCATGTAACGTTTTTAATTTAAAAATTTACTTATCATAAAAATTATTTTAAAAGAAGAGAATCCTTAGAACAATGTTCAGAAGTATTTTAATTATTTCGCCTCTTCTTCAAAATTGACGTTATCCACGTCGGAGTCAACGTCTTACGATGACGTCAGTTGAGACTTTGACATAACTATTGACAAAAATAAACGTCGTTCATTTTTTTCGCAGCGTCAATTATTAAGATTGAAATTATAATTTGCAAAATCAGAAACATATACAGGATCTTTTCATATTCTGTGTTACGGGAAAGGTATTTTTTTATCTATTACAAATTGAATTAAATTTGATTCATTAACATATGCATATATCCTTTTATTCTATGCAATTCTATAGCCTATGTAAAATGGCTGCCAGGACACGTTGATAGGACCAAACTATGAGGGCAGATAGCATAAAAACTATCTGGTCAATTTCGTTTTAATTTGGCAAAAATTTTACTTATAATGTTAACCTTCTGAAAATTAAAAGAAAATCGAATGTTTGTATTTTTGTTACAAAAATATATGAAATTGAAAATGATAACCCCTTTTTTCCTATATAATCCTATATAAAATGTCGGGGATGATTTGGACATATGCCCAAAATTTGAGTGCGGTAAATTGATAAACTATCCTGTCAATTTACCTTATATTTTGCACATAATTTACTCATAAGTTGACCTTTCACTGGAAAAAAATTAAAGGAAATCGTATGTTTGAAACATTCTCCCCCGAGACTCCTTAAGAATGATTAATTAATTTACTTTTTAATTTGTCAAAATCAATGTTTCAATTTGATTTTGAAAGAGTGATACAGTAACACTATACATTTGTACATTTATTGCATGATGGTGAGAGAAATATGAAGATTTATTCCCCTAAGAAAAATCATGTTTCCCAAGGGCTTTGCCTGAAGGAAATATGATTTTTCTGGGGGAATAAATCTTCATATTTCCCGAACATTCATGCAATAAAATTTGTTTTATACCGAACAACATATGATTATACAGAATACGTCGATTTCTAATAATTTTTTACTTGTCGAAAGCAATAACGTCGTGATTGTTTGGGTTTTTTTTTTGTTATTGTCTCTCGTTTCCTTCATAAATTCGAATCAAATATAGTAAAATTGGTTTTTGTGACATAAAGAAAATTTAAATGATTAAATTGACTTCATAATATTTATCAACATCGTATGCTCATATTGGCTTTTTCATACCTTTGGAATGAAAAATCCCGAGATTTCCGAAGAGGTGAGACACGATATTTATTCCCGTTTTGTTCGCCCTGTCACGTAACTCTCTAGACCAATCAGATGACGCGTTATATAAAATAATCATATTGAGGTATAATAATATATAAATAGCGAAGCAGAGGTTGACAATGGTTTTTGAGGGGTGTCAATTGCAACTGTTACCCTCCCAAACAGGCACTATTTATTTTATTATACTGAATGTCTTAATTTTAGAGAAAATTTTACTGCGTTTATGTAGAAATGACCTGAATTTAACGGCAAACTGTACATGCATAATTTACGCGCATGTAACAATTCGTTCCATCGACCCGTTGCCAAGCGTGTTGCTAACGCTGAGGGTAAGAGAACGAATTGTCAACTGCATCTAAACCAATCAGATTTCAGTATTTAACATTAAAGTTATAATAATACTAGAATTTGTCTTTAATAAGTTTTACAAAGAGGATTATTGCTAGTCACATTTTGCGTAATGATTAGAATACTTAAAAAAGGAGATGTTTTGAAGTCCTCGGTTTAGAAGTAAACATTTTGTTAAATGAAATGAGGAACTTTTCTCAGATGCAGTGTAAAGATTTCAATTCAAGGGAAAAGAGGAACGTTCCTCGGATGTTTTATATACAGCTTTCATGTAAAAAGAAAACAATCAACATGTGAAAGATTGTACATTCCTCAGATGTTTTATGTAGCTTTCAGATGAAGTGAAATGAGGAACGTTCCTCAGATACAGTGTAAAGATTTCAAGTCAGGAAAGTTCCTCAGATGCTTTGTTAGGATTTCAGTTTATATAATTAAGTGAAAAGAGGAACGTTCCTCAGATGACTTGTCAAGATTTCTGTTGAAGTGAAAAGAGGAACGTCCCTCAGATGAAATGTAGAGATTTTAGTTTAGGTGAAGAGGAACGTTCCTCTGATGCTTCATAAGTTTTTATAAGGATAAGAGGAACGTTACTCATTTTAAACATCTGTTTAATGAATTTAAATGTCAATGATTCAGGAAAATTCCATGAACTTTGACTTGTAAAGGCTTATTTTTGCCAAAAAGGGGTCGAAATGGATGCAGATATGAAAAACAGGGTCAAAAAAAAGGAATTTTGATTTTCCCTTTTTGATTTGGATTGTGTTAAAATCAAATAAAAGAGATAATAAATATCTACTTTTTATAACGCCTTCTCATGTTATGATTGACAACTAACTGACCTAGTTCGCTGTTTTTGTCCTCAGTGCCCGGGGGAGTGGGGTATCTGTTTGGGCGGTGATTGCCTGTGAACGGTCGGCTCTGCTGCGGGTCCTCACTGTCCTGTCCCTCCCTGTGCTGATTGTAATCCCAGCGGCTTCCCTACACAACAAATACCAAATAAGGACAATGTAGCTCATTACTCATTTCAAAACATCAGCAGAAACACATCTTATGTCTCACAAGCACTTAATTTACACTGAATGTGGGGATACAGCAATTGATTTTAAGCTTGTATTACTACAATCAGCATTAAATTTTATATCTTAATACCCAATTGATTCATATGATACACTATAATACATGTTAACATTACTCCTGAGAGATTTGAACCAGTGACCAAATGATTTCACCAAAAACTTATATGACCACTGCTGCAGTATCTTTCCAAGATAAGTTAGATACCGTAGATTCCTAATTAAACAGGAGAAATTTATATCTGCGTAAAATTGCGAAAAAGCACATCTAACGGATTTTTAATTCTCGCTTATATTTTTGGACAAAAACTATGCTAACAATTCGGTGTTTGCGAATTTATATTCTCACGATTTGATGCAAACCGGTTGAATCGCGATATATAGTACTCACGTAAAATACGAAATCTACAGTAAACCATATCCACTTACAAATCGACTCTTCATTGGAACATGAGGCTCGCTGTCATTCGTCATGTCATTCATGGCTTCTTTTTTTGCCTCTTCTTGATGTTTTTCTGCTTCCTTCCTCTCTTGTTCCATTTGCTCTCTTTCAATCTTCTTTTGCTTTTCTCCCTCCATTTTTTCCAAGCCTTTCCTGATCCACACATGCAGGGTTTTCCTTTTGGCTGCATCTGTTAACAAAAAATGAAACATCTGTTGATCTGGTGTATGAAAAAAACACATCATACAATTCCAATACAGTTCTAAGCCTGAACATTTCTTTACAAGGCTAGTTAATTTCATACATGGCGTTCCCCATACATAAATTATACAATGTACCTTCATCTTATTTTTGTATAAAATCAGATAAAAGAGATAATAAATATCTACTTTTTATAACGCCTTCTCATCTTTTGATTGACAACTAACTGACCTAGTCCGCTGTTTTTGTCCTCGTTGCCCGGGGGAGTGGGGTATCTGTTTGGGCGGTGATTGCCTGTGAACGGTCGGTTCTGCTGCGAGTCCTCACTGTCCTGTCCCTCCCAGTACTGATTGTAATCCCCGCCGCTTCCCTACACAACAAATACCAAATGTAGCTCATTACTCATTTCAAAACATCAGCAGAAACCCACCTTCTGTCGCGTAAGCACTCATTTGAAACTGAACATAGGTATACAGCAATTGATTTCAAGCTTGTATTACTATAATCAGTACTGAGGGTACGGTTCCACTTAATCTGATAGCAGTTAATCGAATAATTCAGTTAATCTGATATAATATCAAAACACCAAACCATTTCTTATATATCCCTTTATATTTTTTCCTGATAATCTTATAGAAAAAATGTCATTTCGGTTAATCTGATAGGTTTATGACCGTGTAATAATAATTTCCCACCCTCTTACACCTGTATATACTTTTGTTTAATTGGTTGACACCCCTCTTGTGTACATAGTAACTCTCTAGTTACACTTCAATGCACATAGATTGCTCCCTTCTTTGTAAGATGAAAGCTACCAACATAGTTGTTCCGGATGACCGCACACAAGACTGACCTTACCTGTGTACACATTATATTGTTTGTTTATTTACGTATTGTATGTGTTAATTTGAGCAGGGTTTGCACCATTAAGAATCAGTTAAACATGGAATTTCTGAATCTTTTTAGTGGTTTGATTGGAACATGTGACATCGAGGAAATTCTGATTACTTGTAATTTTACATTGGGATAGAAAAATAAGAAAATAAATTCCAATAAATATCATAGATTATGCATAATTATGTATTTAAGAGCATTTTCTATAACTACAGAAAAAAAAAATTCAAATAAATTTTCCAGGTAAAAAACAGTGGCTTTTCAGAAATTAGCCATTTCCTCTTATTATTTCCTGTCAAAATGGCACGGTCACTTTGAAATAATCATAATGAGAAACATTTTCTTTTGAGCATTTACAAACAAAATAAAGACTAAAATGCTATTTCATTGCTAATGCAAGGTAAATAATTTCATTTCAAACTATTGACATACAGATTACATCTTTTCATTGATAAATTATGTCTTGAAACAAGTTAAATTTTATTCTATATCAAAAATCAAAGACCACAAAAACGCTAAATCGGTTAATCTAATAATTGGTTAATCTGATAATTTTTCTCTGACAAATTGACTATCAGATTAAGCGGAACCCTCTCTATCATATTTTAATTCTAAAATTCATTTGTGGGGACATAAATATCCAGCATTTGACCTATTAAACAACATTAGCAAAGAAATATGCCCTCTTTTCTGGAGAGGGTATTCCTATGGCAGATAGAACAAACAACACTGGGTGCGCCCTATACAGGATCTCTACATAAACAAAATTACGAGTTTGTATGTACCGGTTTAGGCTGTTTGGGTTGGCGATCCCTTGGTTCATTTCCTCTGGCACTAATAAAAAACATGTAAATAAGCACTGCCAGTATGACACAAAGCAGTATCAATTTTGTCAGTCTTGAACCTGAAAGTATAAGAAATTCATCAGAATTAATAAAAATGATTTCCAGTACGAGTATTACAATACCTGATATACAATTTTTGACTTAAAGAATGAACAAGAGGCCCATGGGCCACATCGCTCACCTGAGGAACAATAGGTATAATAAAATCAGCTTAATGGAGTCATAATACAAACTATCTAGACAATGTAGTATACATATAGATCCTGTATAAATTAAAAATCCATTTTTCCCCCTGGGTATTCTTAATTTTATTATTATTAAGAGTTTCTAACAGGATGATTTATAGTCATGACACATGTTGAGCATTGCAGTTCTCAAAAAGATCCTAAGCAATTGTTTATGTATAAGATATCAACCTACATCAAACTCTGAACCTCTTGTGAGGCCCAAGAATCATCAAGAGGCGAAAGTCTAAACAATTTTAAAGAATCGCCTGGCTGATTAGTTTCTGAGAAGAAGATTTTTAAAGATTTACTCTACATATTCCTATGTAGAAATTTCACCCCCAATTGTGGCCCCATCCTACCCCCAGGGGTCATGATTTTCACAACTTTGAATCTACACTACCAGAGGATGCTTCCACACAAGTTTCAGCTTTCCAGGCTGATTAGTTTCTGAGAAGAAGATTTTTTAAGATTTACTCTATATATTCCTAGTATGTAAAAATTTGACCCCCCCCCCCCCATTGTGGGCCCCACCCTACCCTCGGTGGGTCATGATTTTCACACTACCTGAGGATGCTTCCACACAAGTTTCAGCTTTCCTGGCCAAATGGTTCTTCAGAAGAAGATTTTTGAAAATTTCTAAAAAATTTTCAATAATTCCTAATTAACTCCCCTTGAAAAAGGGCGTGGTCCTTAATTTTCACAACTTTGAATTCCCTTTTCCATAAGGTTGCTTTGTGCCAAGTTTGGTTGAAATTGGCCCAGTAGTTCTTGAGAAGATGTCGAAAATGTGAAAAGTTTATGGACAGACAGGTGGACAGACGACAGACAAAATGTGATCAGAAAAGCTCACTTGATCTTTCAGCTCAGGTAAGCTAAAAATTAAATAAAAGATACTTCAATTCCAAGTATCTCTTTGATGATTCCAATCATTTTCAATGGTAAATACATGTAGTTGTGGTCATTGAAAGGCCCTACAGTGACAGTATATATATACAATATTCAGATTCACGTTCATTTGGAATAAAAGAATTTTCATTTAAGTTTGATTATTTCCATGATTTCATCTCTAAAATAGTTAGACTTAAAACATACTTGGTCTTGGTCGTTTAAATGGTGAGTTGGCATCAATCTGTTTGTTTTCAACATCATCAAAGCTAAGGTGTCCATTATGGGTATCTATTAAATGAAGACAGTATTTCATATTTGCTTATGAAACCAAGAAATTTTCCCAATACATGTATTAAATGATAATGATTATATGAAAAAATACAAGAGGCCCATGAGGCCACATCGCTCACCTGAGCAACAATGGGCGTTCAAAAGATATTGTGCCATATTGCCCCTCAGTAGAATAACAAAAAATAAATATTGTAAAGTATTCGAATTTTACACTTATTTTTGCATGCACGTAATCTTTGACATTGTATCTTTATGGAAAACTATTTTTACCCAGAATAAGAAAATCCTACGCAAGATATAAAACTAAATATTTGGTAGGGGTACACCTCCCTCCAATTCCCTATATTTTCGTTCTGCCCCCCCCCCCCCCACTTTATAAAGCGATCAAAATATATGAGAGCATATAGGTACATTTTCTTCCTCAACTACTTACTAGTTATTGTATTTTTTTAAAGGGACTTGGACACGATTTGGGCTCAATTTTTTCAAAATTTATTTTTTCATTTTTAATGTCTAGAATGGTCAATATGGAAGTTTTTAATGCTCTGTCAAAATTTAAAAGTCAATTATCAAGTTACAAGTGAGTTACAGAGGTTAAAATTCTCTGTTTTGTAAACAAAGCTCGAGTCCTGTTATTGTTTACAAATGTCTTGAATTGGTAAAAGTTTCAATCTGATGTTGCATTTTGTTGTTGATAAACTTATTTATGAACACATTTAATAAGTTTATCTTGTTTCCACAAGTTATTTTGTCAAAGAAATGGTAATTTCTTTACTTTACATTATTTGTAAACAAATATAAGACTCGAGCTTTGTTTACATAACAAAGACTTCTTTCCTCTGTATCTCGCTTGTAACATGACTTCTAACATTCAAATTTTGGTAAATCATTCAAAATACACAAGTAAACTATTTAATACATAAAAATCAAAAATAAAATTTTCATCTGAAATCGTGTCCAGGTCCCTTTAAAAATATCATATAATAGTTATCGCATTTTATTAAAAAAAAATCCTATAGATGTGAAGCAGAAAATTGTACCCCAATCCGCTCAATTCCTCAAATTAAAAACATTCAAAAATTTAATTTGTCTTCTCCATTATAATTAAATGACTGTTGTTTACCTGGCGTAAACTCGTGTGACTTTTATAACTTTACTCACATTTGATTGATGAATACACTGGAATGAAAATTGTTGTCACGTGACATGTTAAAGAGCCATAAAAATCAATTTTACAGTATTGACAGGCACATCACTCTATTTTACCAAGGCCCACCCATTATTTTCATCTTTATTCAAAAATAAAAAATGGCTACAGATCAGGATAATATTCAGCTGTAATATTTTCTTAGGAATAGCGATAATTCCTTTATCCCCGCAACAGAAATGTGTCAGAACTATGGAAATTGTTCAACGGTGTCGTTTTTATTTACTCGTGTCTGAAAAACTATCACAATTGATGTAGATTTCACATTATCCATTGTATAAAGAGGGGGCCCCAGAGAGTAGTTATATACAGCATATCATCCTTTAATTTTTTTGTACAAGTATTTGACATTTAGCAAGACATTTCTAATGATCAACCAAAATTTCAGCGTCAATCGTAGAATTATAAGCAAGATACAGAGCTTACAATTCTGCTAGGTTTGAGTCATATATTTTGTTCACATGAGTTTATTACATTCAGCTTAAGAATTTTAACTTTGTATTTCCTATTCAGCATTTAAAGTGGAAAAAAAAGAATGGACTCAGATCTGTGTACATAGAATTGTGAGCAAATCTCTGTATCTTGCTTATAATTTGAAGCTTAACACTCAAATATGGTTAGTAAATAGAAATTGTAAACAATTAAACACAAGAAACATATGCACTATAACAAATAAAGTGCACAATTTATTTTTCAAAAAATATACCTACATATTTCCGTCAGCGATATTAAACTCTATTTTAAAAAACTTATGAATAAATTCGAGAAAAGGCTAAGCATCTCAACAAAACACATTGCATTAATCTAATAGGCCTATTACGCAAAAGATCATACCGAATTACCGATAGAATGAATAGTATTTTAGTACTCTTTTAATACATCAGATTTTGCTTAATTTGCGCAGGTTAACAGTTAACTGTCTGATTTACCGAAGTCTCTGTTTGATTTGATACGTAAAAATTACAAAATACAGGCGATAGTTCCCAGGTTACAAAGCATAGATAATGAAAACGAAACGAAAATCAAAACAAGCTAACACCACCGTCATATGTAAAAACTGTCAACGCAATGAAATATTTAACCTCAATTTACTTCACAAAATCGGCACCAATGTATTCTGCATGTTTCAAAGATCCCCTTCGTATGCGAACTGTTGCACAACAAACTAATTCATCATTGTCAGATCGACCCGTTCATCTTAAACAAAGGGTGCAAAACACAGTTTTATATGTAACGTTATAAGGACGTTTTTAGATTAGGGACAAGCAAAAATGACCCTTTAGAAAATAAATTGTAAAAACGTGTTACATTAATATCTATATATCAATGGAAAGATAAAATTGTGAATTTTGTAAATATTTAAGAATAATGCATATGTAACTTAATGCTAGAATTTTTTTGGCACTCAAAACATGAGGAAAATAGACAAAAGATTGCGTCTAAATGCATTTTAGGCTCCCCGTAGAAGCAGAATGGAAATAAATCAGCTATTTTAATTTCTGTGCTTTTTTAAGAGCAAGTCCTTAGGCATCGTTTTATAGTATTTTCAGGGTACATTCGCCAGCTTTTAAAAGAGCTATATTAACCACTAAAAAATTCATGAAATTCTGCACGCGTAAAATTCTGATGTTTTTGGAGTTACCTCCCTTTGTTTTAGAGTCTCACAAAATTAATTTTAAAAAATTTTCTACACACTTTTTGCATGTATTCGAAAGATAAACCTCTATATTATGCAATTAATAATTTTAAAAATTCATTTTCATGTATACCGTATAAAAATAGCAGGAAAATCCCTACCCATCATGCTTTTTCCCAGAGAAAAACCCCCTGGATTTTATACGAAACTGTGTTTAGCTACCAAAGAGTATGGAATACGAGTCTTGGTAAAATGGGTGGGCAAACCCGGGCTGGGGCAAAATAAAAGTCGGGGCAGATCGGCAATCCTCAATTCCAAAATACCCATTGTTTTGCAGCAATATTTACAGCGAATACAAATATACTGGTCCGTAACAAATCCTCAAAATTTTAATGAGAACTGCCAATCTTTTGTTTTGCCCCGGCCCAGGTTGGCCAACCCATTTTACCATGACTCATGGAATACCCAACCCGAAGCTATAAACTGATTGAAACACGCATTTCCTTTATTATTATTTTCGTAATAACTCAGATTTGAAACAAAATTAGCCTATAATTTTTGCAATTTATATTTTCCTTTCCATAAGGATTATTTATGCTAAATTACATTGAATTTGACTCAGTAGTTCTTGAGAAGAAGATTTTTAAAAATGCACCCCCTTTTTCTACAGTTTCGAGGTTTTCTCCGCTTTGAATACAGATCGGTCTTTTATTTTTGCAATTTATATTAACCTTCCCATAAGAATGCTTTGTGCCAAATTTGGTTGAAATTGGCCGAGCGGTTTTAGAGAAGAAGATCAAAATGTACAAAAGTTTACAGACGGACAGACGGACGACGGACAAAATGTGATCAGAATAGCTCACTTGAGCTTTCAGCTCAGGTGAGCTAAACAAGAGGCCCATGGGCCACATCGCTCACCTGAACAACAGTTTCTTGTAACATTCTACTTCGTAGCATATGCTATTTCTAACTTTGAACCCCCCTTCTGGGGCCCCAGTATTGGTCCGAGGTTTATGGTTGGCTTTAACAATTTAGAATTTTCACTATTTGAGGATCCTTGCATAGTAATCTCACAAACTGTAACATAATAGTTCTCGAGAAAAACTTTTTGAAAACATTTCCCATATATATTTCTATGTTAAACTTTGAACCCCTCTTGTGGCCCCAGTATTAGTCCAGTGGTCACAGCTTTATTAATTTAGCATCTACATTATTCAAAGATGCTTGCACAGTAATCTCACAAGTTGAAGCATTGTAGTTCTCTAGAAAAAGATTTTTAAACATTTTCCCTCTATATTTCTATGTTAAACTTTGAACCCCTCTTGGGGCCCCAGTATTAGATTGAGGGTCACAGCTTCTACACTATTTAAGGATGCTTACGTAGTAATCTGACAAATTGAAGCATTGTTGTTCTCGTGAAAAAGGTTTTTAAACATTTTCCATATATACTTCTACATTAAATTTTGAACCCATCTTGGGTCCCCAGTATTAGTTCAGGGGTCACTAATTTAAAACTATCGAATCTACATTATCCAAGGTTTCATGCATAGTAATCTCACAGCTTGTAGCATTGTAGTTCTCAAGAAGATTTTTTAACATGTTACCTATATATTTCTATATAAAACTTTGACCCCTCTTGGGGCCCCAGTATTAGTCCGGGAGTCACGATTTTACCAATTAAGAATCTACATAAGCCAGGGATGCATGTATAGGAATTCCACAAACTGTAACACTGTAGTTCTCAAGAAGAACATTTTTTAAAATTTTCTATATATTTTTTAAAGGTATATGTGGCGTATTTGGAGTAAAAATTTTGACATGAGTTTGAGTAAAAATATACATTATGCTTCTTATAATTAGACGTTTCACAAACTCTAGGCCCATAAAACATGTTCTGTCTTTAGTTATTTGTCTCTAAACTTTGCTATACGTCTGATGAATATTAATGTTATTCGCCATTTATAACGCCACTGCGCATGAGTGCGGGAAAACCTAGCATTGAAAACACGATGGAAGAAGAGTTTGTTTACAAATTAGAATCAGGTTTTTCATGTCTTAAATTAGATAATTCTTATATCAGATGATACTCGAAGCATTATTATTCCGATATTCATTAATGTAGAACGATATAAATTGTTAATTACGTGTAATAAAGACGAAACACGATTTTAGCATCATCGACACGATTAACGGAGTAAATACATGTACCTCTCCCTGAGGGATGCATGTAGTGATGTACTGAGAGTGTTTATTTATTCTTTATTCAAAAATTCCACTTGTGGTTTAAAACTTATAAAAAAAGACAGGGAACACATGGAGCACGAACCTGACTATAGCAAAACCCCTACAACTTCATCATGGAAACTTAAGTTTAATTTTGCTTTAATTCCTGTTCCATCAATCTACATGGTCTCCGATGACAATCTTCCCTTTGTTCCTATCCTTGTCAGTCTGTCTCTTTTTTCTTTCATTGCCAAATCTGTCAAACTTTAACGGTATACCTATCATTCTCGTCGTCGCCATTCTTGTTGATAGACAAAGATGGATGTCACGTGACCCATTTAAGGCGGGGTTATTCAAATCTTTTGTATTTTTTACCGTGCCGGTAAAAAATAAAAAATATGTTTTTGATTTCTTGTATCTTTGTTATGCGATTGACTTATAAAGCGTAATTTGTGTGAAAGTCCTATCTTTAAGTAAATAAATGAAGCAAATAATCAGATCTTATTATTGTTATTCACCAAAAATACGCCACATATACCTTTAAAATGTTAAATTTTGAACCCCACTTGGTGCCCCAGTATTAGTCCGGGAGTCACGATTTTTACAAATTAGAATCTACATTATTTAAGGATGTATGCATAGTAATATTCCAAACTGTTGCATTATAGGTCTTGAGAAGATTTTTAAACATTTTCCTATATACGTTAAAATTTGAACCCCGCCTAGGGCCCCACTTTTTGTCCGGGGCTCACAATTTTTACAATTTAGAATCTTCATTATATATACAAGCTTTTTTGTAAATATTGGCATTTCTGGTGCAATGGTTCTTGAGAAGAAGATTTTTATACATTTTTCCTATGTATTTCTATGTTAAACTTTGAACCCCGCCTGGGGCCCCAGTTTTGGTCCGAGGGTCACGATTTTTACAATTTAGAATCTTCCCTATACATATCAACGGCCGGAACGGCCACAAAGGCGTCGAGCTGACATTTTCTTTAATATAGATATCATTAATTTAATTTTCTGTACCAATAGTCGTATATCAAATATTATCAGTATATAAAAATGGTTTGTGTAACTAAATTCGCACATATGCAACTATATTTTTATTTGCAATTTTAACATCACCATGTGATTGTATACTCAGTATATTTCCTTATAAAATACGTAGTGATGCATTTGTAATACAATGAATCATAACTCATCATGGTTACAAAAATCGAAGAAATTTCAAAGTTTAAAAATAAATTAACTTCTTTCTGCTTTAAGCAGTCTTTGAACAAATTTCACGGGTTCATCATTAGTATACGAGTGTAACACATTAACAGTGTTTCCCTAATAATAATAAAACATACTTTTATTTATTTCAATTTCCGTGTGAAACAAGATTACCTATGGTAGTAAATCTACACCACGTTCGTAGATCTGCCGTATCTTAGACTGGATAGCCTGCCCTTGATTCCAAACGCTTCCGCTAGGAAATTCAAGGACAGGTAAACAGTGGGAAAACTCACTGCAGCTTCGCGCACAGCAAATGCGCACACTTAAAATAAAGATGTTTCTCTTTCTTTGTTTATAACTATTAAAGCCGTTTTACTTTTAAAATAAATCTATTGACTCTCCGAAAGATTTTTTCAGCATTCCATCGCAAGCGTGTGAAGATAACTTGTGGGCCTAAAATTGAATTTTTCTCGTCACTGCTATTTCCTAAAAGCTGGCGAACCAGTCTATGCCGTATCTATAATGCTAAACCAATATACAACAAAATCACAAGATACATTTATCGCTTACATTCATTTTGGAGACCGTGCCCGACAACAAATAAATTTACATATTAATTTTTATTTTTATCGGGCACGGTCTCCAAATAAACTGTAAGCGATAAACTAAAATAATGTTTAGAGAATTTTTACACCTTATCGTATTCATCCGTCATTTCTTGATTAAACAAACTTATATACTTATGCCATGAGTTGTCAATAATCAGGGAGACACAGTTGGGTTTTTTGGTGCACAATTTAGTTGAATAAATGGAACAAAAATCTTGTAAATCTTGTAAACATGTTTCTATGTATATTTCTTTGCTAAACTTTGAACCCCGCCTAGGGCCCCAGTTTTGGTCCGAGGGTCACGATTTTTACAATTTAGAATCTTCAGTATATACACTAGCTTTTGTGTAAATATTGGCATTTCTGGTGAAGTGGTTCTTGAGAAGAAGATTTTTAAAGACACACACCCTATACTCACTGTTTCGCAATTATCTCCCTTTTAAAAAGGGCTGTGTCCTTTATTTTAACAATTTATAATCCCCTTTTCATTAGGATGCTTTGTACCAAATTTGGTTAAATTTGGCCCAGTGGTTTTAGAGAAGAAGTCGAAAATGTGAAAAGTTTACAGACGGACAGACGGACGGACGGACGGACGGACGACGGACAACGGGTGATCAGAAAAGCTCACTTGAACCTTCGGTTCACGTGAGCTAAAAAACCAATGTATTACAGTATGCCTTTTTATTCTGATAATTTAATAACATACCCATTTTTCCATTGACTCCAACAGCCATTTTTGATTCAAATTGGATTTTCTCCAAATACAGTTCACTTTCATGGTCATATTGATGCTCTACAGAAAGATATTTTATGTTCTACAGAAGAAATCAAAACACTTTACCAGTTTATTTTGTGTTCATTTTTTTTTCTATTTTGCAGAAAATACATTTCCTACCACCTTCTTGTGAACCATAATTATATAAGGAAATTTTCTTGCATCCTCATTAATTTACATTAGTTTGCATGACTACTGGTATTTATATGTGATGTCACTTTATGTACTTGATGACAAAATATACAATAGCTGTAGTTTCAATGTTTCCTTTCAAATACATTATACTGATATTACACAGAACAGGATAAATTGGAAAATTTTCACATTATATTGAAGGTAATGACACACTTTCCCCCAAATATGCATCAGCTGAGAAGATTCAATTTCTGAGCCTCACAGTGTTTCGATAAGAGGCAAGAGGCCCATGGGCCATATCGCTCACCTGAGCAACAATGGATATGATAAAATCAGCTTTGCAGTTCTCGAAGAGATCTTAAACAACTGTTTATATATGGATTACAAACCTACATCAAACTTTGAACCCCTTGTGAGGCCCATGAATTGTCCAGGGGCCAGAGTCTAAACAATTTTAAAGAATCAACAATATGCTGAAATGTTTGCATGTAAGTAAAACCATATATAATAACATTTGAGATTTTGTGAGTAATTTAAATGTTTTCCTTTGTAAAATTGGAACCCCTCCCCCAACCTAGGCCCAACCCTTCTCCTGAAGATTATGATTTTGACAAATTCTTATCTACACTATCTGAACTGACTAAATGTGTTTTAGAAGATGATTTTTAAAGATTTTTTCCTAAATATCCCCCCCCCTCCCAGGGATCATGATTTGAACAAAATTGAATCTTTCCTACCTGAGGATGCTTCCAAACAAGTTACAGCTTTTCTGCCCGATTGGTTTCAGAGAAGAAGATTTTTAAAGATTTTTCTCTATATATTTCGCTGTGAAAATTTGACCTCCCACTGTGGCCCCACCCTACCCCGGGGATCATGATTTGAACAAACTGAAATATACCCTTAGGCTAACAGAAGATGCTTTCACACCAGTTTAAGCTTTTTTGGCTGATCGGTTTCTGAGAAGATTTTTAAAGATTTTTCTATATATATTCCAATGTTAAAATTTAACCCCCCATTGTGGCCCCATCCTACCCCTGGGGATCATGATTTGAACAAACTTGAATCTACCCTATCTGAGGATGTGTCCACACAAGTATAGCTTTTCTGGCCAATCAGTTTCTGAGAAGAAGATTTTTAAAGATTTTTCTGTATTTATTCCTATGTAAAAGTTCACCCCCTCCCCCATTGTGGCCCCATCTTACCCCCGGGATCATGATTTGAACAAACTTGAATCTACAGTACCTGAGGATGTTTCCACATGGGTAACAGCTTTTCTTGTCCAACGGTTCCTGAGAAGAAGATTTTTAAAGATTTTTCTCTATATATTTCAATGAAAAAAATTTGACCCCAATTGTGGCCCCACCCTACCCCTGGGGATCATGATTTGAACAAACTTAAATCTACCCTATCTGAGGATGCTTCCACACAAGTTTCAGCTTTTCTGGCAAATCAGTTTCAGAAAAGTTTTTAAAGATTTAATATATTCCAATGTTAAAAGTTTCAGCTTTTCTGGCAAATCAGTTTCAGAAAAGTTTTTAAAGATTTAATATATTCCAATGTTAAAATTTGACCCCTGGGGATCATGATTTGAACAAACCTGAATCTACACTACCTGAGGATGCTTCCACACAAGTTTCAGCTTTTCTGACCAAATCGTTTATGAGAAGAAGCTTTTTGAACAAATTTTCAATGATTTTTAATTATATCCCCTTTAAAGAGGGTGTTGCCCTTCATTTTAACAAACTTGAATCCCCTTTGAAATTGGTCCAGTGGTTCTGGAGAAGAAGTTGAAAATGTAAAAAGTTGACAGACAGACAGACGCCAGACAAAAAGTGACCAGAAAATCTCACTTGAGCTTTCAGCTCATGTGAGCTAAAAAACTAAGACATACAGAGGAAAAATGAAAATTCCACATGTAAACTAATTTTAACAAAACCAAGAATTGAAGAGATTTTCAGGATGTGCATTCAGTAAGATTGAGTTGAATTCCTATGGCTTATAAAGTTAAATCAACAGCTGGTTACATAACCTTTATATAAAGTTTATGATTATCATTCTGTCTAAATTTTATTCGAGTAAAATTGTTATTCCTATATCATACTTGGTCCTTTTCTGTCATGGTCGTTAGGAAGCCAGAGCTCTGTAAAGAAAATATAATCTTCAAATGCCTTGTCAGATTCAATTGGTATCAATTTTTCCATTTCTTTTTTTTTTTATTGACTTGTGTGTTTCATTTCTAAATGCTAAAATCACTATAAATTTTTACATATTTTATACATATTTTTACATTTTACTATATTTGTTGTTAACTAATTATTATATTAACATACTTGGTCTCCTTTCATTCTCTCTAATGATCTTAATTGCTGGGTTGACATGAAGATGATGAACTGTTTTATTATCATCCTCATGACTTGGATCCACTGGATCTACAAGAGTATTCATTAAATACAGTATTGATTATGAATAAAAAATGCTTTTTATTGTCCGAAACCCACATTAGGTTCTGTATAAGCATAATCATGGATCAATTTGTGTTTATGAAACCAAGAAAAGATCTGTGATTGCATGGCCCGTGCTTATCAAGGGGAAGCAAAACTTGTCCTAACCAGTGTTTCTGAAAATGGCCTTTTTTATGAAATTGGTTAAATTGAAACATTTTTTCTGCATTTCAATATGAACATATTGTAATATGCTTTTTTATTCTGATAACATACCAACTTTTCCTTTGACACCAACATCTATTTTTGATGGGAAGTTCTCCATAGACTGTTCACTTTCATGGTTTACAGAGACAGAAGATCATATTCTTATTGTCTTCATGTTAAATCAGTTAATATATCTAGTTTCAGTTGCTCAGATGTTAAACCACTGGCACAGTACACCAGAGGCTCTGGGTTAGGTTAAGACTTGAATGTTCACTACCTGTTTCATATTGCACCAAACTTTCAGAACCCACTGTCATTCCCTGAGAATGTGCCATACAGTATTTCCTTACACATAGAATTCACTTGCCATTTATAACGAATGTTTGTAAATAACGAAAACATATTGTTTAATATACCGTATTTTTCGGACGAATCGTCGATGCGGACGACTAGTCGAATTGCTCATTTTTAGCCTAAATTTTAAAAAAATCCTACGATACGTCGATTCAGACGATACGTCGATCTTATCGCTTTAAAATGGCGTTATCAAACTGCAAGTAACATTATCAGTGTATGATGCACAGATCTCCATGATATTACTACCAATTATTATTAATGATTAACATTTAAACATTTACGCTTTATACTTATGCATCATATTTTCAAATACCGGTAGCATCTATAAAGTCGCTTGCATTGTATACAATTCCCGATATCGCGTGTTATGTAAGTTGTATGAGTGAAAACTAAACTTACTTCGTCAGAAATATTTTATTTCCATGTATTAAAATGATTATCCACTCTGACCATTGCCAGTGTATTCGCCATTACGTAACCTGTTGACTCGGCGCGTGGTCAATGTTTGTTTAACAATTTCCGGTGTCAGAAGCATGCACCTGTCTCGTATCGAATGTCAATGGGGGATCTCAAGTGGAGGAAGATTTGCAATTATTTTCATTTGATTTAACTTGTTTACTTTGTGTCCAGAAATGCAGTTAAACATTATTGCTTTACATTGACAAAAATGTAGAAAAAAAAAAAGAAAAAAAGAAAGTAAAAAATAGATCGATCATTTGTACGACTTGATAATGACGATATACGACATACATACGTTTCTTCACAATGGCTATTTAACAACAATCAAAGAATGTATTACAATTTATTAACCCTTATAACGGTACGCTGTATATACACAGGGAGTGAACACGTACATGTATAGATCTCAGCCTTAGGGCACGATAATTAGCACAACCGGTGTCTAAACTCCAGCATTTTTTGTTCCATTCGAATTTGGTTTTAATTTTACTGTGCAATGTTATCTTCCCACTAGTAATGTATGGATGCCATGTGACGACGTGTTTATAAAATGTGTTTATAAAAACGGAATGGTAACATTTTAAAATTGATTAAAGACATGTACCATTTTTAATTACCGTTATTAGTATGTATACTAGTGCTTACAAATGAGTGAAAACGATAATTAATAAAGATGAACAAGGAATTCAACAAGGTAATTTCCAATCACACAACCAACTATACGTGATTAAAACCAAGATTTTTAATGCTATTTTTGACAATTTTCCGACCTCAAGCCTAAGATAAGTCGATCTTGACGATAAGTCGGGTGCTCTGCTTCAGAGAAAAAAAATACCGACTAATCGTCGGAAAAATACAGTAATGTCTGTCTATATGGATGAAAAAATGGAACTTATGCAGATATCCCACACTTTTAACAAAAGAAAGCAGGCCAAACTATGGTACAATTAACAGAACATGCATTGTAATAATTTTTTCACATTTGTTTAATACTCAGCTCCATAAGCTGGTGAACAATACATGTACCGGTACTTAAATAAATACTTAGTTTAATATATTAAAACCATGAATTGTAGCCATGATAGAGTAATAGAAAAAAAACAATCTTTTTTCAAACAATATTAACATTCTGTCACTGCAACATTGGACAGTATTTTGAGTAACAACTTACCATTGTCTATTTCAGCTATGGGTATCTTGCCCTTTTCAAAATGACCTTCATCAAAACAATGATCCACAATGTGACTGTCTCTCTCTGTAGCTTCTTTAAATTTTTTGTATGTTATCTCAATGCTCTCTTCAGAGGAAATATCCTGTTAACCATAACAATATAAAGTATGGCATGTACATTACCTGCAACGTTATTTTTACAAGATAAACAATAGGATAGGATTCAACACAATAGGATTATCATAGGATTGAAACACGATAGGAAAGGATAAACGATGTTCATGATACACGTATACCCAGTAATCGTGTTAAACGATCTTCCCAATTAAACTGATAATGGCAGAAATTGATGAAGAACATGTATGAATCGAGATATACGCAGAGTTTCTTTTTATTAACAAATGCCGAGTAGCTGCATCATTCATAGAATGTACAAAAAATTACCACTTAATATTTATTAACTAAAAATAATAATAAATTAATAAATCATGTGCAGTGTTAACATTGTTTTGAAACACCCTGGTCAATCGCCGAGAACAACTCAGCCCAACATCAACATGATTAAATCACACGGACAATAGCGGGTTCAATTAAAATACATCTTTTGATGTAAATACATATAAAATCTATCATAAATATACTGGTATGTGTTTTTGTAAAAATAATGCATGAAATAACAAATTATATTACATACAAGTTAAACTTAATGTTTCCGCAGTTATACACTCCGCGTACGATTTAATATAA
Source organism: Magallana ariakensis (assembly GCA_020458035.1). NCBI lineage: Eukaryota > Metazoa > Mollusca > Bivalvia > Ostreida > Ostreidae > Magallana > Magallana ariakensis. The sequence goes on along the minus strand of CM035812.1, from coordinate 51,156,508 downwards.
TCAACAAACAGGTAAATATGTTACCTTGTTCCTAAGAACTTTGATTATGTTCAAATTATTCTTTCATTTTCATTACTTACATATATGATTTACTTGTAAATTTTTATCAATTTGGATATTATAGTATGATAGAATGCTGGATAAAATTGTTCATAATTTGTCTGAGGAATTATCATATACAGCGAGCTGAACGACTTGTAACTTAAAAATAAAATTACTTGCTGAAAAGGCACGATACAATTAACACGATAGGATAAATGGAAAACTGTTAAATTGAACAATAAACCTGATATGATTAATGCACGATAGAACAATAGGATTGTAAAAAATAATGTTGCAGGCACTGTATCTATAAATGTACATGTATTAACATTTTATCTCATTAATATAGCTACCCCTGCTATTGACAATGGAAAAATAAGATGAAACTGTTAAATAGAAAAATTGGAGGGTCTGGACCAAAAAAACCAAATCCATCAAAGACGTTTTCTGTCTTTTTACTGTAGATTCCTTATTTTACGCGAGTTCTTAATTCTGCAATTCAACTGTTTTCCATCAAATCGCGGGAACATAAAATCGCGAATTTTAGAAATTTTTATCATAGTTTTATGTATTTTACATATGTCAGAAAATTAAATGCTCACTAGTAGTGATACCCCTGCTCTGATGTGAATATAAAAAATAAGCAAAGTCAATATTTAACAGGAAGTTGACATCAAATTTGTTCAAAAATAAATCCTACCATATGGCAAACCTATGCAAAGAGAGTGTTAAAATTTCAAGCATTAACGATTAATAGTTGATGAGAAATCTTTGATGAAAATTTGTTTGAAATTTAGGCTAAAAATAAACAATTGTCTTTTTACAGGAAGTTGATGTCTGATTAATACAGAAATGGATCCCACAATAAGGCATACCTATACAAAGGGTGAGTTAAAATTTCAATCATCTGTGATTAATAGTTGCTGAGAAATCTTTGACAAAAATGTTTTCGAAATTTAGGCTAAAAATAAACAAAGTCATCATTTAACAGGAAGTTGGCTTCCAATTGGTACAAAAATGGATCCCACTGTATGGCATGCCGAAACGAGTGTGTTCAAATTTCAAGCATCTTCGATGAATAGTTTCTGAGAATATGTGACAGAAATTTGTTACAGACAAACAAATGTAAAACAGTATGCCCCCCCCCCCTCTCATTCGGAGCGGAAGAAATAATAATAAATTGTCATCTTGGCAGAATTATATTTTATACAAACCAAGTTCTTCAGAACATCTGGTGTTGCAGGCATTATGCAAATTTATGGATACTGGTAATGCTGAAATAAAATAATTCAAATGTAATTTGTATCCCAGTAACGTGTGTTAACAGTTCATTGCCCTTTTCTTAATACTGTAAACCAACTTTTATTCGCGTGCGAGAAATTTTCACGAGGTTCGCGAGAGCCTCATTGTCGCAAATATTTCTCGCCGCGGACCAGTTATAACCATATACAGTCAAACTTGTATTAAGCAGTCACCTGCGGGAGGCACCCAAAGTGACCTCTTAACAGAGGTGACCTTTGAATAGAGACTTATGATTTGCGAACATTTTATACCTTATTAAAACAATTATTGGAGTTTATTTTAATTATAACTTGATATTTAGCATAATGTATCAAAATGATAGATAAAGTAATTGATTTGGTGTGTTTGGTGTGTTTTTATTGTATCTAAAATATTTATGAATAATACAACTTCATAACAATGCATTGTGCATGCAATTGTTTATATTTTTTTTTAATTATTGAAAAAAGTCATTACGTGGTAAACCCTTGTCGCCGACATTAACACTAACTATCTTCATGGATACCGTATATTTAGAAAACAAACACTGTTAATATAAATCAACAATTTATATTTTTTAACCGGCCGTATCTGAACTCAAAATCATAATATTAAATCGAGAAATTTCTCTTGCCTCGCCGCGGACATTTTTGACACCTATTTTATTCATGTTTATAAAACAAACATTGTTAATACATGTTTGAACAATTCACTTGATTCCCATTCGTATCTGATCTGCCAGTTATGTATTATAAATACATCGATTAATTTGGTTTCTCTCGCCTCATGTGTATAATTATCGTTTACATTTATTACCGACAATTGGAAGCCATGTTTAAAATCCCCGGGTGTAAATCATGTGACCGGTCAAAATGGCCGCCTAATGCATGTCAACTGTACAGTTACGGATCAAAATACAATGACCGCTGACCGCGTTAGACAGGTGACCGCTCTTTAGAGGGCAATTATATAGGATTTTTCATTGGGAGGAAATAAAATGACCGCATACGAAAGGTGACTGCTTAATAGGGGTGACCGCTTCGGCAGTTTTGACTGTAGTTGTAATGAAAAAACAGGTGTGGATAAGGCTTGGTCGCGAAAATTAGTCGCCGCAAACCAGTTCATCTCAGATAAATCGCGAAATAAAGGCATCGCGAATAATAGTTGGTTTACAGTAACTAATAAAGGTGTAACGATACAGCGATATATCGATCGAATTGGTTGTGTGGGCCCACGATACACGTATCGTATCGTCACCTGTGTATCATGATATACAGTATAAGTTAATTTTCATTGACTTTCTAGAATAGTTACTTAGTATACATAACGTGAAGACATAAACAAATTTCAATTAACGTTAGAAATAATTTGTTCATTTTGTTCTAATCAATTGAATTTTATATCTCTACAGTTTGTTGATTGGTTTTGTAAATAGTTGACATAATTTCTTCATGCAATACTATTTCCTATAGAGGTAGGCAACATAGATACCAGCTTATTTATAGTTGACAACTATATCGTGATACATGATGTATAGCATTAATATATCGTGATACGTATCGTATTGTGAGGTAGCTGGTGATACTCAAGCCTAGTAACTAAGTCCCAACATGGTCAGTGTGATAAGTAAACATGGAAAGTCAAAGAAATATGCAAAATAATGTAAGATTACTGTAAGGTGTTAAATGAAAGGGGCATGGTCATTCTTTGAACAGATCAAATATCAAAAAATTAATGTTATTTTTCCATTTTTAATGTTAATGATAGGAAAGCTCTCAGTTATTGTTGGGCATAAATGCCCAACCGATAAAAAATGGCTGTCAGTACAATAAGAGTATGCATGACTTTGCACAGCTGTAATTTTTAAGCAGCCATAGGTGTCATTAATACAAAACGCATGGAAGTGATGGAACTATGTGAAATTTCCAACAATTTCCCATAGGGTCCAAAAATAAAATAGGATAATTTTCGAGACAAACCCCTACAGAATATCGGGTTAGTAAATGAAGAATATTTTTTTTACTTAAGAAATAAACACCATGTTAAAAGTTTACCGGAATATGAACTTGGTTGGTCACATGATCAAATCCTGTGAAGCTGAAGGGCTTCTCAGAATATTTGATCATGTATCAACCATGCAAGTTCATATCCCGGTGAACTTTTTAACACTGCTGTTTATTACTTATATTAACATTTGAGAAAGGCAAATTGTTCATAATTATCAACATATTCATGTTTTTATGTTTACAATAACCATACTTGCCAACTGACCTGATTTCATCGGGTCACACCCGATTTTTCGACCCTTCACCCGATTATTTTTTATGACCCGGTGGGTCACGCCTTTCACCCGATTTTTGTCGAACAACCCGAAAATCTCTCGATTTCCGGATTTGGTTCGTAAATTACGTTGCGCGTTTGACTTCCAGTTATGAATCCAAGCTGGGTTTACGTAAACAATGCCGATGGCTATAACAATTAAGTGTTCAGTTCAGGAAAGTGTTAATTATTATCATGAGTTGTTTTGACAAACCGAGGGTTTAAATCATTAAGTGCGATGGCTTCCAATAAGAAAGGGTCTTCATCGGGGCGAGCGGAATCAAAACCAACAAAAAGAAAACGATATTTTTGTACCTATCCACATATCTGGGAAAATGAATCCCCATGGGTAAAACAAAGTAATCGAGTACAAAACAAGGCTTTTTGTGTTCTATGCAACGCACATTTGAATATTGGATCTTGTGCCCAAAATAATCTGACTAAACATTCCAAAACGCTAAGTCATGTAAAAATGCTTTTTAATACACAAAAGTCTTCCAAGACAAGTCACTTACAACTTTCATGCCATCGTTTTCAGAGTTCAAAAGCAAGATTATTGTAACAGAAAGTCTTTTTGCATTTTTTTTAGCTGAACACAACCTACCATTTTCTGTGTCAGATCACTTTACAAAATTCAAAATCAGCAACTGTTCGTTACAATGCTTCTTTGCAATAAAATATTACACATACGTTTTAACACATATTTCTATTGTATATACCTTTGAAATGCATGGTAAATATGTCGTGAATGTCGTTACGCGCTATGACCAGATTTTTTACTTTCCAAATCTGGTCATGACCAGATTTTCACATGTTGGAGGTTGGCAAGTATGACAATAACGCAACCTTCAAATGATAAGCGTGTGCGGTTATCGTTGTGATGTCATGAAAAAGCCAGTTCACACAAAATTGAATGTTTTCACTATCCTATAGGTTCATATAAAGAAGCATATTTGCAAATGTAAATATCTTAAAATAATTGAATAGAATTAAAATTCCATGCAAGTGTAATAGAATCGAACCCTGTAACTCTACCACTGACAGCTGCCTGAGCTACCGAGGCCGATATCCACGGTCCATATAGCCCCAACTACTACACAAGAAAGAACCACATTTGATATGGTTAAATATTTGCCCTATTCTCTTTTGAGAAGTAGACAGGCATAGCCTACATCCAAGTAGATGTAGGCGCGGCCTATATCCAAGTAGATGTAGGCGCGGAGAAGGTATCAGGAGAAAACGTACCCAGGAAAAAACGTACCCAGGAGAAAACGTACCCAATTTCTAGGGTACGTTTTCTCCTGGAGAAAACGTACCCGGGCAATGAAAACAAAAACACCTAATATAGGTGACATATATAATTTATTTCGTTTATTTACAATCTATATACATAGAACATGTAAACGGTAAAACGCGCTATCGACTTCTTGGGATACTCATCATTTATAGTTCTTCAAATTAAATTGCAATAAAAACTAATTATATAACGGTTTCGTTTATGGTGGATTAATTGCCGACTAATTAAACTGCTCAGGCGATGTTCGTGTATATGTATGTAACAAATTATTGTCTAATTAAACAAAATCATTGTCTTAATAATTTATGTACGTGACTATGTATTTAAAAACAACAGCAACAAATGATACAAATGTTTATTGTATATATTTTTTTGTTTTATCTAAGAATATTTATGAAAACTATAATTTATGATTTTCATTGGGTACGTTTTCTCCAGGAGAAAACGTATCCGGGTACGTTTTCTCCTGGAGAAAACGTACTCTAGAAATTGGGTACGTTTTCTCCTGGGTACGTTTTCTCCTGGGTACGTTTTCTCCAGCATTCGCGGAGAATCGGCTATGCCTGTCCACATCTCAAAAGATAATAATATTTGCCCCATTCCCTCCCCATTTAAACTAATTTTCAAATAGTATTAAATCAAAATCAAATCTTGATAAAACAAAATTAAAATTACCTTCAACTGGAGTCTGGACAGTGGGTTGTTCTCTCTATAGGCTTCGAACGTTTGTGCGCAGACGCAGGATATGGGTCGACAAAAAAAACAAAACACCGATATGATAGCTTAACACATTTACGGTTTGTTCCGATGTATATTTTAGGATATAAAAACAAAACATATTTATTTTTTGAAGTTCATAACTCCAACAATTCATAAAATGTTCAAATAATTTAATAATATTGTGATAAGTGAAATTAACTCCATCCCGGCGAAAAACATTCCCACCGTGTAAATTGGCGTTTACTGTCTAAAACCAAAATCTTGTTGTCACGTGCGTGCTGTTTCTGAAATTTCACTTTTTCAACAAAACTTTGTTGCTATTGTAATCTATTTATTTTTTTCAGATCATACATGCACTTGTTACGAACATGTTAACAGATAAAGTGTGCGTCTTATGTATGTATTTATTTGTGTTGACACCGTTGGCCCGCTCTGATTTTCCATTCCGAAATGTTTCCTTGTCGTGGTCCGAGAGGGTTGATGATTTGGTTGGGAGGTTGACTCTAGATCAGATTGTGCAGCAACTCGCACGTGGGGGTGCCGGGGTGAATGGGGGACCTGCACCTGCTATCGAGAACCTAGGCATAGGGCCTTACCAGTGGAACACGGAATGCTTGAGAGGGGATGTAGAAGCAGGGAATGCTACCTCGTTTCCCCAGGCAATTGGACTTGCAGCTGCATTTAGGTATATATATATATATATAAATATATATATATATATATATATATATATATATATATATATATATATATATATATATTAGGGCTGTCACGGTTCCAAAATTTTTCGGGTCGGGTCATAAAATTTTTTGGTTCGGGTCAACTTTCAAATCAAGTTTATTTTTTGTAACTTCAAAAGTTCTTCACTCTTTAATATTAACAATCTTCAACACAATAACTAGTTTCCTGATTAGAAATTCAAATGACATTTGATGATTTTAAATTAAATAAAAAAAGCAAACTATATGAATTCATAGAATAATTTCACCACAGATAACTTACTGAACATTTTTAAAGCTTTATGTACTACAAAGGATTATTTGAAAAAAAATCATTGTAAACTTCTGTTTTCATTATGAAGTTCCTTTCTTGATAGTTATAAATAAGTTAACCTGTGGCCGATTTTTCAATACATGTCTTCGTTTTAAGATATATCTTGATGCTTATTTTAATAAATGGTTACAGAAAATTTGATAAATCAAATATGTTAACAAAGTAAGTATTAGTAATGTTTTGAAACGAGTAAAGTCTAATGATTCAATATGTTCGTTTATTTTTAAGTTTCAGGTAATGCACACAGTGTGTTCTGTTTTCTGTTCAGATTTCCCCACATTATTTTGCATGGATTTGACTTCTGGTTTTCCTAATTCAATCTCACTATTATTAAATCAAGAAAATTTTTACCCTAAACATTTCTATTAACAAATATTGACAACATGCTCGATGTCCGAATCGTAAGCCGCCATCTTTGTTTATTGAACTAGTATTCCTCCTTTCTATACACATGTAAATGGCGTGATTCTTTTATTTAGGATGAGTGAATAATCATCGGTATACATGGCCAGTTGTATACATGTCAATGTTTATTAAAAATACTGAGCCTTTCAATTTCGACGCCATTTTTCATAGAATACGGATTCTAATACACAAATCGGAACCGAACCGAAATCCATAAAAACAGAACCGAAACCGAACCGAACAAATTGTTCCGTGGTTCTCGGTTATTTCGGGTACCCGTGACAGCCCTAATATATATATATATATAATTTGCAACAGAAGTATAAATTAAAGAGATGCTATGGTGGGTGTTGCATTGCCATGCAAGTTCTGGCATTCAGTCTGATGAGTCTGTCAAGTCTAATTAAAAGCTATAACTGATCATGAGAGGCACACATGGAAAGGTAACTAAATGGCAGGTATATGCTATTTTGTTGTGTCAGTTCATTTACATTAATACAGTTAGAAAGAATAATCTTGCCATGACCAGGCTACGCTCAAGTCCCAGTAAGAATTCTTCCAATATACTTGCAATGTAGCAGCCACAAAGCGGATCTGCTTCACGTCGATTTTAAGTCTGTTAAAAATAATCTGCAGGGGAAAAACACATTTTTATATATTACACATCTTTTTGAACATGCATGTGTAGTTAAGTCCACAAAATATCCATTTCAGGTACTAAGTATGAAACACCTGTGAAATTATTTATTTGAAATATTTTCTCAAATATGCAAAATAATTGCTTGATATTTTATGTAAAAGTTAATTTTAGTTGATCATCTTAAGAAAGTAATATAAATCATGCCCATAAATTACTCAACGCAGAAAAAACTTTAGGTGTAGCGTATTTTGATCAATTTGAAACCTACATTTGATTGGTGTTTAATATTTGATTTTTGTGCAGTTTTGCCTTCTATCATAACACAATGTGTAACTTGTATTCCACTCATCGTAAAGACCTGAAATTTGGACGCAACCACCACCACTGTTCAGACTTTATGCCTAAACTATAAGGTCATATTAAAAGGTCAAATATGATGACATCAGGATTTTTATCAATTTTCACCTCCGTTAAATATACTGAAACCTCAATTAATTTTAGATTAAAACCCACGGTAAAATTTTCACTAATTTAATAGATTTTAATTATGGGGTCATGACAGACGTACTGTTAAATTTTATAAAAATTTAAACAATACAATTTTTTTTTAGAGACCGTTAAGTGTTGCAAATTATCATCCACAAAGATGATTTACAAGTGGTATTTTTACCTTATATTACATCAGAAATTACCTTAAGTTACCAGTTAGAATTTATCTCTGTCAGTGTCTGTAAGTAACAAAAAGGTCTCCTGTACAAATACCAGTACAAACATTTGTAATATCTTGAAAAGAAACTATTTCATTTTACACTCTACTAATAGGAGATTCAAATGGTAGGTTTGGGGCAATGTTGGCAAAAGTGTCAGGTCAAATTTTTTTCAAACTTTACATATCAATAGATTTCATTCCAAATAACAAAATATCAAAATTTCAGAAAAATTGAACAATAGGAAAAATTAAGCTTATCTTTTTTTTACTACCTTAATGGGTCGTACCAAGGCATTTTGTTAATATACACAATTGAATTTGCCTGCCGTTTGGTCAGAAATCTCACTCGGAATGTCTCAGATTTTATCATTAACTTGGCGACCGTAAACAGAATTTTTAAACGTGATGTTAAAAGTGTCAGTGATTTCTTTGCAAAAACAGTTAATGTGGTAAAATGGGGTTATAAAAAAAGAGCATCACTGTAGGTATTTGAGACCATGCAATCAAATGAAAATTTTGGCGATATACAACGCAATATTTTTTTTTCATTTGCTACAAAGCAAGTATAGGGAATGAATTTTTATTGTTAAACAGATGTCATATAATATTTTGACACCACGAAATATTGAACCCGGTTCAATATATTATGTGAAATTATGATTCAGAACCAGGGTTCAATATATCAGTGCAAAATATTGAATCCCCCTGTAAAATATTGAACCCCGGGTTCAATATACTATGACCACGTTATTTTGAACCCTCCTCTGCTTTTCAATTGCTATGGCCGCGATATATTGAACCCCTTACCTATTTTAAACTCCCATTAAAGAGGGGGTTCAAAATAGTATGACTGCAATATATTGAACCCCCTCTCTAATTTTCATTGCTATTGGAGGGGGTTCAAAATACTATGGCTGCGATATATTGAACCCCCTCATATTTCCAATTTCCTTTGAAAAGGGGGTTCAAAATATTATAGCTGCAATATATTGAACCCCCTACCTATTTCAAATTCCCATTGGAGAGGGGGTTCAAATTATTATGGCCGCGATATATTGAACCCTTCTGCTATTTCCAATTCCCTTTGGAGAGGGGGTTCAAAATATTATGGCCGCGATATATTGAACCCCTCTCTTATTTCCAATTCCCTTTGGAAAGGGGGATTCAAAATATTATGGCTCGATATATTGTATCCCCTAACTATTTTAAATTCCCATTGGAGAGGGGGTTCAAAATATTATGGCCGCGATATATTGAACCCCTCTGCTATTTCCAATTCCCTTCGGAGAGGGGGTTCAAAATATTATGGCCGCGATATATTGAACCCCACTTATACTTACTTAGTCCTCTTCGTTCCTTTTGGAGCATAGGGCTACTACAGTCGCTCTCCATCTCACTCTGTTTTGGGCTGTTTTTTTTGCCTCATTCCAGCTCTTCCCAATATTTTCAAGTTCTTTCAATCTTGTTCTTTTCCAACTGTGTAGTGGTCTCCCTTGTTTTCTCTGGCCTTGTGGATTCCAGTCTAGTGCCTCTCTGGTAATGTTGTTTTGGGGCCTTCTCCATGTGTGGCCAATCCATTGCCATGCTCTTTTCTTGATCAGGAGTGATGTTGGTTCCTGGCTGGTATTTGTTGGTAAAAACCTGGATTTTTTGTTGTAGTCCTGTTGTTAGTCTCCAGGTTTCACATCCGTATAGAAGCACCGACTTGATATTGGTGTTAAATATCCTGATCTTTGTACTTTCGCTTAGTGTGGTGGAACTCCAGACTGGTTTGAGCATTGCAAAGGCTTGTCGGCTTTGCTTATTCTGGCTTTAATATCTTCATCTGAGCCACCTGTCTTGCTAATAATGGACCCTGGGTAAGTAAATTTTTCTACCTCTTCCAGTTCTTCCCCCTCGATTGTGATTGGTCCACCTTTTCTTGTCTTCACTTTCATAACTTTTGTTTTCTTGCTGTTATTATTGAGCCCTATCTTCTTTCCAAATTCACTTAGTTTGTTGGTCTTTTCTCTGATGTCTTTTATTTGGTGGGACAGTAGGGCAAGGTCGTCAGCAAAGTCTAGGTCTTCTAATCTTCTGACCATTGTCCACGGTATTCCCCTTGGCTTGTCGAATGCGTTCTTTGTAATTGAGTCTATCACTATTAAGAAGAGGGTGGGCGAGAGTAAGCAGCCTTGTTTCACTCGGGTTTTTACTTGGAAAGAATCAGTGAGGGATGTTTCATGTACTGGTATCACTTGCACTGAGAATTCTTCATATAGGGTCTTGATAATATTCACTATCTTAGATGGTATTCCATAGTGTCTCAGCAGTGGACACATTCCATCTCTGTTGACACTGTCAAATACCTTTTTAAAATCAATAAAATTTATGTACAATGATGACTGCCATTCGACAGATTGTTCCACAATTATCCTTAGAGTTGCTATTTGGTCAGTACAGCTTCTGTTGGATCACCTGCCTGTTCATCCCGTAAAACTTTATCCACTGCATCTTTCATTCTGTTTGATATAACTCTACAGATCTGAGGATCTTACTACCGGTAGCTGTAAAATTCAAATTTCTTTAAATTATATTATAAAATTACCAAAAATATGCCTCGGACCCCCCCTGGCAAACTCAAATAACCGTCAGACCCCCCCTGGAAAAATTTTCTGAATCCGCGCATGTTCTCTCAGCTTCCCAGATTTTATTTAATGGTTTATACAAGTATTCACTTATCTCTTCTCCTCCATATTTTAGCGCCTCAGGTGGTATACCATCAATTGCTGCCGCTTTACCATTCTTCAATGATTTTGTTATAAGGCTTTCTTGATTTCATGTTTCTTTATATTGTCAACCTTTATGTAAAGGTCTTCCTCTGGTGGTAAGTTGATTGGTTGATCTGGTTCTGGCCACTCATAGTTTGTGTTAAATTATTAAAACAAAATGAAGGCAAAAAATGAAGACATGCATGGTATTGTGACAGTCCACTTTAAAAATTCAGTATGTTTCCTCTTCTTTTACAGTAAAGATCTGATCTTCAATGTCTCAAAAGCTGCTGCAACAGAAGTAAGAGCCAAGCACAATGATTTTGTGAAGCGAGGGATTTTCACAGACCACACGGGACTCAGCTGTTTTAGTCCTGTTGTCAACATCATGAGGCACCCACTCTGGGGCAGAAATCAGGTGAAACCAGGGTTATCTTATTAACAGAGCATACAAATCATCGTGGCTGTTTTTTTTTTAAACGGGTTTTCCAACAGAAAAATCTGATTATTGAAATGGTGAATATGGTGGGCGGCTGCCAAAGGGTACCCCTATTGTACGGATAACTCCTACAGTTTTCAAGATAGGAAGTTGTTGTTTTGAAGATCAATTGTACATATATCAGAGGTGTGCATATTGCTAGAATTTTGATTTCTGATAATTTATGAAAAAAATACCAGCTGTCGAACTAAGTCATTTTTTGGCAAAATATTGCATATAGGGTACCCCTATTGTGCGGATAACTCCTCCTACAGTTTTCAAGATAGGTAGTTGTTGTTTTGCAGATCAGTTGTACATATACCAGAGGTATGCATATTGCTAGGATTTTGATTTCTGATAATTTATGAAAAAAATACCAGCTGTCAAACTTAGTCATCTTTTGGCAAAATATTGCATATAGGGTACCCCTTTTGTACAGATAACTCCTCCAACAGTTTTCAAGATAGAAAGTTGTTGTTTTGTAGATCAATTGAACATATATCAGAGGTGTGCATATTACTTGGATTCTGAGTTTTGTTTATTCATGAAAAAAATACCAGCTTTCGAACTTAGTTATTTTCTCACAGAATATTGCATATAGGGTACTCCAATTTTCTGGATATAGTAGGTAGTGTTTATCAATTCAGGGTTGACATGGATAATGGATACAGTTTACATAAAAGAAAACCCAGTTTGCTGTCACATTGACAGAATTTCACTTGTTTTAATTATTAATTGGAGTATAATCGATCTATTGATTATTTTGCAATGCATAATGAAAGAATACACACAAGTTTGTATTTTCTGAATTTTCTGAATACCGGTGTCATATAATATCTTGAACCCCGCGATATATTGAACCCGGGTTCAAAATATCGCTGCGATATATTGAACCCCCCCATAAAATATTGAACCCCGGGTTCAAAATATTATGGCCGCGATATTTTGAACCCCCCTCTAAATTTCATTGCCATTGGAGAGGGGGTTCAAAATATTATGGCCGCGATATTTTGAACCCCCCTCTAATTTCCAATTCCCTTTGGAGAGGGGGTTCAAAATATTATGGCCGCAATATATTGAACCCCCAACCTAATTCAATTCCCGTTGTAGAGGGGGTTCAAAATATTATGGCCGCGATATATTGAACCCCCAACCTATTTCCAATTCCCTTTGGAGAGGGGGTTCAATATATTATGGCTGCAATATTTTGAACCCCCCTCTCCTATTTCCAATTCCCATTGGAGAGGGGGTTCAAAATATTATGGCCGCGATATTTTGAACCCCCCTCTAATTTCCATTTCCTTTTGGAGAGGGGGTTCAAAATATTATGGCAGCGATATTTTGAACCCCCCTCTAATTTTCATTGCCATTGGAGAGGGGGTTCAAAATATTATGGCCGCGATATTTTGAACCCCCCTCTAATTTCTATTTCCCTTTGGAGAGGGGGTTCAAAATATTATGGCCGCAATATATTGAACCCCCAACCTAATTCAATTCCCTTTGGAGAGGGGGTTCAAAATATTATGGCCGCGATATATTGAACCCCCAACCTATTTCCAATTCCCTTTGGAGAGGGGGTTCAAAATATTATGGCCGCGATATATTGAACCCCCAACCTATTTCCAATTCCCTTTGCAGAGGGGGTTCAAAATATTATGGCCGCAATATTTTGAACCCTCCTCTAATTTCTATTTCCTTTTGGAGAGGGGGTTCAAAATATTATGGCCGCGATATATTGAACCCCCAACCTAATTCAATTCCCTTTGGAGAGGGGGTTCAAAATATTATGGCAGCGATATTTTGAACCCCCCTCTAATTTTCATTGCTATTGGAGAGGGGGTTCAAAATATTATGGCCGCGATATATTGAACCCCCATCCTATTTCCAATTCCCTTTGGAGAGGGGGTTCAAAATATTATGGCCGCGATATTTTGAACCCCCCTCTAATTTTCATTGCTATTGGAGAGGGGGTTCAAAATATTATGGCCGCGATATATTGAACCCCCAACCTATTTCCAATTCCCTTTGGAGAGGGGGTTCAAAATATTATGGCCGCGATATTTTGAGCCCCCCTCTTTTTTTCATATTAGAGAGGGGGATCAAGATAATATGTCTCTTAGTTATGTCCCCCCCCCCCTCCCCCACAATCTTATTAGCAACTTTATGATTTTGGTATACTTGGTTACTGTATGGTTGTCGTCAGCAGGGAGAAAAGGGGGCTAACACCTGTGTACTGTGTATACACAGGGTTGGTCAACATTCAAATTCCATTCAGCCTTTATGGTATCCCTATTGTGTAATACCAGTAATGAGGGGGTTCAAAAAAATATTGAATCCTCCTCTGGTTTTGAATTCCTACTAGAGCAACGGTTCAAAACATTATGGCTGTAAAATATTGAAAACCCTTCTTATCACTTGTTACTGGAGATTAAGGGGGTTCAAATTTTTATGGCTGTGAAATTATAATAATTGCCCCTCCCCCCACCTTCTTAATTTTTATTGCTTTTTTAAGTGGGGTTTCAAGATGTATTTTATCTGTGAAATATTGAAAACCCTTATTTTATTTCTCGTCATTGACCCCCCCCCCCCCCCCCAAATCTTTACTTCAGGCATATACAGAATATACACAATTCAAAATATTTTTTTTGGGGGGGGGAATGGGAGGGGGTGGTATAATGGTGCTTTTATTGTCAGTCTGTAATAAATTAAACATATTATGAAAGGAAATCATATTGTTTTGGTGATTCTTTTTGTTATAGAGAAAATAGGGTATCCTTGGAGGCTACTCAGGTAATAAGCTACTCAATATCGCGACCATAATATTTTGAACCCCCCTCTCCAATAGCATTGAAAATTAGAGGGGGGTTCAAAATATCGCAGCCATAATATATTGAACCCTTCTCCAATAGCATTAAAAATTAGAGGGGGGTTCAAAATATCGCAGCCATAAAATTTTGAACCCCCTTTCCAATGAGAATTGGAAATTAGAGGGGGGTTCAATATATCGCAGCCATAATATTTTGAACCCCCTCTCCAATAGCAATGAAAATAAGAGGTGGGTTCAAAATATCGCAGCCATAATATATTGAACCCCCTCTCCAATAGCATTGAAAATTAGAGGGGGGATCAAAATATCGCAGCCATAATATATTGAACCCCCTCTCCAATAGCATTGAAAATTAGAGGAGGGTTCAAAATATCGCGACTGTAATATTTTGAACCCCCTCTCCAAAGGGAATTGGAAATAGGATGGGGGTGATCAAAATATCGCAGCCATAATATTTTGAACCCCTCTCCAATGGCAATGAAAATTAGAGGGGGTGATCAAAATATCGCAGCCATAATATATTGAACCCCCTTTCTAATGGGAAGTGGAAATAGGAGGGGGGATCAACATATCGCAGCCATAATATTTTGAACCCCCTCTCCAATGGGAATTGGAAATAGGAGAGGGGGGTTCAAAATACCGCAGCCATAATATATTGAACCCCCTCTCCAAAAGCATTGAAAATTAGAGGGGGTGATCAAAATATCGCAGCCATAATATATTGAACCCCCTCTCCAATAGCAATAAAAATTAGAGGGCCCCGGGATCAAAATATCGCAGCCATAATATTTCGAACCCCCCTCTCCAATGAGAATTGGAAATAGGTTGAGGGTTCAATATATCGCAGCCATAATATTTTGAACCCCCTCTCCAATGGCAATGAAAATTAGAGGGGGATTCAAAATATCGCAGCCATAATATATTGAACCCCCTCTCCAATAGCATTAAAAATTAGAGGGGGGTTCAAAATATCGCAGCCATAATATATTGAACCTCCTTTCCAATGGGAATTGGAAATTAGAGGGGGTGATCAAAATATCGCAGCCATAATATATTGAACCCCCTTTCTAATGGGAATTGGAAATAGGAGGGGGGATCAAAATATCGCAGCCATAATATTTTGAACCCCCTCTCCAATGGGAATTGGAAATAGGAGAGGGGGGTTCAAAATATCGCAGCCATAATATATTGAACCCCCTCTCAAAAAGCATTGAAAATTAGAGGGGGTGATCAAAATATCGCAGCCATAATATATTGAACCCCCTTTCTAATGGGAATTGGAAATAGGAGGGGGGATCAAAATATTGCAGCCATAATATTTTGAACCCACTCTCCAATGGGAATTGGAAATAGGAGAGGGGGGTTCAAAATATCGCAGCCATAATATATTGAACCCCCTCTCCAATAGCATTGAAAATTAGAGGGGGGTTCAAAATATCGCAACCATAATATTTTGAACCCCCTCTCCAATGGGAATTTGAAATTGGAGGGGGGTTCAATATATATCGCAGCCATAATATTTTGAACCCCCTCTCCAATAGCAATGAAAATAAAAGGGGGGTTCAAAATATCGCAGCCATAATATTTTGAACCCCCTCTCCAATGGGAATTGAAAATTGGAGGGGGGTTCAAAATATCGCGGCCATAAAATTTTGAACCCCCTCTCCAAAAGCAATGTAAATTAGAGGGGGTTCAAAATATCGCAGCCATAATATATTGAACCCCCTTTCTAATGGGAATTGGAAATAGGAGGGGGGATCAAAATATCGCAGCCATAATATTTTGAACCCCCTCTCCAATGGGAATTGGAAATCAAAATATCGCAGCCATAATATATTGAACCCCCTCTCAAAAAGCATTGAAAATTAGAGGGGGTGATCAAAATATCGCAGCCATAATATATTGAACCCCCTTTCTAATGGGAATTGGAAATAGGAGGGGGGATCAAAATATTGCAGCCATAATATTTTGAACCCACTCTCCAATGGGAATTGGAAATAGGAGAGGGGGGTTCAAAATATCGCAGCCATAATATATTGAACCCCCTCTCCAATAGCATTGAAAATTAGAGGGGGGTTCAAAATATCGCAACCATAATATTTTGAACCCCCTCTCCAATGGGAATTTGAAATTGGAGGGGGGTTCAATATATATCGCAGCCATAATATTTTGAACCCCCTCTCCAATAGCCAAAATATCGCAGCCATAATATTTTGAACCCCCTCTCCAATGGGAATTGAAAATTGGAGGGGGGTTCAAAATATCGCGGCCATAAAATTTTGAACCCCCTCTCCAAAAGCAATGTAAATTAGAGGAGGGTTCAAAATATCGCGACCATAATATTTTGAACCCCCCTCTCCAATGGGAATTGGAAATAGGAGGGGGGGGGGGTTCAAAATATCGCGACCATAATATTTTGAACCTCCCTCTCCAATAGGAATTGGAAATAGGTTTGGGGGTCAATATATCGTGGCCATAATATTTTGAACCCCCTCTCCAATGGCAATGAAAATTAGAGGGGGTGATCAAAATATCGCAGCCATAATATATTGAACCCCCTTTCCAATGGGAATTGGAAATAGGAGGGGGGATCAAAATATCGCAGCCATAATATTTTGAACCCCCTCTCCAATGGGAATTGGAAATAGGAGAGGGGGTTTCAAAATATCGCAGCCATAATATATTGAACCCCCTCTCCAATAGCATTGAAAATTAGAGGGGGGTTCAAAATATCGCAACCATAATATTTTGAACCCCCTCTCCAATGGGAATTTGAAATTGGAGGGGGGTTCAATATATCGCAGCCATAATATTTTGAACCCCCTCTCCAATAGCAATGAAAATAAGAGGGGGGTTCAAAATATCGCAGCCATAATATTTTGAACCCCCTCTCCAAAGGGAATTGAAAATTGGAGGGGGGTTCAAAATATCGCGGCCATAATATTTTGAACCCCCTCTCCAAAAGCAATGTAAATTAGAGGAGGGTTCAAAATATCGCGACCATAATATTTTGAACCCCCCTCTCCAATGGGAATCGGAAATAGGAGGGGGGTTCAAAATATCGCAGCCATAATATATTGAACCCCCTCTCCAATAGCATTGAAAATTAGAGGGGGGTTCAAAATATCGCAGCAATAATATTTTGAACCCCCTCTCCAATAGCAATAAAATTTAGAGGGGGGGTTCAAAATATCGCAGCCATAATATATTGAACCCGGGGTTCAATATTTTATAGGGGGGTTCAATATTTCGCAGCGATATATTGAACCCGGGTTCATAATATCGCATAATATATTGAACCCGGGTTCAATATTTCGCGGTATCAAAATATTATATGACACCGGTATACAGGTATTTTAGTATTTGCTAATTGTCATCCACAGGAAAAAATATTTTAACTAAAACAATTAGAAGTGGGACTCTCAGTATATAAAATTATCCAATATGTTATAATTTCTCCTTCTTCTAGGAAACCTACGGAGAAGACCCCTACCTGTCTGGGACCTATGCCAGCTATTTTGTTCAAGGACTGCAGGGGGACCACGAAAGATACATACAGGCTAACGCCGGGTGTAAACATTTCGACGCCCATGGCGGCCCAGAGGATATCCCCGAGTCCAGAATGGGATTTGATGCCAAGGTATTTCTGTGGTTTCTTTGTGTATGTGTGTGTTTTGTTTTTAATTTATTTAAAATTATATTGTAATGGTACATATTTAATATTCAGTCTGAAGAATTTGTCAAAGGTATTAAAAAAAAATAAGATTATATTTTGATAAAAAAAACTCATTGTATAAATGTCTATAAAAAGTAAATTGGGTTATTATAATAAGCTATAATAAAACTAAGATGGTATTTTTATGGATTATCTGCATTTTCTTAAAAATAATCCAAAAAGAGTAAAGGATGATATTACAGAGTATAAATAATCAAAAAAGATAAAAGAAAATGCACAGTTCCAAAGTTTCATTAACATAGAAGTATATGCAGTAAAGTCTGCATTATTAGTGAATACAAACTCCTAGGGTTCTGTGTTAAGGTCAGATATTGAATCAGATTGTGTTGATTATCAAGTTTATACCAGTAAATATGAATTTCCCTTTATTTGCCCTCCAGGTGTCCATGAGAGATTTGAGGCTGACTTTTCTACCAGCATTCCAAAAATGTGTCCAAGCAGGGGCATATAGTCTCATGTGTAGCTACAACAGGTCTGTTCTATTTCAACAGTACACGTTACCCATGTCTTACACATGTGGATACTATTTATGCCTTAATGAATTCTCAGTCTGTGAAAAAACTTATAACTAGACTCTTGTTGCTATAGCAACAAAAAGGTCTTCCGTTTCTCATGTATAAATCTCTTTAAAAAATTGCATTTCTCTTATAAAAAGAAAAAAGGATATAATCGATACGGTGATGGAATCTTTCAGTAACTTTTTCTATGTGAAACAAAACGAAACGAGAAAAAGTCATTTTTGAAATTTGCTCTGACAACCGGAAGTTACGCCGGATCAACCGGAACATGGTAAACATATCTTCATACATTGTTCAATTTTCCCTCAAAGTTTGGATGCTTAAGCATTTGTCAGTTATGAGATCTCGTTGAGAAAAGGTTTATTGTCTCGGGACAGGAAACGGACGAACAGAATAGCTTAATGAAAAAAATGTGAATATATCTTAAACATTTTCCTCTCGTACCCTACTGTTTATCAAGCTTAATAACACAGTGTAAAAAAAACCCAGTTAAACTTATCAACAATGTCATTTGTTTAAACCCTTCCGGTGAGGACCGGAAGTGACGGCTGACAAAATGTAACACGTTAAACACATCTTCTATCAAATGTATATCACCTATGTAAGTTTTGTGTCTTGATCACTAACAGTTTCTGATTAACGGCAGATACACAATTTAGTATAAAAAAGCTACTTGAGATATTTGAGATATCTCACCGGAAATAGATCTTTTTTTGTTTATTTAACATCGCATAAATGACTTATGAAAAGATCCATACTAAAATAATTATTCTATGTAAAATAACTACAAAAGGTAAAAAAAAGTAATTTCTGAAGTGCTTCCGGTGACGACCGGAAGTTACGCCGAACAAAACAAAATAGTGTAAACACATCTACATATATAGGTCTATCATCCTGCAAAGTTTGATTGTTCAAGTCATTACCATTTTTAAGATCTCGAGGAGTCAAGTTTTTTTGTTTTGGGGCAGGAAACGGACAAACGGAAGTACTCAATGAAAATTTAAAGTTAGTAGTTTTTATTCATTTGACAACTGGATTTTATTGCCTATCAATTTTTCTAAAAGTGAAAGACAAAAACAGTTAAACTTACAAACAGCTTGACTTGTTTGAACTCTTCCGGTGTGGACCGGAAGTGACGGCCGACAAAATAAAAGCAGTTAAACACATCTTCAGTCAAATGTCTATCATCGATGAAAGTTTCGTTTCTTGATCACTTATACTTTTTGAGATCTCGCGGGTACAAAATTTATTTTTAGAAAGCTACCTGAGATATTTGAGATATCTCACCGGAAGTGGAATTTTTCTGTTGATTGAACATCGCTTAGATGACATAAATAAAGATTTATACTTATATATTCATTCTATGTAAATTAAATTAAATACGTAAAAGAATTATTTTTTTAAGTACTTCCGGTGACGACCGGAAGTTACGACGAACAAAACAAAATAGTTTAAACACATCTACACATATAGGTCTATCATCCCACGAAGAAAGAATGTAAAAGTCTTTGTCGTTTTTGAGATCTCGAGGTGACAAGCTTCTTTGTCGCGGGACAGGAAACGGACGACCGGAAATGAAATTTGAAAAAATAAAATAAACGCATCGAGATATTATCATTAGCTATCATTCCTGAAAATTTCATGAAAATCTATAAAGTCATCTCTGAGATATTCTGCCGACAAAAAAGGGGAAAAAAATAATAATAACTAGACTCTTGTTGCTATAGCAACAAAAAGGTCTTCCGTTCCTCGTGTATTAATCTGTAAAAGAAATGCATTTCATTAATAAAAAGAACTAGACTCTTGTTGCTATAGCAACAAAAAGGTCTTCCGTTCTTATATACGTGTATCAATCTGTAAAAAAAAACAATGCTTCTGCCAAGTAGAAAATATATTCCATATCATATTTACTTTGAAGAAAAAGTTAGTATTTCTCGAGCATTTGCCTATCAAACATTATTGTTTATCATGCTAACTAAAACTGTTCAAGAAAAATATTAAACTTATAAACAACGTGATTTGTTTGAACCCTTCCAGTGAGGACCGGAAGTGACGGTTGACAAAACGAAAAACGTAAAACACATCGTCTATCAATTGACTATCATTCATGAAAGTTTCGTGTCTTGATCAATATAGTTTCTAAGATCTGGCGGGTACAAAATTTGGTTTAAAAAAGCTTGCGATATTTAAGAAATCTCACCGGAAGTAGAATGTTTTTGTTAAAAATCGCAAAGATGAATTATGTAAGAATTTATACTATTATATTCATTCTATCTAAAACAACTTTAAAAAAAGGTAAAGAAAAATTTGAAGTGCTTCCGGTGACGACCGGAAGTTACGCCGAAAAAAACAAAATAGTTTCAACACATCTACATACATGGGTCTATCATCCCGCAAAGTTTAGTGATTCAAGTGGGTACCATTTTTGAGATCTCATGTAGTCATTACTTTTTGTCTCGGGACAGGAAACGGACAAACGCAAGTGCTCAATGAAAAGAAAAGTTACTATTTTTTAAACATTAGACAAAATTTCTTTATTGCTTATCAATTTAACTAAAACTATTAAAGAAAAACAGTTTAACTTATAAACAACTTGATTTGTTTGAACTCTTCCGGTGTGGACCGGAAGTGACAGTCGACAAAATAAAAAAGATTAATCAAAACTTCTATCAAATGTCTATCATCCATGTAAGTTTCGTGTCTTAATCACTTACAGTTTCTAAGATCTCGCGGGTACAAAATTTGTTTTAAAAAAGCTACCAGAGATTTTTGAGATATCTCACCGGAAGTAGAATTATTTTCTATATTTAACATCAGATAGATGACATATGTAAGGATTTATACTTATATTTAAATTCTATGTAAAAAAAAATTAAATGCGTAAAAAAATAATTTTTGAAGTGCTTCGGGTGACGACCGGAAGTTACGCCGAACAAAACAAAATAGTTTAAACACATCTACAGATATAGGTCTATCATCCTGCAAAGTTTGATTGTTAACGTCATTACCATATTTGAGATCTCGAGGACTCAAGTTTTTTGTTTTGGGACAGGAAACGGACAAACGGAAGTAGGCAGTGAAAATTTAAAGTTAGTAGTTCTTATGCATTTGACAACAGGACTTAATTGCTTATCAATTTATCTAAAACTATCAAAGAAAAACAATTGAACTTATAAACAGCTTGATTTGTTTGAACTCTTCCGGTGTGGACCGGAAGTGACGGCCAACAAAATAAAAGCAGTTAAACACATCTTCATTCTAATGTCTATCATCCATGAAAGTTTCTTGTTTTGATCACTTATACTTTTTGAGATCTCGCGGGTACAAAATTTATTTTTAAAAAGCTACCTGAGATGTTTGAGATATCTCACAGGAAGTGGAATTTTGTCTGTTGATTGAACATTGTTTAGATGACATAAATAAAGATTTATACTTATATATTCATTCTATGTAAATTAAATTCAATACGTAAAAAAAAAAAATTTTGAAGTGCTTCCGGTGACGACCGGAAGTTACGACGAACAAAACAAAACAGTTTAAACACATCTACAGCTATAGGTCTATCATCCTACAAAGTCTGAATGCTTAAGTCTTTATCGTTTCTGAGATCTCGATGTGACAAGCTTTTTGTCACGGGACAGGAAACGGACGACAGGAAGTGAATTTTGAAAAAATGAAAAAAACGCCTCGAGGTATTATCATTTTCTATCGTTTCTGAAAATTTCAAGAAAATCTGTCAAGGCATCTCTGAGAAATCTTGTGGCCAAAAAGTGGGAAAAAAATAATAATAACTATACTCTTGTTGCTATAGCAACAAAGAGGTCTTCCGTACTTATATAAATGTATTATTCTGTACATGAAAAAGCTTTTATCAAATAGAAAATATAAGGATATCATATTTATTTTGAAGAAAACTTCCAGACCGTACTTCAATGTCAAACAACAAAATGAAAAAAAAAATCATTTTTTGACTACTTCTTGTTGGGACGACAGGAAGTTACGCCGATTCAAACAAAACATGTTTAACATATCTTAATGCAAAAGTTAATCATCCAACAAAGTATGGTTGTTGAATTCTTTACTGTTCTGAGACCTTGTTAAGAGGAGATTTATTGTCTTGGGACAGGAAACGGACGAAAGGAATTGCTCTATGAAAATAAAAGTTAGTATATCTTTAACATTTGCCTTTTGTACATTTCTGTTTATCATTCTTACTAAAACAGTGCAAGAAAAATAGTTAAACTTATAAAAATTGTCATTTGATTGAACCCTTCCGGTGAGGACCGGAGATGACTGCCGACAAAATGAAACACGATAAACACATCTTCTATCAAATGTCTACCATCTATGTAAGTTTTGTGTTTTGATCACTTACAGTTTCTGATATCTACCGGGTACAAAATTGAGTTTTAAAAAAAAGCTACTTCAGATTACTAACCGGAAGTAGATCTTTTTTGTTTATTTAACATCGCATACTTGACTTATGCAAGGAGTTATACTAATATAATCATTCTTTGTAAAATAACTAAAACTAGGTTTAAAAAAATAATTTTTGAAGTGCTTCCGGTGACGACCGGAAGTTACGCCGAACAAAACAAAATAGTGTAAACACATCTACATTCATAGGTCTATCATCCCTCAAAGTTTGAATGTTTAAGTTATTACCGATTTTGAGATCTCGAGCAGTCAAGGTTTTTTGTCTCGGGACAGGAAACGGACAAACGGAAGTGTTCAGTGAAAAATGAAAGTTAGGAGTTCTTAAACATTAAATAACATGACTAAATTGCCTGTCAATTTATCTAAAATTGGCAAATATAAACAGCTAAACTTATAAACAACTTGATTTGTTTGATCTCTTCCTGTGTGGACCGGAAGTGACGGTCAACAAAATTAAACCCGTTAAACACATCTTCTATCAAATGTCTATTATCCTTGTAAGTTTCGTGTCTTGATCACTAACAGTTTCCGAGATCACGCGGTGACAAAATGTCTTTAAAAAAACTTCCTGAGATATTTGAGATATCTCACCGGAAGTAGATTTTTTTTTATTTCTTTAACATCGGATTGATGACATATGTAAGTATTTTTACTTATATTCTAATTCTGTGTGATATAAATTAAATGTTAACAAAAACTTTTTTTGAAGTGCTTCCGGTGACGACCGGAAGTTACGACGAACAAAACAAAATAGTTTAAACACATCTACAACAATAGATCTATTATCTCACAAAGTCTGAATACTCAAGTCCCTATCGGTTTTGAGATCTCGAGGTGACAAGCTTTTTTGTGACGGGACAAGAAACGGACGACCGGAAATGAATTTTGAAAAAATGAAAAAACCACTCTAGACTTTTTCATTCTCTATCATTCCTGAAAATTTCAAGAAAATCTGTCAAGTCATCTCTGAGAAAAATGGGGAAAAAAATAATAATAATAATAATAAACATTACAATCACTATAAGGTCTTCCGTTGGAAACGGAAGACCTTAAAAAGGATATAAAAGATACTGTGATGGAATTTTCCAGTAATTATTTCTATGTAAAACAAAACAAAAAAGATAAATAGTCATTTTTGAGTACTTGCTCTGACGACCTGAAGTTACGCTGGAACAAACAGAACATGGTAAACATATCTTCATACATTGTCTGTCTTTCCTTAAAGTTTGGATGTTCATGTTTTTGTCAGTAATGAGATCTCGTTGAGAAAAGATTTTTTGTCACTGGACCGGAAACGGACAAACAGAAGTGATTAAAGAAACTAAAATTAATTATTTTTAGTTCATTTACTTACAATACATAACAGTTTATTGAGTGAATAAAATAATCAAAAAAAAAAGTATAAAGTTATTAAAAATTTCATTTGCTTGTACGCTTCCGGAGAGAACCGGAAGTGACGGAAGAGAAAATGAAACCCTTTAAACACATCTTCAATCAAATGTCTATCATCATTGTTAGTTTTGTATCTTGATCTCTTACAGTTTCTGAGATCTCACGGGTACAAAATTTGTATAAAAGAAAGCTACCTGAGATAATTGAGATATCTCACCGGAAGTTGAATTTTTATATTTATTTAACCATGTGTAGATGACCAATTGTATCTATTAATGAGAAGTTATTTCTATGATAACAATAAGAAAGTTTTAAAAAATCAAATTTTGGAGTACTTCCTGTGACGACCGGAAGTTACGCCGGATAAAACAAAATAGTTGTAAAACATGTACATACATAGTTCTATCATTCAACAAAGTTTGGTTGTTCAAGTCCTGTTCGTTTTTGTGATCTAATTAAAACAAGGTTTTCTATTTTGGGACAGGAAACGGACAAACGGAAGTGCTCATGAAAAAAAAGTCAGTCATTCTTTTAAATATTTTCCTGTCGCACATTATTGTTCATCAAGTTAACTTAAACTGTCAAAGAAAAACAGTTAAACTTATAAACAACTTGATTTGTTTGAACCCTTCTGGTTAGGACCGGAAGTGACGGTTGACAAAATAAAACCGGTTAAACACATCTTCATTCAAATGTCTATCATGCATAAAAGTTTCGTATCTTTATCACTTATAGTTTTAGAGATCTCATGGGAACAAAATTTGTTTTAAAAAAGTTACCTGAGATAATTGAGATATTTCACCGGAAGTAGAATATTCTTGTTTAATTAACATCGCATAGATGACACAAGTAGGGATTTAAACTATCAGATTCATTCTATGTAAAATAAGTTAAATACATAAATATATTAATTTTTAAGTACTTCCGGTGACGACCGGAAGTTACGACGAACAAAACAAAATAGTTTAAACACATCTACAAATATAGGTCTATTATCCCACAAAGTCTGGACGTTCAAGTGTTAGCCGATTCTGAGATCTCGAGGGAACAAGGTTTTTTGACGCGGGACAGGAAACGGACGACCGGAAATGATTTTTGAAAAAATGAAAAAAATGCCTCGAGATATTATCATTCTCTATCATCTCTGAAAATTTCAGGAAAATCTATCCAGCCATCTCTGAGAAATTCTGCCGACAAAAAAGGAGAAAAAAAAAATAATAAGAAAGAAAGAAAGAAAGAAAGAAACAAAAAACACTACAATCACTATAAGGTCTTCCGTTGGAAACGGAAGACCTTAATAAGAAAGAAATAAAGAAAGAAAAAACACTACAATCACTATAAGGTCTTCCGTTGGAAACGGAAGACCTTAATAACAGAGGTTTCCATAAAGTTGAGAGGGGTTAAAGATGCAAAGAAAACAAAAGACTACATTCAGATAATCATGCCATCTTCCAAAGGATGATTTATCCACTCAGCTATTCAAATGAGAAGTGGACAGAGTTTTCATTCAGTGTTGCTGTGGAGAGAGAGAGAGAGAGAGAGAGAGAGAGAGAGAGAGAGATTGTACTTCGTGAGTCAGATGTTGATTTAAGATCAAATAAAATATTAATCAATTAACAGCAATAATACAATTAAGTGTTGCATGATCTCCATTGTTTTTTTACCAGTATAAACGGAATACCAGCCTGTAGCAATGAGCTCCTACTGATGGACATACTGAGGGGGGAGTGGAACTTCACCGGGTACGTAGTCAGTGACGAGGGGGCCATAGAGAACCAGATCAGCTTCCACCACTACTACAACAACACTGAGGATGCAGCGGCCGGGTCCGTCAACGCTGGCTGTAACCTGGAGCTGTCCGCAAACCTGACGGAGCCCGTGTTCATGAAAATTGGTAATTCAAATACACAGACATAATGGTTTCATAATTATTCATATGGCATCAATTTAAGAGGATTTCATTGCTGAGGAAAATTGGTATTTTAAATACACACACTGTCAGTGTTTTTTGTCAATGTTCGTTGGCATCAGTTTTCGTGAAATTTTGTAAAATTCACAGATTTAAGGATACATAAATTGGTGGACAATGGTCACAACAATATGAAGGCATTGATGTCATATATCTTAATTACAACAATGAGCTTTTGATTTTGTGGATTGACTCAACAATGAAATCCAAAGAAAATTGGTGTTCAGCAAACATTGGATTAGACCCAGTATTTCAAATACACAAACCTAGCAACAATTTACCTGTGGGTGGATTTCATAGCTCAGTACAGCAATGAAATCAAATGTTCATGGAAGTTAGATAACTTACATTAGTTTTTGTTGGTATTTTAAGTCAATTTAATGCTAAGGTATGTCAAGTTTTTCTAGTGTCTAATTAACAAAAAATCTAAAAAACAATTTACATGTAAGCTTTAGTTTAAGTTATAATTAAATTTGTCATTTGTACTCGATCTTTACCCTTTACTCAAGATGCCTTTGCTTCTTACAAAAAGGGAATGCTCCAAGGCATTTAAGAAAAATCTTACAGTAAAATGAAAATGAAAAAAAAAAAATTAGGAAATGAACAAAAAACATTCATGTAGATTTTTACTTCCATAGAACAATGTTTAAATCTCTTGAATCACTGAATTTTTTATATTTTTTTAAAAATTTTTTAAAGGTGATGCTGTATATAGTGGAAAACTTGAGGAATCGGTCGTGCGTAACCGGGTTAAACCCTTATTTTACACCAGAATGAGGTTGGGAGAATTTGATCCTCCAGAGATGAATCCATATTCATCTGTTAATCTGTCCATCATCCAAAGTGAAGAGCACAGAAAGCTTTCTCTCACAGCAGCAACCAAGTCTCTGGTCCTGTTGAAGCGGCCATCAAAGTTTAATAGAAGACATCTGATTGGTGGATTTCCCACAGAGAGAATGGCGGTTTGTATTTGAAGAATATTTAACACGTACTGGACAGGTAGTGAAAGCAATTGTTAGAATAAATCAAGTGTATTCAATTTATATTTATCAATTATATGTCTGTACACGTAAAAAAGTTTTTAACCTTTGTTTGCAACATATACATGTAATATAATGCAGTTAACTATTAAGTTGCATTTTAATTAACGTGACATTGTATTTCAATATTTTATATATTAAGGTATGTTTTGTTATACAGTACTCAACTTTCTATTGAGGCAATGCCAATGGGAGGGGGTGGGGGAGTGGGGGTAATACATGTTGCATGTTACATATTAATAAGCTGTTCATTTTTAATGTTTTATAAGATGAGTAAAATAATCTAAAACATTTGTATATGTTGTGGAAGTTTCATTATTTAATATATTTACATGTGTTGGAAATGGTTTTGACAACAGTAAAAAATATAGGTACATGTACATGTACAGGTGACACTCGATGGCTCGAACTTCGATCTCTCGAAGTTCTTGATCTCTCGAAGTGAAATCACGGTCCCGATTTTTTTTCTCTATATAACTAAACAAATTTACTCTTGATCTCTCGAACTCCGATCAAGCGTTTAATTATAGCTCCGCGTGGACCTTACCTGGATGGTCAAGTGATAGCCTGGGGGCTAGCGTGGTAGTGTTAATTGGTTGATTACGTAAGTGACATTATCCCTTGCTTCCTTCGAAGGGTAGATTGGTAGTTTGAAACTGATCTATTCATTTCAACAACTTGTGAAAATTACGGTTTATTAAACTGCTCTTTACTTAAAATATTCTGTGATTAAGAAAACATAATATACTTTTATGTTTTTAAGTTCTGTATTGTTTGAATTGAATACTGTAGCAGAAAATACGACTGAAATCATGCTAGACTATTCTTCCATGTTATAAATATAAACTTCCGGCTACTATAATTTTAGAACCAAAATGACCGGAAGAAATATTTCCTGATTTTTTTTAAACTTTCGATCTCTCGAACTCTTGATCTCTCGAAGTTTGACCATGGTCCCCTGATGTTTGAGTTATCGAGATTCACCTGTATCTTATTCCATATTTATTCTAACTGAAAATCATGTATAGTCTAGTGCATACACAGAATTTTGGGGGGAAAATTATATATTTAGGGAAGCACTCATTGGCTAAAAATATATTTTTTCTGGTAGGTTATTGGTCCAATGGCAAACAACACAGACCAACTCTTTGGGGATTATTCCCCCACAACGGACCCCAGGTTTGTGAAGACCCCCCTGAAGGGCCTCACAGAACTGAACTTCTCAATGAACTATGCAGCAGGTTGTGTAGATGGCACCAGGTGTTTGAATTACTCACAGGACGACGTAAGAACGGCCCTTGTAGGAGCTGACTTGGTGGTCGTGTGTTTGGGAACAGGTAAGAAAGAACCAGTTTAAACCTATGTACATACATGGTAAACTGACGTGTATATGTGTACTTATATCCAAGATAAAAGTTATGTTTCATCGTCCCTTTCCAGTAAATAATTTTTTTTGATAAATTGAACAAAGCAGGTATTCTATAGATTCCTATTTTAAAAACGTAAGAAATTCACGTAAAATTGTGATAAGCACCCCTCACAGATTTTGGAACAAGTAAAAAAAAAATTGAGTCAGACTAAATGCATTTCTTGAAACTTTTAATTGGTCGATTTAAAATTCTTGTGAAGGTAACCTATTAATATTATTGTTAGTTTTTCTGGAAAAAAGTATTTCTTGCAAACAAATACATAAATGAAATGTTAAAACCAATATACATGTACATATAAATTCTCACAAAAAATAGAAATGTTCTATAACAGAGTTATACATGTGAGAAAATCGACCCCTCTTTACTTAACTGTTCAGTTTTTGTTGTTGTTGTTTATTGCAGGCAAAGACTTGGAGAGTGAAAATGTGGACCGTAAGGACATGATGTTACCAGGGAAACAGCTGCAGCTTCTCCAGGATGTTGTATCTATGAGTGAGTCATGTTTCCATAGCAATAGTATATCATTACATGTACCTGCATGTATTATCTAGTACATGTGGTACATGTACATGAAGTGTTGCCTGCACTTTTTGTTACCAATACTTGATTTGATATGGAGTATACAATGACATGAAGATGTTTACATACTTAAATATCATCGAAATGGCAAAGTCTTAAACATATCATTCAGCATTACTCAACTCTGATTAAAATACATTTATTTGCAGTCCTAGAAAAAAAAATTGCAGGATAATAAACTTAGGAGAAGACATTTTGTGACAAGTAATCAAGCTTGGGTCTTTTGCATATTAACCATAACTAAATAATTAGTTCCACTGTATGTAGGCCAAAAAAGCATAGTTTGAACTGTAACTGTTACTAAATAATATAAAGATGTTTCCCCACAAAGCGGTGGGCATGTGCTTTAGTCAGACGCAATGTCTACAATTCTATATGAACAAAATCAAAAACAAAGATAAACATGTAATTCAAATATTAATTTTATTGGGGCCATATACAAGACGGTTGAGTCTGGGGCCCCCTCCACCTCTTAGAAAAGGAGGGGAGGCCTAGGGCTGGGGTACGTGGTAGTACCACTAACCAGCAGGCAATCAGGAAACAGGGTAAACTGGTGCGCCTCCTACCCCCCCCCCCCCCCCCCCCCCCCCCGGGTTCCCAAATGTCTCGTACACAAAATTTGGGACTGTTGGCACCTGCGCATAACGCAGGGCCACTGGTTTTTGCCCGGATACTTTTAAGTTGGTATACCAGGTCCTCCTTGAACCCTATTATGTACATCTTGCAATGCGGCCTTTAAGTCCCATTGGCCTTTATGTGTCATTTAATATGTCAGTAAATATGTTTTTGGTTGTATGCATCAATAAATGGTAAACTTGTATTCCTGTTGTGTATTCTTTTCAACCTGCGCACTTGCGCCAATGAGTAAAACCTATTGTTCAGTTTATCAGCTTTGCTGACATGTTAAATTAAAGATGTCATACATGGGTTTTTAAATTTCATGTAATACATATACATTGAACCCTGGTAAAAACATCGCAGTATCCAATTATGATTTAAAACCAGTAACATTTAGATAGCTGAATAAATATTGTTTGCTCTGTCTCATTTAGCCAACAAAGCGGTCTACCTGCTGGTGTTTTCGGCGGGGCCGGTCAACATCACCTGGGCCCAGGAAAGTGAGCGTGTGCTGATCATCCTCCAGTGCTTCTTCCCTGCCCAGTCAGCGGGGGATGCCGTCACACAGGCGCTGATCATGAGGGAAGGGCGGTTCAACCCTGCAGGAAGGCTGCCATACACTTGGTACAGGTATACTGAACAGGTAATTACTAACGAGATGTTTATACTTCAGTCTTTATAATTGCTTACTCAGTAAACCAATAATTTATAAGACAAGGGAAGATAATTAAACATGATTGAAAATTTGTTGGTAATTTTTTTTTTTATTTTCTCCAAAACCATTTGGCCAGAAAAGCTGAAACATTACTATAGTTTGGAAGCATCCTCAGGTAGTAGTGGATTAAAGTTTGTTCAAATCATGATCCTCGGGGTAAGGTGAGGTCACAATGTAGGGGGAAGGGCTTGAATTTTTACATTGTAATATACAGAGAAACGTATTCAATGTTTGCACCATGTAGTTCATAGCCCAATGTATTTTTGAATTGTTATGCTTTTCAATTCTTATACCCCCTGAAAATGATTTGTTTGGGTGTGTGGGGGGGGGGGGATTTACCACCATATCTATCTTTGTGTATGTCTATCTGACTCTGCCAACTCGTTTGTCTATTCCCAATTTTCCTGTCTGGTCCAAATTCACTTTTGATAGAAGAAATGACATATGTTATATACATGGCACAGAGATTTCTCATGACCTAAGGTGTGCCATGCCCAAGGTCAAATCATCATCAACAGTCAAAACAGCATTCATGCCATAGAGGCTCTTAGAGTGTTTTAGTCCTTTTTAGAAAGCTCTAATATATAATGTTATCTTGTATCTTCTGATATTAACAGTGTTGATCAAAGGAGACAAATTTATGAGATGCATATTTTAAAAAATATGAACAATGTTAATAAATAAATCATGTGCTATGGATGAATGCTTTCTTAAATCCTTCAGTCATGTACGGTAACTATTCAGGTGTTAGATAGAAACAAGTTTATGATGATACATTGAATTATGATTCATTTGTCAACAGATTCCAGAGATGACTGACTACTCAATGGCCAGTAAGACCTACCGCTACTTCACTGGGGTCCCCCTGTACCCATTTGGCTACGGTCTCTCCTACTCCACGTTTGTCTTCAGTAAGCTGTACTTCCTCCCCAAGATCAACGCCGGGGACCCCAATGTCGTGCAGGTCCGAGTCTTCAACGAGGGACCCTTTGATGGAGATGAGGTGATAATCTTATTGATAATCTTATAATGAACACGTCGATCACATCTCATATTTACATGCAATCATGTGGTTGTGTGTTTTTCATTAAAAAAAAAATCATGAAATTTTTTTTTTTTCAATCAGAAGGCTGCTTTATGCAAGGAAACAAGATGTTAATGAAGGCTTTTTAAATTATTAAAGTTGTGAGTCTCGTGAAAAGCTTTTAAACGTCCTTTACAATACATGCACTGATTTTAATGAAAGAGTTGTTCATTTCATTAAATGAGCTTCTTATATATATTCAATTTTGTAGGTACTGCAAGTCTACATAAAATGGATGTCAACCAAAGAGAGGATGCCGCGAGTCCAGCTGGTGGCGTTCGAGCGAGTCTTCATTAAGAGCCAGCAGTATGTGGATATCAGCACCGCAATCACACCGCAGAGTATGGCGATATGGAAGGACGGCATCGGATTTGTCATTGAACCAGGTACGTCATAAATGTGGCACAATTGAGATCATTTCAAACAATTTCCGTAATGGTTTCTTGTTATTGAATAAGGGGTACAATGAATGTCAGAGGGTGTTTAAATACTATACTTTAAACTTTGATATATGGAGAGTTTTTATGTCAGAGTAAATTTAAAATTCACAGTAGTTTTGAGTTTAGTAGTGAAAAGTATTAGATCAAACTGTGAATGCAGTGAAAATGAAATTGCTGCTTTAATATATATTTACTTATAATACAGAATTATTTACTGTTACAGATATATAGGTAATAATATATGAATTAATGTTTGAATTGATAATTTACATGTACAAGTTGTAATGCTGCTATTGATATTTGCAGGCTTTATCCAATTCTACGCAGGAGGTCAACAGCCGGACCAAAAGGTCACCGTTCCGTCCAACATCTTACAGGGCCAGTTTGAAATAGTCGGCAAGCAAGTTCTGTCTCCACACTGAATTGATATACTTAACTAATGATGCATTTACCTGTACCTAGAATTTTGCAATTTTATCCATTTTTTTTTTTTTTTTTGGATCTACTGGTATGCAAGGTTGAGTGGTGTACCTGTACATGTATATACATGTAACTGTTAAATCTGGTAAAATGAGATGTCAATCATACTACTGTTAGTGATATACTTAGACGTGGCATAAAATAGGTGAAAAAAATGCCCATTGGCAATGAAATATTAGAGTTTTCATAATGTACTTGAATGTATATATACTTTTGTATTGCTTGTGTGATCTAACTGTGATACGCTTGTAAATTAACATTCCAAACAAGTTTCTTGAACGTGCCGTTTTATGACATTATGTGCAATATTTTTTAAATTTCTAGCATTCTTGGCCATGCAATCGAAGCCTACAAATTTACATGTTATATTAAATAGAAGTTTCTCATTGACCCATTGAACTATTCTCGCCATATAATGAGCTGACATAAAAAAAAAAATCATTTTTTTTTTTCAGTAGCAAAACATTGCACTCTTTGAATTAGCTATTAAGAGAGGCAAATAGCAGAAAGGCATCATTTAAAATATGATTGTTTAAAAAATGTTTCTTTAATTTTGAGTTCCTGTACCAAAAAAAGGTGAATCAGACAAATATATCAATCTTTAAAACAGTAATTATAAAACTATTGACAATTATAATTAATGGTATATAACATCTTATTATGAGATTGTCATATGGTCTACTGTAAACCAACTATTATTCGCGAAGACTTTATTTCGTGATTTATCTGAGATGAACTGGTTTGCGGCAACTAATTTTCGCAACCAAGCCTTATCCACACCTGTTTTTTTTTTCATTACAACTACATTGTATATGGTAAATACTGGTCTGCGGCAAGAAATATTCGTGACAATGAGGCTCTCACGAATTTTATTAAAAGCTTTTATTTAAAGCTCTTTTCCTTATTTTGGATTTATCTTTTAGAAAATGGCTTATTATATTAAAACAATGTTCACCTTTTTTTTTCAATCATTGAAATGTTCAAAATCGAAATTTTGTCACCATATTGCATTAAATTTATAAAATACATTTCAAACTACTTAATTGTGTTTGCAATATAACTTCCACCAGTTTGTAGCAAAAATGTTTAAAATTTGAATGGGGTTTAAACTTGTCTCAGGCCAATAAAGTGCA
Source organism: Magallana ariakensis (assembly GCA_020458035.1). NCBI lineage: Eukaryota > Metazoa > Mollusca > Bivalvia > Ostreida > Ostreidae > Magallana > Magallana ariakensis. The sequence continues at coordinate 51,122,416 of CM035812.1, read as the reverse complement.
AGCAGTCAGCATGTAAATTTATGTATTTCAATGATGTGCTGAGCAAAATCATCATTTTGTATTGAGGATAATGATGTCAACGTAACATCCTCCATCCGGCTTCCACTGACAAACTTTGAACCTAATGTCATGAAAACTATACTAATCAAGCTATCTCTTCCCCGTATAGTATTAAAAAAAAAACACCTTTTAATTACGATAGCTGTTCTGATACAAAATATGTGTGATTACGCATTTGAAAGAAAAAAACGAGAGGGTTGTTATTATTTCCATTTAGCTGATCTTTGCGAGCTATCGTGTCTTCTTCATAAGTTATAGTCAGATATCAAAAAAAATATGTCATATGATACCTGAAAGGTGATCGATGCCTAATACATGCATCTGTGTTACTTGTAAATGTACCTGGTACTAGCATTTGGAGGGATGTCAAATTACATTATAATTATAATTTTGTTTCTTAATATGATATGAATTATCTTATCAATTTTGAATTTTTTTAAATGTGAATTTCATTCATTCATTGAGTTGTTATATATTGACTTACATGTATATATGAAATTTAATTATTGGAGATTTATTCAATGAAAGGGATTTTAATTGTACATGTTCATTATAATTTTCACATAGAACAATTTCATGCAAGTTGTTTATTAATATTTCATCAATGATGCATGTGACATGTTATTGATTAAATCATAATGTATATATTTTTATTATTTTTGACTTATATTAGTCAAATTCTTGTAAAAATTGATTTATTTTTTGCTGTGTGTGTTTCACTTTGCATTTAACATTTAATATAATTTAATTTTCTATGTGATTTATGAAATCCATGTTAGTTAATAATGTATAATTATCCATATGGAACTTGTACTAATAAATATAAAAATCAATATAAAAAAGAAGTTTTTGTTGGACAAATCCACATTAAACATTTTATTATGTTGACCAAGAGCTGTGTTTAAAATAGCAATTTTATTTTGGCTTTGTATACTCTTCAATCTTAGATTCACAGATTGACGTCTCTTCATGCAGCAATCTGATTAAAATCAGCAGTTCTGATACGCTACCGCTCTCGAACATCGATGTTCGAGAGCGGTAGCGTATCAGAACGGCTGATTTTAATCAGATTGTTCATGCAGTAGAGCTTGAATTATATCAATGGAACAAACTGATCAAAGTTGCTATGGCTAAAACTGTAAACGTATTACATGGTACATTTGGCTGTACGTTTTTTTCAGCTTTTTTGGCGGAAAGCAGCTTCCACTAAATCAAGTACATGTACATGCCAAATGCTATACCTATATATGTACTGGTATATGTATAAATATATCATTACAAAAATGTTCAATCTGATTGAAATCAGACCCTCGATCCGCTCCTTGTTTTCTATTGTTGCCTCATGAAGCGACAATAGAAAAACAAGGAGCGGATCGAGGATCTGATTTTAATCAGATTGCAGAATTGTGCTAAATCAAATCCCCATGCTAACTTGTTAAAAATCCAAATTCTGCCAAAAATTTTACACGCTTAATATAATAAGTTTACAGTTACCTACGTCAGTTGATTTATACCCACGCAGGCAATGACAATGTAAGCTGTAAATTTACTGTATTAAGTTGCACTTGATCTTTGCCTTTTATTGAACTTTTTACATCTTTTTAATATTGGCTGAGCAAAGTTGTTTCATATAAGTATACTTACAACAAAAATATTAGTGGACAAAAACTAATAAATATAGGTATATAAATATTAAATAAAGACTTTATGTAAGTGTTAATCTTATTTCATTTGATACATGTAGGATTATGTGTCGCAAAGGGAAGATGCATGTATTCCATTCCTCTTTTTGAAACATATATTGTAGCTATCTATTGAAATCAATGCTGGTTAATACATTTAGTAGGATTCTAAGGATACATGTACCGGTAGCTGGTTGGTCATATTTTAAGTATTGGAGCCTCACTCTGCAGGGGCCCTATATTGATCTGTCAGTCCGTCTGTCCATCCAACATCACTTGTCCCGAGCATATTCCCATTGGCCCAGACTGGCTCATACTCGTGCCTTTGAGTAAAGGGTGTGCATTGATCAACTTTCAGGAAGGTTAAGGTCAAATCAGAACTATGTGTAAAATTCTTGTCTGGAATATATATTCTGAATTTCTCTTGTTGGTCCAGCCTGTTTCATACTTCACTCATAGTCGAGCATTTGGATAAAGGGTGTGTAGCGATCTTAAACCGTGTTAAATTGTGACCTTGAACCAAATTTTTAGGTTAGTGGCTAATATTGTTATACAAGATATTTTTGAAATCTATTTTTGAACCTTAATTTCCCTCCCTTTGACCCAATCTTGCTCAGACTTTACCATAAGTCTGCCTGTAGTTAGGGGGTCATCGTGTTCAGTAATCTTAAACTAAGTTTCTCTGTAGAAAGGTCAAGGTTATAGCTGACCTTAGTGAAAAATCATGGTTTTTCCTCTCTGCTTTGTACTCCAGCAACTCCGCCCATAAAATGCCCTAGCTTTGATAAAGAATGTGTTAAAATCTAAAACTAAATTTCTAATTCAGAGGTTAGGGTCAAACAAAGTCTTAATTCTTTATTAAGCGAGACCCTTTGAAACAGTCACCATCTCAATATTATGTCTAATTGAAAAGAGTATTTTTAATGAAGTGGGATTTGCGAAGTCAATATTCAATAAATAAATACCTTTAATTTTAATAACTTTATTGACAATAAATGTGAATAACAAATAAAAAGAAAAAAATCACATTAATAACAGATCATTGCCGCAGAGAATACTGTGAACCAACTTTTATTTTTGTGCGAGATATTTTCGCGAGGGCCCTGTCGTCGCGAATATTTCTAGCCGCTAATCAGTCCTTGTCACATGGTTGTTATAACAACAAGGTTGTGGGTAAGGCTTGGTTGCGAAAATTAGTCATATCAAACCAATTTATCCACGATATAAAGTCGCAGCAAATAAAAGTTGGTTATTAACAGTAGCATTGTAAAACATAAAACAAAACCGCCAAGTAAGAATTACAAATTGACCCCCCTCCAATCCCTCTAAAATTACATGTACTATAAAGAGGATGAAATAGCAAAAGGAATGTTAAGTTTGTTGATTTAAACAGTTATTTTTTAATAAAAAGCAGAATGTGAACTTGGAAACAAATATTTACTGAAAAATTCAGTACCCTATATTGAACAAGTACAAATTAATTACACGCTGCATGTAAAAGTCTGAATAACAACCTTTAAAACTGCTTGATTTCTTGTGGAATGCACAGAAAAAAAACCTGGACTGTGTTTTACAAAAGAAATTTTGACAAAGTCGTTAATATTTTCAGTTTCATGGATTGATTTTGATGATTAACAAAATTTATATAAAACCATTTATTTACAACTATTTTGACTTCCATAATCGTATTTCACGGCCAAAAGATCAAAAACGAATTAGTCTGTGATTAATTATCATTCATTAATTTGGTAGTACGTGTATTAAGTCGTAAGCTCTTTTCGTAAAACGTAGCCTTGAAATGCAAATAAAAAGATTCAAATGAAAGATACAAATAAATGATACAGTCATGTAGATAACAATAAATCATATTATGAAAAAAAAAAAAATGCAAGTTTTGATAATAACCAGTATCTGATGTAAAGAAAAGTTTTTCTACAACCAAATAAATGTAAAACATGTACATGTACATGCAATAAAACAATGAATAGAACCAACAGCAAAAGACAGAGCACGTGGTTTTAAATCAGTATGAAATTTTCAAGAGCTTAGAGAAAGAATGTTTTCCTTCGAAGTAAAGAAATTTCTTTTGCTTGTAGATATACTGACACGGGATATTCTAAGGCACCTAGATTCAGAAAATTTTATAAATAATATAATATATAATTATAATTAATCTTGGACCAAAAAAAAATGATGATGAAAAAATGAACATTGTAGGTATATTCTATGTATTGCTCTAAATATACATCCTTTTTAATGCTTATATTCTGACATCATATCTTATAATTATGATGCAGAAATACAAATAATATAAAAATACATAGAATTCTTGAAAAATATTTTCCATAAAATATAGATACATTAATTGGAATGATATGAGTGAAAAAAAAAAAAAATTAAAAAGACATCAATATAATGTAAAGAAGCACATTTGAATAATCATGTATAATGCTATGCTCATATATTCACAATGATTACAAGAGTAATTGAAAAATTTGTAGGAATGCTTGTGAATATGTTGTTATTTGCAAAAAGTAAATTTATATTTTAGCAATATACATGATTTAACTCTGCTTAAAAAAAATCATTTCTGAGTGGAATATATACATGTACTTCTGGAACAGTATGAATTGCCATTTCGAGATAATTAAAGTATGGAACTAATAAGGATATTCCGATTCTCCTTAACAAGTGTAATTTTATTTCATCATTTTTCTTTGAGATTGGTACGACAATAAATTAAAATTTGAAGACTTCGTTCCCTCATTGAAATATTGTTCAGGAATTTCTTTCATCTATAAATTTATCCTGTCCGGGTGTCCCCATGAAAAAGATCATCAATTTTTTTCTCTGAAAATTTTGATCGCTCTCCATAAATGGCCAAACATTCCTGCTTGAAATAACTAATAATTGAGCTTCCAGCTAGTGACTGAAACACAACAAGTCTAAACAGAGATAGTGGACATGTTAATATATATGTGTATCAGAGATAGTGGACATTTTTAACATATATGTGTATCAGAGATAGTGGACATGTTCATATATGTGTATTAAATACAAAAATATCACTCCTGCACAAGTATTTTGGATTTGCATTGATAAACATTCAAACATGTGTTCCAATAAAACATTTGGTAATGACATTTATAATATACAAGGGTACAATGTTAATTTCTTCAGATGTGTCCCTACATGCCTAAATGCGGAATTTAAAATAAATACACTATATATACATTAAATCAAGAGGTCATTTATTTTTTTCAAATTTAAAATTTCAAATATAGCTTCAGATAAAAAGTGGAAATGGCTTGTTGGCTGTGCAACAACAGATTCTTTTTCTTTATTTGAAGAGTAAATCAATGAGAATCTACAGTATTTTCAATCTTTTTACTTTGCTTGGATTTCACATGACTTTTTTGTAAACAGTTTTTAACTTAACTACCCTATTAAATAAATTAATTACATTTAAAAAAGGGACTCTTATAAAATCTTTAATAAACATTGCCTTCAGTTTGGAGAAATATCCACATAAGCATTCAATGTCTCTAAAATATATCTAAATATTAAGCTAATGACCCATAAAATTGTGACATAACCTAGATATAACATCCACTGAAATATCCGCACTTATCCATTTGAAAAAAAAAAAAAACCACCCTCATAACGATTCATTAAACCTTTTCTACTTTGTTATTAAGAACCGGAACCTGGCGGTATAAATATCCGACTCCTCCGGATTTTCTCCAGACTCCGGATTGGCCACCCAAGCCACACACTTGATACTGATGGGGTGATTGGTCATTAGAGTGTTGAACTGGACCATGACGGACGGGGGGATATATTTGTCCGGGTTTCGCTGCGGGAAGAAGGTCAGATTGAAGCCCATCCCGGGGAAGTTCTGTATGGGTTTCTCCTTCATCACGGTGTGGGCGGTATACACGGGCGAGTACCACTGGTCATGGCCGATGTACTTCCTGTCCTCCTCCGTCTGACAAAAACGAGAAAAAATTAAATTAATGAACCAATTTTGTGCATTCTTCATATAAATGAAATAATGAAGATAAGGTGGAGGTGGATAGGGCATACTCTACACAAACCACAGGATAAAATCACAAGGAAAGCCCTATCCTGGAACCCCCAAGGAAAACGAAAGAGTGGCAGGCCAAGAAACACCTGGCGGAGAGATTTGGAGGCGGACATACAAAGAATGGGTAGAAATTGGAAAGAGGTAGAAAAGATTGCACAGGACAAAGGGGCCTGGAAAAATCTTGTCAGCGGCCTATGCCCCAGAAGGGGTAGCAGGCATAAGTACATGTAAGTAAGTAAGTCATATTAAGAGGTCTGGATGGTTGTGGCCGTTTTTAGACTGTATTGATCTTCTAAAGAACAGAGAGCACTGTATAAGGATAGATGAAAATGTTGAAATTTTAAATTTAAAATATTTGAAAATTTTCTTCAGTAAATTATAGTTTACAGCTGAAAATTATTCAAAATGACATATTTTTTTTTTCTCGCCTTTCAGAAATGTACCATAAAAATTGCAATAACAGTATATAATCAAAGTACGGAAGTACTGATGGGAGTTGATTTTATGGATTATTATTTGGTTTAAAATCAACAATATGTAATTTCGAACAGCAAGTAGTTTCTTAGCTGTATTAGAACATTTTTTTTCTAATACCGGTATGAATTTGGGGGTTTTTCCAACAAGAATTTAAAAAAAAAACGCATAGGAACCCTGTTGTTTAATATCTATAGATAGAATTAATTTCATCAAACTATGTATCAGTAATCGAAATATTTCTGGATATTTAAGGATGGAAGAAATATTTGAACTCTTGTTCAACCAGACGCTCAGCTGTCTCCAGAAATCTCCAACAAACAGACAAGACTCTCTGCTTGTCAGAGATTTACGGAGACATCCGAGCGATTATAATGAACTCTTCCTACGACTCCAAAATTAACTTATTTGTTCGTACCATTTAAAATCTGACTATTTTCAAGGTATTTATAAATAACTTTCCTTGAAAAACAATGCTTCTGAATACATAACTTCAAATTTTTCGATTATTTTCAAGTACTAAGTGTTGTCAGCGGTTAGGATTTGTGCTTAGATCCAAACACTGTTTCACTTCCGGTTTGCCGGAGAAACTGCATAGGAGAGTTGATTAAAATCAACTCCCAATAAAATATCTGCGTACTGCTGCCTTTTACACTAAACAAAATTGGCAAGAGTAACTAAAGATTTTTTTTTTTGGCCTGAACTATATTTCTTTTGTTGCAATCCTTACCTCTCCATCACAAGTCAGCCCAATGTGGTATGGCGACCATGTATCGTTTAACATTTTCCCCACTTTTGAATTGTTAGAAAAGTTTTCTGGAACATCATCTGGTCTCTGGAAGACAATAAGATTTTTTAAAAGCTTGGAAAATGTAACCACAGTGAAAATATGATAATGCGCCCAAGAAAATGTAATTGTGTGCACATAATTTTTCTTTTTAATTGCTTCTTTAAATCTGTAATTTTCTTATCATGATGATAGAGGTTTTGTTATTTTGAAATCTTCATGATAGCAGTTGATTTACTGGTAATATTTACTGAAGTAAGAATATTTTTCATACAATGAGGAATTAAAGGGGCATGGTCACGATTTTGGTCAAATTCAATTTTAATATTTTTATTATTTACAATGCTTTAGGAATGTATTTCTAATGATCAAGTGAAGTTTGAGAGAGTCAGTCGTAGAGTTATGAGCAAGATACAAAGCTCACAACTCTTTGTCATGTAAACAAGGCTCATGCCCTGTTTTTGTATACATAGGTTCAATATACCAGTAAAAAACTTTTTCAAGCAGATTTGTCTATCTTCTTATTCAGTTTAAGCATAAATAAACAGTTTCTAACGTTTAACCAATTCACTTTAGGTCTAAAACTGGAATTTTCAGTTTAACATTCAAAATGTAAACAAAAGTTTTGTTTACATAGCAAAGAATTGCAAGCTCTGTAACTCACTTAAAACTCAACAAATCATACTCATACTCAAATTTTGGTTGCCTATTAAAAATGCCTTGATGAAACATTGTAAACATTAAAATCGGAAAAATAATTTTTGACCAGAATTGTGACCATGCCCCTTTAAGGCCCTACTTTAATCAATGCACATGTACATTAGCAAGAGTTGCCTCCTTTTAGCCACAATGTTTGAAGTCAAGAGATTCAAACTTATTCATTATTCAACCACTATGGACTAGCTACAAAAAGAGTTTTCTTGCCTTGCACATTTTCTTGCATGTTAAAAGAGAAAATTATCCTGACTGAACGTGATTGCAACTTACAAAAGGGGAATAACTCACATATTGGAAAATCTGTGTCAAATATTGATAATATGCCCAATCGGAAAACTTTCTACAGAATTAAAAAGGGATCAAACTGACATACCAGTTTCAATGTGAGCAGCACGCATGGCCTGCCTTGTAGGTATCCATAGTGGTTAAGGTGGGTACACTCCTCCCCAAACGTAGACATCTTCTGTACACAGACCTTGCCGTCTGGGACTTTCTCTCCGTTTTTACACTCCATGTAAGGGTCCTTGTCGTAGGAGTAAGTATTGTACACTGTAAGCAGAGGCAGATACATGTATGCTGAATAGATTAGATGGTTTTATGCAAGAGGATTTTGAAAATTAACTGTAATGCATATGGACAGAGGACTTCATAGAAAAGCCCAAGAATAATTTTATTATGTCTTACATTGTATTATGAACTTGAGAGTGAATTTCGAAGTTTGAATAACTAGTTCCAAGATTTATGCATAAATACATGCCTATGCACGATTCAATTTTATTCATCTATAGAGTCATCTGTCAAAGTACAAATAACTACATATGCTTATTTCATGTTTGCTAGGGATATGAATATGTGAAAAAAATTCATGATTTTACAATTAGCTGGAATTAAATGAACAAAATCAGTGGAGAACCTGCAGCCACATGAAGATGCTCAAATTTTACCACAAATGTGGACTATCGTCATTTGACAGGTGTATCGATAATAAGTACTTGAATTAATTAATTAATACCATGCATGTGGAAGTCCAAGTTATTCAAGTAGGGGTTCATGGAGGCCTGGTTTTGTGGACTGAAGGAGAGGAGTGGACTGTTGTCAACTTCTGGTTGAAAGAAAAGGCCTGGAAATAGAGAAACAAGAACATGCAAACATTAATTACAAAAACACTTCATATTAAGTAGTACATTTCAGGGCGCCCAAAGTTAATTCTACATTTCACGTCACTTAAATATACAAAACCTTTGAGGGAGGGCGATGAAATTAAAACAAACATTTTTTTCAAACAAGTGATTTTCATTCCATTACATCAGTAAAAAATACATTGAGATTTCAAACTACATGTAGGCTACCTCTTTAAATATGATCTTTCCTTACAATCCCATTGAGTATCTGATATAGAGTCCATAACATGCTCTAAACAATTCGAATTTCTACATCTTGCAGTATTTTAGTAAAGTCTAACTAGAAAAATTCAAATCAAAATAGGGGTTTGTTTGTTATTTTTTAAACACAATTTCTCTTAACCTACGCGCTTGGGTTACGTTAAACATAGAATTAACCTTGGACAGCCTCATGTACAAAAAGAAGTGATTCAAACTTTATTCCACATGATGATCGTTGGAAATTAAATACAACATTTCATGGTACCGATTCACATAAAATTAGTTTTTGATTATACGATTGATTTACCTGCAGGTACATCTACAGTACAGTACAAAATCATCATATATAATTACACTTTCAACTAACTAGTACAATCTTTGGTATTCAAGCTAGCTTTAAGCCCTAAGTGAGTCTTGTGAGAGAGACTGCACTAGGGAAAAACTAGCTCAATAGGTTAGGCAACCAATGACATATCAGTGTTGAAGTGGATCTTGTGCCCTCTCAATACACACTCTGTTTTTCCTGAAGTGGCACTCTTAATGACTTAACAGCTTCTATTCAAAGTCATTTATCTGCTTAAAACATCTGATAAAATGAATGAAAGGGCTCTCAATGATGCCTGTTCAAACGGAACAAAGGAAAACAATTGCATTATTGATTTTTTCCGCTCACTTCCTCTTGCAACGGTTAGAAATTCTACTTGACACTTTTAAAGTTTCACCATCTGATTAAATAATGAAATTTGCTGGAAAGCAATCAAAAATGTTTAGAAAAAAAAAAGAATAATTAGATTGAAGATAACACACACTGCTCAAAAAAATTTGTTTTGAGAAATGAAACTGTGCTTAGAATGGATCAGAGTAGATCTGAACGCACGGGCAATTTGCGGTGTCAACTTGACATTATTTTCCATCAAATGATATTAAAACAAGATTTGGTGACCTCTGAAATTGCATATCCAGGAGTCTGAATAGTATACTTTTTAGGGTAATCAGATTTGTGTGTATAGAATAAATCCATGAAAACTTTTTAAAGTTTAACTCTCTAGTTTGTAATAAAAAATGGGAAATAAGACGGAAACTTTTCTGAGCCATCCTGGATGTAGGACTATTTTAAATCACATTAATAAAAGGTGTGGGGTTGTTATTTAATTTGCAAAGATAAAAATCCAGTGGTGATGACTTATTAATCTAAAATGTTTGGATTATGAGCCTTATTTGAATGTAAACTACACATCGGTCTTGAAGTTTTCGTACAGACAAGAAGTCTTTGACAACATGTACAGTACCGGTACATGCGTATTTAAAACAACACGAATGTGTACACATTACTCCTATAAAAAGGCTCAGTGACACATTATAATCAGGAGAAATCTGTTAAATATACAGTACGTAAGACAAAATATACAAAGCAAAGTTACGTGCCAGTACTGGCCAGTATCCAATAATCAATACACTGTACTCTCTGACATAACAGCCTCAAAACCTAGACCAGATCTAGAGAAACATATAGTACCTGTAGCCAGACAGTGTTATTACCGTAAACACTGTTAATTCCAGGATTTAATAAAAGGGCACACAAATGACTTGTTGAACAAACGCTTTTCTTCCCAATATTAAATATTACAAAACATTAAACGGGACATTTTTTTTTTTAATTTGGGTAAATTTTTAAAGGATAATTTTGCATTGTATCCATGCTTGACCCGTTGAAGCAAACAATTCCTTAAACTTTGATAGTTCTAATCTAAAAACAGTTTTATTAGATTTTACAGAGTAAATCCAGTAACTTTAGGGACAATGTTGCAATGATTCTAAATCATTAAGGGCTTCAAATCTGAGCTAAGTAAATAACCACAAAATCATAAGGAGCAAGTTTGTAGGTTTCATTGCATCATATCAAATAGAAATAAAAGAAAACTTAAAAACTTTTGTTTTGGGTATATGGACTGATATGATTTTGTAATATGAGAGAGAGAGAGAGAGAGAGAGAGAGAGAGAGAGACAGAGACACAGAATATTAGAGAGAGAGAATACTAGAGAGGACAGAATGAAAGAGAGAAAGAGAATCAGATGAGAAGGAAAGAAATTTGTTTCACAATACCTGTATGTAAGGAAGTACATAATATACTGGTAATAAAGTATGAAAATATTCATATGATAATTTCTATGGTGGCAGTCTTTCCTATTATATAATGAACTCAGCCCCTTTAATTTTCCTTAAATATTTATATAGTAAGAAACTAGGTAAATGATTGTATCTGATCATTTGGTTTACCCCTAGATGCAACCTTGTCATAATCTTGTGATGCTATCCATCAACTCTTTAGATTTAAGTTAGTACAATCATCTCAACTCAACTCCCAAAGAGAAACAAACGTGTACAAAACTAACATATGTAAGTTATTTAGTTAACCAAACTAATGATCATGCAATTCAACAGGGAAAAATCTCCATTTACTTTGACTTGTATTTTTGCATTCAAATTATAAAAAGCCTAGTCTTATCAATAGTTCCTTTCATAAGCGATTCTGCTTGGTGAAGCCCCTTTTCTTCACACATTTCATGGACATGAGGATGCAAGTTGTCAACCAATGCAAATAATTTTCTCCCGGGAAACACAAACGAGCAGGTTATATAAGGAAAATCAATTCCTTTGGGGCATAATCTGAATGTCATCTGCATCTAAGATTAGAAATGATGTATACAATGGCGACATGATCAATAAATAGCTTAATCTCACTCTGGAAATGAATTCATACTCATGAGTCTGACGCCATTAATTAGACCTGCTTTCACTACAATACCCCCCTTTCCAGCACTGTACATCCAGAAATCTGCACTAATGGTGTGATTCTTGCATAATTTAGCCGATTAGCATACAGGCTTTGCATATGATTAAAAAATAATGAAAACTAAAAGTATATTTAAGCATGTTATCATATTAACGTGTATAAATTATAGACTAATCAAATCTTTCAAAATAACCATTAATATCTGGCAAGAATGTGACATTGTGAACATACCAGTGTTAAAGTAATGTCCGCGTATACGTTTTAAATAATAATCAAAATTGTTTCCTTTGGCTTTCATGACCATCCATATCTCACAAAAGTGTTATATCTGTGATAAACTTACATCATTGACAACATCTTTCGCTAGCTTTACAAGTTTACAGATGGTATAATTGATTACATATCACTATTTCATTTTAGTTGAAAAGTGAGACTGAGATTAAAAGTGAGCTCATTTAATTTTTCCTGATCACCGCGACACAAAAGAAGGAAACTTTGTAAAAATTAATTTTCAATCAGTGATCATGTGATTGGAACAGTTATATCATAACCCACTTAATGACAGAAAAGGGACATCAAATTATGCTAAAATCAGATCTATAGTATAAAGATAAATCTAAAATTAAACATAGAAATTATATAACGACGCGAGTTGTTAAAAAAAGATCACAAAATAACGTCAAGCATCTTACCGTAATCCTTTTTGTTGGAACTGTAGAGATCTTTTTCTTTCTCTGCTTCATTCCTACCCGATGTACTGATGATGATGATCGCGATAACTAAAAGAAGAATAGCTAGACATCCTCCAATTAAAGCAAACCTGCTAAACTTTCGTTTTACTTTGAAACAAGCGATTTTAATTGTATCTTCGTGTTTGTATCTCCTGGATATTATGGAGACTCCAGGGTAAACACCGGTACCAAAGTCCTCCTGTTCATTGTCAGAATGAAGAAATGCATTTTCAGGATAAGCAACTTTGTCATACTTCGATTCCATTGTTCAAAATTTGTTCGCAAATTATTGTATCATCGATTTTCCGAGATGCGTCACCGGAAGTTGTTTATTTTACTTTCGCTCTCTTACGTTAACTCGTTCAATAGATTATTCGTGTTTGGGGTTTTTTTTTCTCCAAAATTGTCTTGGCAAAAAAATGATACGATTCTAATACAAAATCACATTATGATTATTAGGCCTGTATTATATTCTAGAAAGAAACACACATGTTCATTTTGACTGTTCATATAATAAGCGTTTACAGAGAAGAGCTCCAGATTTTATAAAAATACATCAAGTTATATTTTTTTAATATTTTTTTTCAGTACATTCATGATGAAGCTTTTAGATTTAGCCAAGTTTTATTTCCTATTTCAGAGGTATGGGAATCATCACCTGGGGGGGGGGGGTGTCATCAACTAATACATTACCATTTAATTCCATGTAATGATTGGTTGACACAAAATTAACAATTTAATTAATAAAGATATGTTGGTTGCAACTGATTTCAAAATATAAATTGCATGATTAATTAAAATAAGTTAATAGGTTGAGGACAATTGACATTGGGATATAGCAGATACAAAATTGTATGTGCCCCGCAATATATAAATTCTTACCGGTATATGTTTTTGACAATTAATATTTCTATTATTCTGACTTTTTAAGCTTTTAAGAGGGATGGGTGAATGGACACGGACTCATGGTACCTCCATAAGACAAAGAGCTCTGAATAAAGATATATGACAATATTAAAATTTAAAGCTAGGGAATTTGAATCTTTTATTTACTAAATTAATTATAGCTTTATAAGGCAAAAAATATTGATCTGATGGGCAATTTGTTGACCACCAAAACCTTCTTAAAGAAAAATAATGATAACTTGTATTTAAATTAATGCTAAAGTTAAAAAAAACAAGAGGCCCATGGGCCACATCCCTCACCTGAGGAACAATAGGTATGATAAAATCAGCTTAATGGAGTCGTAATAAAAACTATCTGGACAATGTAGTATAATACATGTACCGGTAGATCCTGTATAAATAAAAATCAATTTTTTTCCACTGGATATCCTTATGTTTATTATCATTAGTCCCTTTTCTAACAGGATGATTTTATAGTAATATCACATGTTGAGCATTGCAGCTCTCAGAAAGATCCTAAACAATTGTTTATAAATGGGATATAAACCTGCATCAAACTCTGAACCCCTTGTGAGACCCAATCGCCCAGGAATCATCCAGAAGCCAAAATCTAAACAATATTAAATAATCACCTGGCTGATTAGTTTCTGAGAAGAAGATTTGTAAAGATTTACTCTTCATATTTCTATGTAAAAAATTCCACCGCCATTGTGGCCCTACTCTACCCCCATGAATCATGATTTTTACAACTTTGAATCTACTCTACCTGAGGATGCCTCCAAACAAGTTTCAGCTTTCCTAACTTATTAGTTTCTGAGAAGACGATTTTTAAAAGATTTACTCTATATATTTCTATATAGAAATTCGATCCCCAATTGTGGCCCCACTCTACCCCTGGGGGAAATGATTTTCACAACTTTAAATATACACTAGGATGCTTCCACATAAGTTTCAGCTTTCCTGGCAAAATGGTTCTTGAGAAGAAATTTTTAAAGATTTACTCTATATATTCCTATGTAAAAAATCGACTCTCCGTTGTAGCCCCATCCTAACCCCGGGGGTCATGATTTTCATAACTTTGAATCTACACTACCTGAGGATGCTTTTGTAAGAGGGTGGAATTTGAATAATTATTTTATTTTGATATTTATTGAATGTTTATATAAAAAGAAATGTGTCTGTGGTTTTGGGGGATTGAACCGGGTGCCTTTGGTGTGTGGGGTTGTGACTTATACCACTAGGCTAAGTCAGATTTATATTTATAGCATATCTTTATTATCGAAAGTACATTTAGGTTTTTGGTTAATTATTTTGTGATGTCATAGAAAGAATAGCATTCTGGGTAATTCTTGCCTAGCTCATTTTCATTGTCCAAGAGAAAGGCAAAGAGAGAAGTCAAGAAATTTAACATTCACAGTGTGTCCTTGCTTAGGTATGTGTATTTGTTAGTTTCTTTGCTTATTGCAATGATAGTGTGTGTTTAAACAAGTTTTATTATTTATTTAATATTGAGATATATAATTTTGTAAAGTTTTTGAATGAGAATAGACAAACCTGTATTTATATGTATTAGACAAAGGAAAAGGGTAATACTATAGATAAATGAATGTAAATAAAGAGTATTGGGAGTGTATAATTTCGATATTTACATTGTATATTAAAAGTGTGATAAATAGATTTTTATTTGAATTTTTAGGATCTGTCAACATCTATGTATATAAGGAAATAAAGAACCTCAACACAATATTAGGAGTGTTACATTTGGCGTCGCCGGTAGGATTCCATTCGGTTTCCCTGAGAACGATTTCCAGAAGGAAGACAGCTAAGATACAAGTTGACAGCGCACATTGTGAATAGTGAGTAAGTGATATCAACTCAGAGTGATTAGTGTTCACAACATTGAAGTTTCAACAGACAGAGTTGTACCATCTCTGGACAAATTTCACAAGCCACAATGGAGGAAGAGATAAAGAAGTTACAGGATCAGATCAAGAATCTAGAGGCTAAAGGATCCCAAAGGATCACGCCGGACATCAGGGTGTAGAAAGAACTCTAGCATTGTTACGGAAAAGATGTTTCTGGATTCGAATGGCTCAAGACGTAGAGAAGTGGTGCAAGAACTCAGTGAACGCTGCATGATCGCAAAAGCTCCCCTTCCCAGCATCAAACCACCAATTGGAAATCTCATTGCACATCGTCCGATGGAAATACTAGCAATGGACTACACTCTACTTGAGAAGTCATCAGATGGCCGGGAAAACGTTTTGGTGATGACGGATATATTCTTCAAATTCACGCAGGCTATACCAACCAGAGATCAGAAAGCCGTGACCGTGGCCAAAGCGCTAGTGAAAGAATGGTTTGTTCATTATGGAATACCACATCGTATACATAGTGATCAAGGACGAAATTTCGAGAGCCAAATTATACAGGAACTGTGCAAGATATATGGAATACACAAGTCAAGAACAACGCCGTACCATGCTGCTGGAAATGGACAGTGCGAACGTTTTAACCGAACCATGCATGACAGATTACGCACGCTTACTCCTGAACAGAAGAAGAGGTGGACCGAATTCCTTCCAGAACTAGTGTATGTGTATAACTCAACGGTACATTCATCCACAGGATATTCACCCTACTTTTTATTTTTTGGCCGTGAACCTACATTACCGATTGATTTTATTCTTGGAACCCATACTGGAACAGAGGCGGACATTTCTTCAGTAGACGAGTGGATCTCTAAACACAGAAAAAGATTAAGTGAAGCTATACATTCAGCAGCTATAAATACTGAGAAGAATGCTCAACGTAGGAGAGAAATCCACAATAAGAATACCAAAGAAGCACCAGTTAAGATTGGCACAAGAGTGTTAGTGAGGAATCGTGTCTTAGGAAGAAACAAAATACAGGACACATGGTCATCCGTACCTTATAAGGTGATTGCAAGACCTGGAGAAAACGTTTACTCAATTCAGCTTGCAGATGGATCAGGACCAATGCGAAATGTTACAAGGACCGAACTTTTGGATACTGGTGAAGAGGTTGGTGAGGATAGTGATAGTGACAGTGATGTGATTGTTGACCAGGCTATGGACATCACACCACAGCAAGAAACCCTTCCGATAGGAGATGAGGGTGAAGAAGATGATACTGGTGGAAACAGGGAAGACGAAGTTCCCAATGAAACAGAAGAATCCCGACCGAGGCGTTCAGGACGTCAAACTGCAGGGAAACATTCCAATCCATTTCATTTACCAAAGAGTGTCCTTGCGTCGAATCAAGAAGTACGCGCTTCTCCGACAGATGTGAAAGACTTTCGCGAACTAAGTGACGCCATAGCTAATTTGGGTGCATCTTTAGGATCGTCTTTAAGTGCAACATTAAGCCAGTCATGGGCCAATATTCGTGAACAAAAACAGTGATTTTAATTATTGCTTTTATGTGTGAAATACTGAATATAGAGACAGTTGTGTTGATACATGTATTCATATTTTTGATGTTGCAGTATTAGTTTATATACATTGCTGGGAACAGTTGTGTTGAAATATGATTTTTTGATGTAGTAGTTTATATTGTCAAAGGGGGGAGATATGTAAGAGGGTGGAATTTGAATAATTATTTTATTTTGATATTTATTGAATGTTTATATAAAAAGAAATGTGTCTGTGGTTTTGGGGGATTGAACCGGGTGCCTTTGGTGTGTGGGGTTGTGACTTATACCACTAGGCTAAGTCAGATTTATATTTATAGCATATCTTTATTATCGAAAGTACATTTAGGTTTTTGGTTAATTATTTTGTGATGTCATAGAAAGAATAGCATTCTGGGTAATTCTTGCCTAGCTCATTTTCATTGTCCAAGAGAAAGGCAAAGAGAGAAGTCAAGAAATTTAACATTCACAGTGTGTCCTTGCTTAGGTATGTGTATTTGTTAGTTTCTTTGCTTATTGCAATGATAGTGTGTGTTTAAACAAGTTTTATTATTTATTTAATATTGAGATATATAATTTTGTAAAGTTTTTGAATGAGAATAGACAAACCTGTATTTATATGTATTAGACAAAGGAAAAGGGTAATACTATAGATAAATGAATGTAATAAAGAGTATTGGGAGTGTATAATTTCGATATTTACATTGTATATTAAAAGTGTGATAAATAGATTTTTATTTGAATTTTTAGGATCTGTCAACATCTATGTATATAAGGAAATAAAGAACCTCAACACAATATTAGGAGTGTTACATTTTTACATCAGTTTCAGCTTTCCTGGCCAAATGGTTCTTGAGAAGAAAGTTTTTAAAGATTTACTCTATATATTCCTATGTAAAAAGTCGATCCCCCATTGTGGCGCCACCCTACCCCCAGGGGTCATGATTTTCACAACTCTGAATCTACACTACCTGAGGATGCTTCCACATAAGTTTCAGCTTTCCTGGCCTAACGGTTTTTGAGAAGAAGACTTTTAAAGATTTACTCTATATATTCCTATGTAAAAAGTCGACCCCCCATGGTGGCCACACCCTACCCCCAGGGGTCATGATTTTCATAACTTTGAATCTACACTACCTGAGGATGCTTTTACATCAGTTTCAGCTTTCCTGGCCAAATGGTTCGTGAGAAGATTTTTAAAGATTTACTCTATATATTCCTATGTAAAAAGTCGACCCCCAATTTTGGCCCCACCCTACCCCCGGGGGTCATGATTTTCACAACTTTGAATCTACACTACCTGAGGATGCTTCCATACAAGTTTCAGCTTTCCTGGCCAAATGGTTCGTGAGAAGAAGATTTTTAAAGATTTACTCTATATATTCCTATGTAAAAAGTCGATCCCCCATTTTGGCCCCACCCTATCCCTGGGGGTCATGACTTTCACAACTTTGAATCTACTCTACCTGAGGATGCTTCCACATAAGTTTCAGCTTTCCTGGCCTAACGGTTCTTGAGAAGAAGATTTTTAAAGATTTACTCTATATATTCCTATGTAAAAAGTCAACCCCCCATTGTGGCCCCACCCTACCCCCGGGGGTCATGATTTTCATAACTTTGAATCTACACTACCTGAGGATGCTTCCATACAAGTTTCAGCTTTCCTGGCCAAATGGTTCTTGAGAAGAAGATTTTTAAAGATTTACTCTATATATTCCTATGTAAAAAGTCGACCCCCCATTTTGGCCCCACCCTACCCCAGGGGGAAATGATTTTCACAACTTTGAATCTACTCTACCTGAGGATGCTTCCACATAAGTTTCAGCTTTCCTGGCCAAATGGTTCTTGAGAAGAAGATTTTTAAAGATTTACTCTATATATTCCTATGTAAAAAGTCGACCCCCCATTGTGGCCCCACCCTACCCCCGGGGGTCATGATTTTCACAACTTTGAATCTACACTACCTGAGGATGCTTCCACACAAGTTTCAGCTTTCCTGGCCAAATGGTTCTTGAGATGAAGATTTTTGAAAAATTCGCGAAAATTTTCATTAATTCCTAATTATCTCCCCTTGTAAGAGGGCTTGGTCCTTAATTTTCTTAACTTTGAATCCCCTTAGGCTAAGGATGCTATGTGCCAAGTTTGGTTGAAATTGGCCCAGTGGTTCTTGAAAAGATGTTGAAAATGTGAAAAGTTTACAGACGGACAGACAGACAGACGGACAGACGGACAGACAGACGACAGACAAAATGTGATCAGAATAGCTCACTTGAGCTTTCAGCTCAGGTGAGCTAAAAATGTGTCCCATTTTCTTAAAAGTGCAATTTAAGTCAACACTAGAAGTGAATTGGGTCTGTCGTCCCAAAGTCAAAACTAGAAATGTGAAACAACAATCTGAAAGAGCTGTTTTTTTAAGTTTTCTTCAAATAATACTTCGTTTGGGAAACCTAAAAATTGGATGTCTTGTATCTTTCAAAATTCAACTGGTGTTGGACTCTAGATCTAACAGCTACTGGTTGCTATTAGACCATATTGCTGTAAGCCACGGGTTTTGTGTCCATTCCATTCCTCAAATGTTTGTAGAAATAGAATGGACACAAAACCTGTGGCTTGCGACAATGATCTAAATAGTGATATTTGACAAAATTTTCAAAATTAAATCCTAAAGCAGCATGGAAACAAAAATAGTATTATACAAAGGACACAATAATTATATTCTTTTACATATATAATTATGTATATAATTTATTCATTATCATTCCTGCACAAGCACATATGACAATAATAAAAACAACTTTAATTAAAACAGATAACAATGAATTAGAAGTATACAATGATTCAGAACACTTCCAATAAAGCTCTGTTAGAAAATGAAATTTAACGACCGATATATTACTTAATATCACACTATTACTTGATTCTTAACAGACCAGTTAAAGCATATAATGAGGTAATAATTGATGCAATTTCACCCAACAAATGTTATGTAGTGTTTATCGCGTTTGTGGAGGTCAAGGCGAAATTGGAAGTCGAAACGATAGGCACAAGTTTCCCTTCCATTCCACAAGGCAGCTCTATATAGCCTTTGTCGGTGGAGATTTTGACAATAGAAGGCTGCATAGCACCATCAGTGGAGGGCAGTATCGTGATTTTCTTGTCGGGATTAGCTGCAATGATTGCTGGGATATGCTCCATTCTTACATTGAACTCTGCGGGAGTGACCAGTGTCTTATTTGCACTCTCTAGCTGAGAGGCACCATTTGATGAAAAGTCGTTCAGAATACCATGCTGAGATTGAAGGCTCTGAACTTGTGGTGGCATAGCGTTGGCAGATGACATCATGATTGTTGGAGCAGGGGAACTCAAGGCCATGAAATCTGTGTTGTTTTTCTCCAAAATCTGAGAATTTTCATTGGGTGCATTTGTGTTGATGAACTGTGTCGTCTGCTGAGTTTGATGGGAGTTTAAGTTGATTCCGGTTCCCGTGGTGGATAAATCTATGACAGATTGCGACGCGTCAAGGACTTGTGTCGGCGGCAAGCTCGGAGTGAGCTGCAGCGTGCTTTCGGATTTGACATGCTGACCAGCAGGAGTTTTCTCAATAACTTTCGTAATCAGGTAGTGCTCCACAAACATGGACGAACTATTCACCACATCGCTCCCACTCTGCAGCACAGGCAAGGCAGTGACCGTCTGCAGCGAGCTATCACCTTTGGGCGTTGTCTGAACGGCGGGAATCGACATGGGCTGCGTGTCGAGAGACTGGAGATTGGGCGCAGTGTTCTGGAGCGAGTGGATGTCCTGCACCACTGGAAGATTGATTGGGATGACCGGAACAGGAGTCAACTGAACCATGTCTTGGATTGGCTGATGGCTGCCCGGGTTGTCTTTTTTGAGTTCTGTGAAGACTTGGTGATGCGGCTGCTGCTGATTTGAGTAATTGACGTCTGTGTCGCCCAACACTGACGGATGTGTGTGGTTGTAGACACACATGTTACAGTTGTCAGTATCCTTCAGCTCATCCACAATCTCCGTGATGGCAGGTCTGTCCACATAGTCTTTAGAAGAAAAAAATCAATAAATTTCAACTGATGATTTAAAAAATGTTAACAGTTGATTGCTTCATATTATTTTGTTAATATGCAAATGCAGCATTCTGGAAAGTTAAAATTATAGATGAGTTATCAGAAAGCAGAGAGGAGACTTTAAACTAAGTTTTTAATTGAGTTAAGTATATCACATTTTATGAAGTGAAATTGAAAAATGACTGCCAGTTGAAACAATTTCTTCTAGATATAAATATTAAACTGCATTAAAAAACAGTTTGTTGACTGTTTTAGGGAAACTCACCATTAGTGTTTGAGTTATTCTGTTCTCCCATCTCAAAGAGACCTAAAGTATTTAAAATGCCCTCTGTCTGAAATGTGAAAGAAATACTGAATATGTAAAAATAGAATAAATTGAAAACTCAGTGTAGTTTCAGTTTGTTTTAAGCATTTAAGCATACCTTTCTCAACATAAAACATATTGCAACTGTAACTTAATCTTCAGAGGCTGTTATATACATGTACTATCATATACAGTAAGAATGGATTTAAATAAATATTATCCTCTTAAAATTTCATTTCAGATATTTTTATTTTTAATGTACTGTATACAGTGAAATATTCACCCCCGTTTTATTTTTGCCCCTTTCACCCTTGTTGTCAGAAAGTGAATTCAAAACATTTTTAAAATTATTGTCTTAATCAGAGAGACTATCTGTTATTATATTCTATTGCTTGGTGAATTCAAGACGGGGTAAAACTGTTTGCAAATAATAAAAGAACGAAAGAGACACGGGACGAAAATAACCCGGTATACAGTACACCTATTACATTTCATTAACAAATTAACAAAACTCTTATAATAGCAGCAAAACTGTAAATAATTAAATATATAAATTTTTATATACATGTAATATATATATACATGTATAACAACAAAAAATTCTAGAGAATTAAATGTACATTAAAAATGCATTTAGAAAAAAAAATCATAAACTTCAATATATACATGTAAGTACAATGTAACTACATGTAAATGTAATAATATGATGGATAAATATGTTTATGTTGGTAATACTGATGGATCTTTAATATCTCAGAATCAAAATGAATGTACATTATACCTGTATACCCCTTGAGTTGCAATACATGTATCTGATTTAATATATATACAAAATAATAATAGCCTAAATGTCATATACTTCATATTGAAATATTCATGCCATCAAAACAGTGTTTGACATGTTTCGAAAAAAATCCCCCTTTCTTCTCTTCAAGAAAAGTAAAATAACAATGCATGCAAGAACTTAATGTGCAATTAAAAAAAAAAAATAAAATTTGCAGAATATAATATCTGGTTTTTTTCTCTAATATTATTGATCAGAAGAAATAAATTATAAAACCAACTGGAAGAAATTAAATAAATAATGAAACTGTCGGTAAATTTTAACTACATAATTTCTTAGTTTATATTCAAAAAATAATTTCTCACACTCGGATCATGCTTACATGAAGATCTCTCTCTCTCTTTCTCTCTCTCTCTTCATGCAGAATAATTAACAACTTTTCCATGTTCCAAATTCTCAACAAGCCAATTAGGTGCAGTAACTGAGGCAAATCAAAATGTTCATTTCAAGTCAGAGGTAGATATTATGTCACTTGACATGCATTAGAATTTTACTGAAGAGAACTAAGTATGTCCATACACATAGGATATATAATAACTTATTACATACTTCTATTCATATTCCACTGTGTGGCTAAAATAATTAATATGCATACCCTGAGACTGTAACATACCGTATATCCGGGGTTTTTTTGCGTGTCACAAAATTTGCGAAAATGGGAAAAATTTGTAGCATTTTTTATTTGCGTCAGTCATTTTTTGCGATTTAAAAAGTTTCTTGAAGAAAATAATATAGAATATAATTTCTGCGTACTCAATAATTTGCGATTTAAAAGAGATCGCGATAAAAGCGAAAATTAGATCATCGCGAAAATTACCGGATATATGGTAATCTTCATAAAATAAATGAATTCCATGCAAAGGAGAGTGTAGTAAAATTCAAACCAAGATAAAAAGTGTTTTTTTAAGAATCAGAATGGACATACCCTATGTGGGACAGACTGCCAAACAGTTTAAAAAAAGAGAAGACATCCAAGATTGTTTCATAAAATCATGAAATATGGATTTTCGAAAATACACAAATTATGAAATGGATTTGGAAAATATACAATATCTGTCATTAGTAAACTTTCCAAATATTTTTTTTTGCATTTTATAAGCATTAGTATTAACATGTCATCTACTTTCATTCACAGTCAGTCTTTACGATCTTAATTCAATATCATTAAGCGATTTTTTCGCTCAAACTCTCAAGAATAGTAAACAGAATACTGGTTATCATATTCTTTCTATAAAGAACACATCAAGTAACTTCAAAACACTCGTTATATGTCATTCTGTCTCCATATTGCCAAAAAAAAAAAATTAAAATAATCCACCCAATTCAGATTCTTGATTACTTACATCCGAGATATTATATTGAAATCTTCCATCCTCATTGTAAATAGTGGCAGTACCATCTTTTGAGTTCTGTTTATAAAAACAAAAAATTAAAATACACTTATAGTATCACAGATAAGTATGCAGAAGACTTTTTCCTTGAATTTATTTCTATTGAAAACTATCTGAAAACAACTCTCAATATACACTGTAAATGATCAATTGACATGTATAAATGACCAAGTGCGGTGCCATTTTTGTGTTTTTTTATAAAAGGAACATACCAGTAAACATAATCTCAGCTCAACGTTTTAAGTTTTTAATGTCTAGAATGTTAACTAGAGCTTTTGGGATGCTTGTCCAAAATATGAATGTCAGAATTCAAGTTACAACTTACAAGTGAGATAACTTCACTAAAGACTTTCAAAATTTTGGTGTACATTTTAATAGTACTAGAAACGCCCAATTTAACCATTCTAAGCATTTAAAATAGAAGAATGAAATTTAAACATTTTGAGCTCAAAAAAAGTCAATGTCCCTTTAAACATCAATTGAATTACCTGATCCCCCTGTGTTTTTTCATGTTTGGATTTGTGAGTTTTCAGACTGTAGGAAGTAGAGAATGCTCGACTACACCCATCCTCCTGACAAGTATAGGGCTTTTCACCTACCACAGGAAAGAAACAATGGCCTTAAAAAAGTTGCAACTGTCACCAACTTTATAAAGTAACATGTATAACAATATGCGAGTCTGTTAATTACCTTAATCTGTATTACAGTTTGTTACACTTACATGTACCTGTTCGTGAGTCTGTTACAAATATCATAAATGCAATATAATCTACTGTATTTCACTACTCTTATGTGACTGTATGGGAGTTGGTTAAACTAAGCAGTACATAAGACCCTCACTCTTATCTGTCTGTAACACTTAACTGTATGATATTGTGAGTAAGTAACATTTAACTGTATTATAGTGCAAGTCTGTTACACTTAACTACATGACATTGTGAATCTGTTAAACTTAACTATAAGAAATTGTGAGTTTGTAACACTTACCTTTATGACATTGTGAGTCAGTTACACTTAACTGTTTGACATTGTGAGTCTGTTACATTTATTAACTATATGACACTGTGAGTCTGTTACACTTAACTGTATGACATTGTGAGTCTGTTACACTTATTAACTATATGAAATTAAGTGTCTGTTACATTCAACTATATGATAGTTTGAGTCTATTACACTTAACTACATGTACATGACATTGTGAATCTGTTAAACTTAACTATAAGAAATTGTGAGTTTGTAACACTTACCTTTATGACATTGTGAGTCTGTTACACTTAAATGTATGACATTGTCAGTCTGTTACACTTATTAACTATATGAAATTAAGTGTCTGTTACATTCAACTATATGATAGTTTGAGTCTATTACACTTAAGTGTATGACATTGTGAGTCTGTTACACTTAAGTGTATGACATTGTGAGTCCATTACATTTAAATGTATGGCAGAGTGAGTCTGTTACACTAATTAACTATATGACACTGTGAGTCTGTTACACTTTACTGTATGACATTGTGAGTCCAATACATTTAACTGTTTGACAGTGTGAGTCTGTAACACTTAACCGTATCAAAGTGTGTGTCTGTTAAATTTAACTTTATGACAGTGCGAGTCTGTTACACTTAAAAATATATGACATTATGAGTCTGTTGCACTTATTAACTATATGCCATTTTGAGTCTGTTACACTTAACTTTATGACATTGTGAGTTTGTTATCCTTAACTGTATGACACTGTGAGTATGTTACACACTTAACTTAATGACATTTTGTGTCTGTTACACTAACCTGTATGTGTCCTTTGATGTGTTTTTAAATGATGACTAGCAGCAAATGCCTTCCCACACCCACTCTCATCACACCTTCATTAAACAAAATGTATGCTGGTTAACAAAATAACTTCAATATAAACATGTTTTGCATTAATACAATGCTTTATTATACATTCATCTTAAATACTGAAATCTGATTGGTGTAGACGCAGTTGATAATCCGTTCTATTACCCTCAGCGTTAGCAACACACTTGACAACAGGTAACACAATGAATTGTTACATGCGCGTAAATTATATGCGTACGGTTCGCCGTAGAATTCACGTCATTTCTACATAAAAGCAGTCAAGTTTTCTTATTCAGTATAATAAAATAAATATTGCCTGTTTGGGAGGGTATCAGTTGAATTTGACACCCCTCGAAAACCATTGTCAATTAACCTCCGCTTCGTGTCGGTTGACAATGGTTTTCATGGGTGTCAATTGAAACTGTTACCCTCCCTGGTAAAACAGGCACTATTTATATAATATAGTATTATTAGTTCATATACATGTATGCTGTAAAACATTTTTATCAAATAACATTCCATTAAAAATGTTTTTTAATCATTTGAAATTCTTGAAAAGGGGATTTCAAACATAATAATTAGTTTGGTAATAAACCTTTCATTTTTTATTAACAGATAACTTTGAAATACAGAAGACATATATACAATACATGAATACATAATTCTTTCAACCTTTCTATCCGTAAATTCATAGTAAAGCATCTCACTGATATGGTTTTTCGCCTGTGTGTGTTCGTATGTGTTTCCGTAAATCACTTAGAGTAGTGAAAAACTTGGTACAACCATCCTCATTGCAATCAAAGGTGTCCCCTGTGTGAATTCTCTGATGAGCTCTTAATCTAAGGGAAAAAATGGAAAAGTATAAATTACAATAAATTAAAGCTTTTATTTTTTGTGAGAAACAGACCCAATTATTGAAAATTGAAAAAGTGAGTACAGTTAAATACTTAATGTTTTGTCTAAATGTTTTGAGAGCTGGAAAAGTAGTCTTTTATTATGAAACATGTCCATTAAAGAAAAAGTACTGGTACACATCAAGGAACAAAAAAAAGCACTTAATATTGTCTTGTGTGGTACATGTATTAAAATGACTGTTCTGTAGGTAAAATTCAAATGGTCGAAAATTCGAGATTTTTAAGACAACATTAACTTCAAATAGAAGAGAACAATCTACTTTACCGATGCACAGCTGTGTATGAGACATATATTCAATAGTGTTTGTGGTATAATTTTTCTGAGTTGCCACTTTAACTCAATAGTACATGTTGGTGTAAATTAACTTCCACAGGATAATTTCCAAAATTTATACAGTTTGAATAAAAAAAGGAAACAAACTAAAAAAAGGAATTCAAAATAACTTGTACTTTTTTAAAACATATCTTGACCACTAACAAGATCTCTTTTTTTCTCAATGCATTATCAGATAAATTTCTCAACGAAACAAAGTATTAAAAAAGTATCTGTACAAGAGAATCACTATACCAATGTTTTCCTAAATCTATCATGCCACGTTGATTATGCTGTATAGTACGACTTTATTTTTGGGGCCACACTAGAAATAGAACACACTGTGTCGATTAAAAATTGGTAGAAAACTGTGGAATACAAAACAATACGGGAAGGTCAAGAGATCAACAGTAAACGTTAGAGTGTTACAGACTGAGTAAAGAAATTGAAGTTTCATAACTTACAATAAATTCTGAAAATGTTCTATTTAATATGAGCGATTCAGTTTGAATTTTATTTGCATACATTTAAACTACAATGAATTCTAATATAATACTTTTAACAATATGAATTCTAACATATATGCAGTAATCATCAAATTAAACAATTACCATAAAAAAACGATACAATGTGAAAATTTAAGTTGATATTAACAACATACAATTACATGTAGATCATTGAATAAATACTAATTTTGCAATTTTTGTCAATTCTGTTCAATCAAATAAAAAAAAAGTATATATGCAATTGAATTGAAATAAAATTAAAACTTTTTTGTGTTAAATATTAATATTAATTGACAGATACATGTATAGTAGGAAATTTTCATCATCAATTTTAACACATCAAAATCTAAACACAGGAATCAATTTCTGCACTTGTTTCATTTGTGCCAATTCATTTGACTATCAAAAATAATTATTCTTTGCTATATTTGTCAGAATGGCTGAGTCACTAACTGTGTTTTCAAACAGGCATCAATTAATTATCATATTGAATGCTAATTGTGAAACCATGACAACCCACTGGAATAGTTATTTGGCATTTGAAAATTAATACAAGTCAGACAGCTAGTGTTTGAAAATACATACATAAAATACAAATGTTTGACATATGACTGTTTTCATTAACAGGAAAATTAGTGCATCTTTATGACATTCTTTACATGTCAAGCCAAGCTAGCTGCTAACTACATACAAAACTTTCCAATCATCCACAAATAATTATACCAAAACTGCAAAGCAAATTCAAATTTGACAGAAACCTTAACCATGGATCAAATGTACCGTATTATTGAAAACGTTTTCACTGGCGTAAATTTTCATAGTAGTTTTAAAAAAAAAAGGAATAGTTAATGGATTGTTTTTATTTATTCTGCATGAAACTGCCACAAATCAAAAACAAAATCTCTAAGCAGACATGTACCTGGTAATTTAGAAAAGTGGAAAGACAAAGTATACTTCTGTCCAGTTCTCTTATGAGAAAAGTACCTAATATTTATATACATGTATACTTCAAAACCAACCCCTCTGTCTCTCAAAAGAATGTCTCTAAGAACAAACTGTCAGTCACCTCTAGTCCACAAATCAAGCATCTTCTCTGGATCCACCATCCCTTAACCAGCTTCGCTTTTGAAAAAAAATAAAAATAAAAATTCTATACCTGCAATCTTTACCTGTAAAGAGTGTTGAAGTTTTTGGCGCACCCTTTGACCTCACATTCGTAAGGTTTCTCCTTGGTGTGTACGCGGACGTGGATTTTCAGACTGTAAGACGTGAGGAAGGCCTTGCCACACCCGTGCTGGTCACAGATAAATGTGTATTCACCTACAATAAATCAAGATTTTTTCAAATGGTAGTGCCAATAAATTTTTTTGAATTACTAAAAAAATTTTATTGGTAATTTTTTTATGTATAAAAATTATAGACTTATTCCCTTTGGTCCTTCTTATTAAGTGAATCACATACTGTAAAAGTAGTTATTTACGTTGATGGTAAATACGCGGTTTTAGGAGTCAAACAATATGCATAGGTATTGTTTATGCAGATGCATGGTTTACCACATGCAAATTTTGATATTTTAACCATATGTGCGGGCCGGGGTATTTTACGCGGTTTTAAGCTTTTATGCGTAACTAGTGTAAATTTCCCAAACGCGTAAATAACCAGTATGCAGTATGCAGAGTAAGAGAATTATGCTCGCACAATAATTACATATTGAGGGATGAATGCAACAACTTTATCATGCAGTTCTGTTAAAATCTAAACCAAATAGCCAGTTCCAATTCAAATAGAATCAATGATTATAATTAATGAAAATGAATACAGTCAAACTTCATTATCTTGAACAAGATGGGACTTTTTTAAAAACCTTGAGATATCCGAGTATTCAAGATATCGAGGGTAAAATAGTTAAAAAATAAGTGGTTGGGACTCACAAATCACTTCAACATATCCATTGTATTCGAGATATCAGTGTTTGAGACATCGAAATTCAACGGTAATTCCATAACGAAAACTTTTTTGAACATCAAATCACATGCTTGTAATAATCCATATAAATCAGTAACATATTACAAAGAAAAATACCATGATATATGAATGTTTTCAGTTATTTGATTGGATGCCGACCTTTGTGGGTCTTCTGATGGGTTCTCAAGTTTCCGGCCGTACTGTAGGTCCGAGTACATCCCTTGTAATCACACTGAAATCTATCAAAAATAGAAAACTAGATCAAATATCAGTCTTTAATACATGTATTTCGTTAGATAAAAAAATGATGTGATTGGTTTGAGCACACATCACTCCTGTTTTTCATTCCCATATTTGTATGTGCACATTTAAAATTGCATGGTTTAAAAATATCGCTCTCCAAACAAAAATAAAGAAATTAATACTAATAGTTAATCTGATTAAAAATAAATGTTTTAATTTCTGTTCAATTTTTCAGTACATGTACTAAGAATTACCAATATTCTGATTCAGAAATCCGATATAATATTCTATATGAAGATTGACTATTTTGTTTGATTCACAAAGGTTGATTAAAATAAAATAAATACTATTTTAAAAAGTCTGTCCTTAAATTATTGGATAATGCAAATACCGGTACATATTTTTAAATTTTTGATATGCTTTAGAAAAAATCAATATAGTATTACATGTATGCTTAAAATATAATAAAGAAATGGGAGAATTAAATGCTGGCCTTTATACATGTAGCACAATAACTGAAACACATCTTGTTGAAATGTAAACCATATAAAGGACTAAATTTTGGTATGGTACCAAAATTTAGTCCTTTATATGGTTTACAACATTTCACGTGAAATATCTGCCCCCCAAACTAGGTAACCAATTTTAAATAGTATCGTATAAAAATCAAATCTTCATAATTCATTGTACAGAGGATGCCTATCACTTTAATCTTGATTTTAGTCATTATTGCTCATTCACTGTTTATCTACATTATTCAGACGTCACCTAAATGACCAAATTCCCATGATTTTGCAAACATATGAAAATATTCTCATTTTTTCTTTATATTTTGCAATCGGAAGTACAGAGTGCAGGTCTGCTCAAGTACGATTTTATCATAAGTTTTTCTTCATATAATTTTACACATCATACTAAAAAATGGTACTTGAGCAAGCCTGCGCTCGATGTTTACCAGTCAAAAACCCATCAGAAAACACCCATAATTTGCTACAAAACATCACTTTCTCAAAATAAGACAATCTTCATGACGTCATTTCTACATTATGACGTCACTGTGGTGATAACATTTTACACACTTATTTTCAATATGATTTCAACAACCGGTATCTTCCACCTTATGTTTAAAGCTAAATATAAAACTTAAATTTTGGGGGGGCGAAAAATGCATAATACCGCACTTAGTCCTTTCACTTAATTCCCTACATCCCCCCCCCCCCCCGAAAAAAAAATAAAAAATCTATAAATACTAATGTTACACTGGATAAAGGAGCTAATACACACTTATCAAGCATGCACAAGACTATATACACACAAAATCAAGTGTTTCAATATGAACATGATGAAGTGGTGGTGTGATACATGTATTACATAATAACTAGGATGACGGGTGTGACATACAAGCTGCTAATATGAAGAACCATGGAGTGATAATGAACTACCATACTAGCATCTCTTGATCACAATTTTCAGATCCTCCTTTTTGCAACTCGTTGAAGCAAGAGAATCTCTCTGCTAAAATCAACACAATATCTATAGTAAGAGTTTTTTTTTTTTTTTTAAATAAAACCATGATTACCATAGGAAAGGTTCTAGCACATCACTGGGGTTATATAAAGTTGATTTTAAAATATTTTTATTTGGTAAAAGCTAGGGTGTGCAGGATATTGGGTGTTTGTTGAATACTTGTTTTGTGAATTGTGCGTTCTGTATTATCAAATGCTGCATGCACCTTATACATGTTATAAATTTTTAAAAGTAATTTTAATCACTGATTAAATTAAATTTTTAACAAATTGATGAAACCATGGGTACAATTTATAGGGAGAGAGCATTCTAAATTTCTGAACATGTGCCCAATTCCAGTCGTATATTTTTCTTTATATAATGCAACGAAAACATGTTTAAAGCAAACATTGAAAATCAAGTTGAGAGTGTGAAACATAACAAGATAATAATTATAGTTTGATAAATCCACTGACCTTCTATATTCTTTTTCCTTAGTATCTGGGTCGCACGTTTCTACGGTGATTGTGGCATGGGAGGGGTTAAAATTGGCAGGAACGCCCCTGATGCCAGGGTTAATGCTCATTTCTATTCTGTCATCTGATATTGTGTTGTGAATGTAGCGACTGTCAAAATTGAGAGAAAAAAAGGAATGAAAGATTTTAGGAAGGAAACTTTTGTTCTTTTGCATGAGAGAAACTTCCTCGATTTTACTGAAATCATGTTAATTAGAATATAAATACATAAAATTTGAATATATAGTATAATCATTGTAAAATTATATAAAAAAAAAAAAAGAAAAAAGAGAGTATAATAATAATAATGTATACATGTACTGTTAATGTACATGCATTATACTGAGCATGTACTAAGATATTTGGTGGAAATTAATTGATTTAACAACAACAACATGAACAAGTTCACAAAGATTTGATCTTGGCACATTTCTGAGTGTATATTTATTCAAGAATATGTATGCATGACATTTGATTAGTGATGTTCTTAATTTTAATTATCAGAATTTTTTGTTGCCAAATATTTGTTGAAGTTAGCAATAAAAAACAAAAACAATGACGTACTATGCAAAATGAGCATTATCTGCTAGCTTAATATAATTACTCAAAATAATGTTACAGTATCTTTTACTTCAAGAAAAACCTTTGTTATCTTTACAGTTTTTGTTTCAACATCTATATGTATTGTGTTCAAAAAGTTATAATGTCAGCAGACCACTGTCTTTTATCTAAAAATTAATTGTACTTATTTACGGCAACAATTAGCAGTTACTGGTCATTACCACTGATCTAGTATTTGTGATTGAAAAACGAATTAAAGTACATGTTTAAAGATTTGAAAAAAAAAAAAACATGCTGTAAAACAAAATATTTGATAGTCTGACAATAATATAAGATAATTGGTTGTGTGACTGTCAGACAAGTTTGATTGCCGAAGCTAGACAGCTCAGTTCGTAGACTAAAGGTTCAAGGGGGTCCAAGAGTTGGAATCCCAGTGTGGTTCGTCATATTTTTAATCTTGTTTTAATCTAATTTGATTGATGACTTTTAATTTTCATGCTCTAAATTCAGAAATCACACAAGAAAATAAACAGTACCAACAACAGTACTACAAAAACTCTAAAAACTTTTTCCTACATTCTAAATGTATTCATAACAACTAAAAGCACAGGCATAAACTTTCATATTAGCACTAGATTGTGTTGTCTTACTTCTTTACATTTGGCTGTTTACAAACATTGAGAATAACGCATTTCTTACTATGGAAGGGAATTACCGCCAAAATTCTATGTATCTTGCTTTTATTCTTATTATGCTTACTTCTTTATTCTTCATTACATTTGCACTTGCATGTCACTTTATTGTTTTCATATTCATGCTTATCCAATTTCACTTTGATTCTCTTTGATCCTTCATTGTTTGCTTAATTCTATGTTGCAACATTCTCTTCTTATTCGTGTAAATTCTTTCTTCTATCTCTGTTACAAACGTGAATTCAAACACGCAAATCATAAAGCACTTTGAATAAAGACGAATACAAGTTGCATGAATTTAATGCTGCATTATGACGCCAGGCGGCAGTGTGCGCGCTACAATTGCTGCTCCCCCCAAAAAAAACAACGTAGCTAGCTAAATGTGGGATGTTTCGCACCATGACATTTCGCTCCAATGTTTATATGTTCAGATCACGAAATGGAGGGGAGGTTTATGTACTAAGGGATAATTTATAATTTTGTTTGCCAGGGAGGGGGTGGGGGTGGGGGTAGGTCGAGTTCTATTTTCAGTAGGTTTACTATGTAAATTTAAAAAAGTTTGAATTTTCAAGGGTGGTGGGGTGACTGGACCCCCCTCCTAAAATAAAATATTATTCTAAGTCTGCGCATCAGTTATTTATATGAGACGATATAAACTAACAGTTCTCATAATTAGCACCCGTATCATAATTATCATCATCGCAAGCTTGATATGGAAGTCGGTCAATTCAACTCTTCATTTAATCAAGACCAGTTGACAGGTAGACATACATGTATGAGGTTCATGTCTCTAAGTTACATGTATCATAGCTTAAACACCTTCAAATCTAAACATGGACATTCAGTTACATGTACATGACTTATATTAAAATAAACAAAGTTAACCTACAATAAGCATGCATGGCTGTGAATGATACATACACATTTTTATCACTTCGAAAATTTGTGTAAATAAGAAGCATACATTATTTATGTTTTGTATTTTGGAAGAAAAAAATATTTTATTTAGAACTTAATATAAGAATTTTTATTAAGATTTGAAACCAAAACGTATAAACAGTCATATCACATACCGTATTTTAATCTCTTTGCCTGGTTTGTTTTCGTTTTCTCATTGTGTAATTAAGTCACTGATAATTTAGATTCGTTAATTTTACCGCGTATACGTATATTTACTTCTGCGACTCCACCGTTCTGTGCCGAATCGCAAGAATATAAAATCGCATGCACCAAACTTTGTTTTCATATCACAAGTTCAAAACTTTTAGAAAAATAAGTGAGATTTTAAAACCTGCAGTTTTAAGTTTTTTAACCCGGAATTTCACGCAGATATTAATTCATCACATTTAATCAGGGATACACAGTACTGTAGCCTAACGAGAGGTACATAGTTATTCATGCAAGTTATAATTTTCACACGTACTAGAGTACAGGAAAAGCCATCTTCGCTAGCCAAGCATTTCGTACCCCAGTCCTTTTATTGTTTTTCAAAAACATCTTTAAATTTGGTTTAAATTTATTTCTATTTCATCTACATGTTCCAGAACCGTGCATCACCCCACCTCTTTTCACCTCAAATGAAAATAAAGTCACGTCGGCAAGTACTTATGACATGTTTCTCTTCTAAAAATTAACCTTTTCTGCAAATAATTTGCAAATAATTTGTTACTGCATATATATATACGGTACATTGCATTGCGGATCTAGAATAAGATCAGATCCACCCCCAATGGAAAATTCACACTTATTTAATCAACCAATAAAAAAATTAATACAAAATTATCTCTCAGACCCCCCCCCCCTTATGATTTTTTAGAACCGCGCGGAGACATTCTACATGTATACAAAAAAAAAAACCCGTATCTTTTTGAGTCTGCGTATATCGTGGCTTGTTAAAAGTTGACTATATTAATATGTATTTCATATTCCTATACTAAGCCCTTAATTTGAGATGTTTTCACGAATTTATTAAATTTATGCCATTTGTTAGTTTCGTTCTAATAAATCTTCGGGAGCAGCAATTGTAGCGCACACACTGCCGTCTGGAGTCATTAATGCAGCATTAAATTCATGCAACTTGTATTCGTCTTTATTTAAAGTGCCTTATGGTTTGTGTGTTTGAATTCACGTTTGTAACAGAGATAGAAGAAAGAATTTACACAAATAAGAAAAGAATATTGCAACATAGAAATAAGCAAACAATAAAGAATTAAAGAGAATCAAAGGGAAATTAGATAAGCATGAATGTGAAAACAATAAAGTGACATGCAAGTGTAAATGTACTGAAGAATAAAGAAGTAAGCATAATAAGAATAAAAGCAAGATACATAGAATTTTGGCGGTAATTCCCTTCCATATCTTACCTCTCGTCCTCATCAAATTGTTTGTCATGTTCTGCAGACATCGAGTTGTCATTCCCAAAGGGATGCCCATGATCACCAAATCTTGAACAAGTCGGGTTGCCGATACTGCAGTCATCATCGTTATCATATTCCATGTAAACCTGCGTTACCGAAGTAAAATCCTCGGGATCCATTCCCAAATCATTGCTAGTGTCGTCCATCGTGTCTGGTCTTACTTTCAGGTTATCGAGAAATGTCAAGGATGCACAGTGTAACAGGATAGCCAAATCCTCAATTTTTTAGTCTGACATACTTTCGTGTTCCATATTTTGATCAGGAATGAAAATATAATTAACAAATCTCGTATCTAATTGGCCAAAGAGTTGTCAACAAGCCAATAACAAAAGTTCTCTCATCCTATTTTCGTGACAGCCGGATATCCGGAGATTGAGTTGTTAAACAATTCCATGATTGACTCTCTCTCTTCAAGATATAAAATTTGTTTTAAGAAATTGAAGAGTTAATATATATTAGATAAAATGAACGATTCATAAAATGAAATTAAACTGTAAGAAACGAACAACGAAGCAAAATCAAAACATTCGCCAGAAATCAATTAATGTACGACCTAATATGTACTACTTCCTTTTTCTATTCGGACGGTAACCAAAATGGTGAGGAAAATGAACAACGTGAATTAAATCCGTATCATCCATAAGATACACAGACATTTTGATTAAAACATACAGCAAATGGAAACTATGTTACCCTTTTAGAATGTATATTTGATACTATTTTGTGTTCATTTTTGCATTTAGACTGAAAAGTCGATGATATTGTAACGTGACTAGCGTTGTAGGAAAATATGCAACTGAACATTGCTGCTATGTGTAATGAACTTTAACATGAATTTATTTTTATGCTACAAAAGAGAATACCAATATTACTCAAGTTCTATCAAATAAATTTGTTTAGTTCGTCAGTAAACTTTTATCCGAAGGGAAAACAATCTTAATTTTAAAAGGGGGGGGGGTGTTCCGTTTAACACTGCTGTGTGCATTGTATGGTTTTTATTTATAATTAATAATGTGTAATGGAATTATTCTATTTGTATAGGGTTATCGAGGACGCAAGAAGGTTTTGAAGCGCTTGACAGCGCCCAAATCATGGATGCTGGACAAACTCGGAGGTGTCTTCGTAAGTATTTTGATGCCACTGAGAGAGAAAACGGATGATTTTAAAAAGACAAATTTGTTTCATTGTAACAAATCATACTAGTTATCAGTTATAATGTAGAGGATGTTGACAATCACTTCTTTTTTTCGGCTTTTGTAGGCCCCCCGACCCAGCACTGGACCCCACAAGCTGAGGGAATCACTCCCCCTCATTGTGTTCTTGAGGAACCGTCTTAAGTATGCCTTGACATATGATGAAGTAAAGAAGATCACCATGCAGAGATTGATCAAAGTCGACGGCAAAGTCAGAACTGACAAGAACTTCCCCACTGGATTCATGGGTAAGATAAAGTTTATGAAGATCAGAGTAAAATATGTTGTACCAATGTATTTTAAAATTGCAGGTTTCCACTTTATATACAACTGTTATAAGAATTGGACTAGAGTGAGTGGCTCTATCGAAGCTCTGTCTGTTTTATCAAGAACTCTCAGAGTCAAATTGTAGCCGATATGAATTCAGTTTAAACGGTCGCATGCCAGGCATTATGTGAGGTGTGCATTACCAATAGCTGATACATCAAGAATATGTACATGAAGGATGTCAAACAGTTTTCTAAATTGTGAATTCAGGACTTTAGGTGGTTTGTGTAGAATCTCTTCAGTCTTGTTAAATGTTTTCCCAAACACCAAGATCTATGATAGTTTTTGCATGTGTATTGCTACTTACTTTAGGATATAAGGTAAGGGTAAAGGGTATTAAAGACAATAGCAGAGTATTATTCAAATATATTGAAGTATTTGGCTTAATATGATTTTTCATAGAAAAATCAAAATAGTAAATGGAGATGACCTACATGTACATTAGAATTAATTTGTAAGAGATACATTCTACTCATCAATGTTGCATAGTAATCCGTAGGTTGTCCATATGGTAATTTGCTATCGTTCATTAACTTTAGGCTCTATCGAAGCTCTGTCTGATTTGATTGATAAAACTCAGAGTCAAAGTGAAGCCAATATTGACTCAGTTTATACGGTCGCATGCCAAGTATATACTAGGTTTGCAATACCAATAGCTGAAACAAAAGTAGATTTACCTGTGGATTATGTAGTGTCAAAATTGGTGAGACTGTGTAGTGATGTCATTAACATACAAAAGTTCTCATAAGATTATTTCAAAATACAGGTAACTCTCGATGGCTCGAAATCCATGGGACCGAGGAAAAACTTTGAGGTATCAAGAGTTAGAGTTTTCAAGAGTTCGGAATTTTCCGGGTTGACCGACGGGTCTTACCGGATGTTATGATTAAGCCATTTATTTAGTGCTTACCTTATGCACGTGCTTAAACAACGTTTTCTTTCCAGTTAAATATATACAGAACTGAATGTTTTAAAAACTAATTACAAACAAATATTGAATAAATTCATAATAATTATTTATTTTATGCATCATATTAAGACCAGATTGCTCAGTACTACTGGACTGCGAGACGACATGTCATAAATGAGATAACTGAGTATCACCCATTGTTTCCACTGTACGGGTCCTCACCAGCTGTAAGAACAATCATTATAATGACAATGATGCTGATAAGCATAATTTTTACAGTTTTATAATTCTAAAATTTTGACCATGCTCAATATTATCGTTTCGTCTCAATTAATTTATCATTTTCATTGCGTCTCCAAATGATCGTAAAACGGTTGGTGTTAATTATAGATTAGGTATCGGTATGGTCAATCATCAAACAATTATCACCTTGCAGAACAAGTGTCGCCTGAATAAACAACCCGTGACACGGGTCCCGCGTCTAACGTTTTTAGCCATTTAAATGACCAAGTAGGTGTTAATTAGGTATAATGCTTGGAGATACACAGCGACTTCGAGGTATCGAGAGTAAAAAACTATAGATTATGAATAACGGGACTGCAGTTTGACTTCGAGGGATCAAGAGTTTCGAGAGATCAAGAGTTCGAGAAATCAAGAGTAAATTTGCTTAGTTATATAGGGGGGAAAATCGGGACCCTAGACTCACTTCGAGCGATCAAGAACTTCGAGCGATCGAAGTTCGAGCCATCGAGAGTTACCTGTCCCTTTATGGGAAACGTTACTTTTGTGCTAATTTCATAAATAAGCTGAATATGTAATTTAATTTTTAGACGTTATTTCCATTGAGAAGACCAATGAAAATTTCCGTCTTCTGTATGATGTCAAAGGACGCTTCACAGTTCACAGAATCCAGAAAGAAGAGGCCAAGGTAAGGATTGATGCAGAGAATTACTGTCTTTTTAAAACAATGAAGAAAAAGATGTCAATGCTGCCTAAATAGATGAAGCAAATCTATTATCTTGACATTATGAGTCAAACGATTACTCATTTTAGAAGGATTTCATGAAGACTTGTTCGTGTATTATGAAAAAAAACCAAACCAACTTCTCCAACTTTGTGTTATTTGTGGATTTTAACTATTGAAATGTCTCATGTTAACAGAGAAAAAAAATACACAAGAATAAAATCCTGAAATAAAGCATATATATCTAAGATGTATATTTAAAGATGTCTGTGTTTTTAGTACAAGCTGTGCCGTGTTCGTAAAGTTGGTGTAGCCGCCAAGGGCGTTCCCTACATCACCACACACGACGGCCGCACCATCCGCTACCCAGACCCTCTGGTCAAGGTCAACGACACGATCATGTTGGACATTGGCACAGGAAAAATCAAGGACTTCATCAAGTTTGACTCTGGTGGGTGACATAACGGTGAATGTTTTTACTATGATTTTAAAAGTGGCTGTGGTCAACAATGATGTGTGAATTTCTTCACCTGAAATTACTGTGTGGAACAAAAATCATACGAGCTTTTTAATTCTGAGTACTGACCACATGCCATATTTGTGACTTGCATTACATTGTGAATAGAAATTAACTAATAGTAAGACCCCTCCCTTGCTCAGTGGTAAAATCTTTTAATGACGTGGAATTTTTCTTGCTTGGGGCATTACTAGAAATCCCAAATAGATGGTGGCTGCAATACTCTCTTTAATTCTCAAATATTAAATAGAATTATTGGGCTAGCACTGAAGTTGAACTGTAAGGTAATCATTGATAAAAAGTATTAAAAATCATCAAATCCAATTGTTTTTATGCACTAATATTCATTGTTTAACCATTGAAACAAAGGTTATGAATTTAAAATTTCAGATAAATAGTTGATGTGTTTTGGGTGGTAGGGAGATTTTAAGGATGTGCATTTTTGAGAAAATAAATATACACTTCATTGTTTATTATAGGTTTTGCTAGAGAAAGATTTAATATTTGTATTTATGAGATTGTTTGGTCAACAATGATGTGAGAATTTCTTCACCTGAAGTTCTGTGTTGAACACAACTATACGAGCTTTTTAATTCTGAGTACTGACCACAATCTCCAGTAATTTTTTGTTTCATACACAAATACACACTACTTTACCTTATACAGTGTAATGTTGGATCAAAATCTAATAAAAAGTTAAGAATATGTGTAGCTGTTGCCAGATAAATAAGATGTTAATTTTTTGTGTATAACTTGGTTAAATTTTTTGCCCCACTAACTACTGCAATTTTGTTAAATATTCTGAAAATTTGAGTCGCTAGCATATTTTTGTTCATATCAAATTAATTCTAAACAATTTAAAACAAACAGGATAAATTCATGTTGACAACTAAAGACTGCTTGAATTTTGATCAAAATGTGAAGTTCTAATGATTCTACTTTTGGGATCATCGTATACCAATTTATTGCTATCTGATTTCATTCTATGATGACAACCCTATGGTTTCGCATAAATTATCAATGAATTATATTGATTAAAGTCCTAGCTGTCTGAGAATGATTTAGACATTACTTAATTTGTGAGAAGCATTAATAACATGCTGTGTCCTATATATATAAGAACAAGAGATCTAACCCAAGTCTCGAATTACCTTTAATATTCAAAATGTTTAATATTTTTCAAGTTTTTGTTTTGTATTATTTATGACCATCATATAGTCAGACAGAGTGATGAAAGACTT
The DNA here is from genome assembly GCA_020458035.1 of Magallana ariakensis. NCBI lineage: Eukaryota > Metazoa > Mollusca > Bivalvia > Ostreida > Ostreidae > Magallana > Magallana ariakensis. The sequence continues at coordinate 51,082,116 of CM035812.1, read as the reverse complement.
GCCAAGGCCAAAATGAAATTCGTGTTTGTTTGGAATTGCTTCCCTCCTCATTGAAATACTGCCCGCTGATAAAATTTTATTAGCAAAAAATAAAGACTTTTTTTTTAATATGGACATTTTTATTTTTTACCTATTTTTAATTAGTTAAACTTGAAGTTTGAAATTTAAAAAAAAACCACAATCCTATCCCTCCCATCTGGGTCTAAAATCCCCTAGGCGGCAATTCCAAACGAACATTTTGTTGGATGGCCCAAACTGAATTATTTTTTAAAGGGTGTGTGTGCAATCAGTTAGTGTATAATAAAATGCTCATTTAGTGTATAATAAAATGCTCAGTTAGTGTATAGTAAAATGCTCAGTGTATAATAAAATGCTAATTGAATATACTTGTATGATATGGTAGTTTGAAAATTTTGTTATATTTCACTTGAGATTTATTTAAGTGATTGATACAGAATAAGTTTCCATAAAAGAAATTCTTAACCTTCTTTCTCTTCTTTGAGATGAAAAAGTTTTTTGGTTCTCAATCACAGTTTATATTGTGTCTTAGAACTGATCATTCCATGATGACAACTCAATGGTTTCGCATAAATTACCTATGAAATAAAGCTGATTTATATCCTAGCTGTCTGAGAATGAATCCAAGACACAAATCAATGATGAGACAGTTCTTGCAGGTTGATTCTTGTATTGATACATCTATCTGAATCACTGAATCTGTAAATGTGTGCATCTACCTGTACATTTATCTGTTTCTGTAGAACTATCTGTCCATTGCAGGAAATCTGTGCATGGTGACTGGAGGCCATAACTTGGGGCGAGTGGGCGTGATTCAGCACCGAGAGAGACATCCGGGGTCATTCGACATCGTACACATCAAGGACTCTGTGGGCCACACGTACGCCACCAGGTAAAGAAACTGTTTGATTCTTAACTCAGTACTAATATTAATATGGAAGGGTACTGTGGACTCATTTATTTGTGGGGGCCAATGTTCGTGGATCGTGGGTTTTTTGCCTATTCATGGGGATGTAATTTTGTGGATGCATCTGTTTTCAGTTTCAGTAAGAAAGGTAACTTTCATAATTTGTTTTCGTCAAGGATGTTAATTTGTGGGTGAGGGCTACCCACCAATACCTCGAAAATTGAGCCACCACAAATTCTAATGATTCCACAGTATATCTTAAAGAGGAAACTAATAAAAATTGCTGTGATATTAAATGTAAAGTTAGGAAAGAGTTCTGAATGTGAACTGTATATTAAATATTTAATTACCTTATTTACATGTAAATGATTTGTTTTCCTCAGATGGCAAAATGCTTAAGAAATCGTTATTTTTCAGATTGAGCTACGTGTTTGTGATTGGAAAGGGAAACAAGCCTTGGATTTCACTTCCAAAAGGAAAAGGTGTCAAACTGTCTATTGCAGAGGAACGAGACAGGCGTCTTGCTGCAAAAACTTCATAAATTATGGACAGTTAACAATAAAAGAAATAATACACTAGTCTTGTATTGTCAGTTTCATATAAAAAGAAAAAAATTGGATATTGGTTAAAAAAAAAACTGAATTTACTTTTAGATTTTTAACCAGGTGTTCTGAAGGAAAAATCCAGTTATTAAAGTGGTGGGTGGGTGGGCGACTGCCAAAAAGGTTACCCCTATTATGCCTCATACAGCTTTCATGATGGAAAGCTTTTGTTTTGCAGATCAATTGTACATTTATAGGACATGTACATGTTTAATAACGGATGCAAAGAATACCAGCTGTTGAACTAGGTCATTTTTTGCATAATGATACATATAGGATACCCTAATTGTACAGAAAACTCCATCTGCAGTTTCAAGATATAAAGTTTTCTGTTTTGCAGATCAATTTTACATTTATTAGAGATGTGCATATTGGATTTTTATTTTTTGTAATTCATGCTAAAAATACCAGCTTTTGAACTTTAATATTGCATATATAGAGTACACCATTTCTCTGGATGGGTTGTTTTTATCAATTCAGGGTTGACATAGATCATGGATACTGTTCACACAAAAGAAAAACCCGGTTTGCTGTCACTTTGACAGATTTTTTTCTCGTTAATGTTTACAGTACTTAATTAGGTGTTTCCAATATTCAGCCAAAATTTTACCGTCATTGGTATAAAAAAGAATTCACATTCCTCAGCAAACCTCAGCCATGATTTTGTTTACATTTGTTGTATATGCTGGTAAAAGCTTTATTTTTCATGAATTTTACTAGCTGCAAGTTTACAATGAAGATAATTTAGCAGTTTCTAGTACTGTCCCTTATTTTGAAAAAAAATGTATTTCAATTCAACAGTCTGGATGTATAAACAAAAAACATGACACGAGCCTTTGTTTTGTAGATAATTGTGAGCTCTGCATCTCGCATTAAACTTGAAAATGACGGTAAAAGTTTTGCTTGTAAATATTTAAATCGGAAAAGTAAAATTTGAAGAAAAAAAACCGTGACCATGCCCCTTTTAATAAGTCATGAATTTTAGGAAAATTCAGTGGACAGTCATAGCCTCCATTCACGGTAACGCGCGGTATTCAATTTGTCAGCTCGGCCTGGTGTGTTATAGGACCGACGATATCCAAAAATAAGCTTCGTAGATGACTATATTTACATAGCGGGTATGTCCCCTATGAAAGCAAAATACACAACATTTTACGCGCATTTTTTTTTATCGAACACGGCAATCGCATATCGATCTCATTATTATTTAGGAAGATGACCATATTGTCTGTATTTTGATGTTAACATAAAACACTTTGATTTCTACTTGCCAGCATTTTTGAAATATAATTCTTTGGAGGTACGTGAACATGAATAAATCCGATTCTGACTCTTCAAAAACGTTTGAGTTTGCTCATCCCAACTTCGCGGACCTATCCGGCAGAACTCGGAAAAAACCGAGAAGTTGCGATTAGAGTTTGCTCTTGATTTTTATTTACGTATTTTAATAGTATCTAGATAATTAAACAATTGGTCTAGATGAACACTTGGAATAAACTTATCCGTACATACTTTCATCTACCTATGCTTCATCATGACCTGTACATGTATCTTTGAAAACGGCATGTTTTCCTAAGCAAAATACACCAACTTTCTTGACTTATGCGTACATTGTTTTGAAATCCGTTGTTCTGTAGTTTACAAGATGTTTACAATTCATGTTTATTACGTGGACTTTACACAGTAAGTAACATTGAAAAAAAAAATTAAGCACACATGTAAAATATTACATTAATTAACAAGCGTTTTATTATTATTCTGACATTTATTATTCTCAGAATTATCGATATACCGAGATTACCCATTAATGCAATTAAATAAATTTTTATAAAAATACCAACTATTCCGGGATTCGAACCTATAAACCAAAAAGTCAGTATCGTTACAAAGTATTCAGTGAACCTGTGTAAGCATGCACTAGACTAAACCAGGCGATGAAGCATGCGAAAATTTAACACAACAATCTTAAATTTCGGAGGTATTCATTGTATCAAAATGGAAGGTAAATTTTTTTAAAATAAATCTTTATAAACAAAAATCAGGAATGTCAGTTTCAAGAAAATTGTCATTAATGTTCTCGTCAAACTTATTTTGTTTCAAGGAGGCAGTTTTCACAGCAATAAGGATTTTCCCTCTTAAAAAGCACGAAATCTGTCACATTTTTCTGTGTAACCATTTTACCCTTCATTTAAAGGTCTTAAAAAAATTGGTATGAAGTTTCCAGATATAATACTACATTGTTTTACATATAACGTTGCATCTTTAAAAGATTTACATAATTGAAATCTGTAACTTCATTTTTATTTTCATTTTATCTGCAAAAGTTTTATTGAAAATAGCATAAGAACTGCAACACCGTCTTTAACATGGTGGCACATTTAAACAATACAATGCTTTCTTTGGTGATTCATGCAGGATATGAAGGTGGCGACATTGCAGTAAAAATACATAACCCGCGTTAGCGGGTTATGTAAATTTTTTCTGCAATGATCGCTACCTTCATAACCCGCATGAATCACCAAAGAAAGCATTGTATTGTTTATATTTGCATCTTTCTTAACAAATTAATAAATTGATTGTACAAAGTAAGTTAAATTAACTAAATTACTGTAATGTACATCAGTGCGTTAGCTAAAAGAATCAGCCAAATCGTCTCGTATGGGAATTTGAGTCTGACATCATCATGATTATTCCTTGCAGTCCGTGATTGTTCTTCGGTCGCTGAATGTTTCGACCAATCGATAAACGGGGCGTGTAGATTTCAGTTCTGCGGTTTCTACCATAGAGCTATATGATTATCTAAAGTTTCTGTAAGAAATAGACGGAATCATACTCGGTAGATGTAAATATAAACTCATATGATTTACCAAATATCGAATTTTTACACGATTTCTACATGTTTTATATCTCATACGAAAAGATGAACTTTCAAAAAATTACGGGGTAAAGAAAGTAAATAAATCCGGCTAAAAAGGAGGGGGAAAAATGAATACTTATTGGCACAACATAAATATTGAGTTCCCTTACGCTTAATTCATAGTCACACAAGCGCAGAAGAATGTAAATACTGCAACACGGCAACCTCTAAGGATGTTAAAAATCAGTATATGAATGTAAGGAAAATACTATTTTAAGAATTGCAATGCTACAATTTGTAATTTTATTTTGTATGAAAGCATCAAGATAGTTTTGATTCTAAGTTGTTGAAACAGAGATAACTAAATCAATTAACAAAAGACTTCATGTATTAGCCAACAATATGTGGAGAAAAAAAATTAAAATCTTTTTAAACAAGATTTACTGCACTTAATAGTATTGATATTTTAAATTTGACCCCATAAAGCTTCTTTGGTCAGATATATGGCTATAGTTTCCCAGATGAGCGAGATGTGGTTCCATGGCCTCTTGTTTCAAGTATTGAACTTATTTCAGCGTTTAAAATTGATAATTTGCTAAATATACAAATGTGTGAGAGCAGGCTTTGGAAAGATACATATATACAATAACTGATTTTGCTATTTCTATTTTTCAGGTTCTTATCCGTCCTACCATATGCATTTCATCTGCTTAATTGATAATACGTCCGTCACTTGCGGTCGTAAACGGAAGAGAAAGTTGTGTTTTCTCTTTTAATGGTACAGTGAACTTATTGGGTTGCGTATCATGTCATCATTATTAAATATTATGAAATATTGAAAATTGTCTTATGTTTGTTTAAGCACTGTATTATAATTCATATTGTAAATATAATTGTAAGTGCGATTACTCTTACAGATATATATTATAATCAATGCGTACTACAGATAGTTAATGTTTATTTGTACTTCTAAAAAGAATAAGGGTCTGAAATACAGTTTAATTTATTCATTGATTTCGTATTTCATCTGTGTTTCAATGAAAATATAACTAATCATATCTTTGCGTGCAAAAAATCACTAAAAATAGAGTAATATTCAGAGTCTAACAACAGCTAATCTAAATATTTCAAGATTCTTATTTTTCCATCCTTACAACCGATGCAGAGGTTGTTTTGGCTGTCAACGCACAAAGAGATGGGAGTTGCCAGTGATTCTCCTGGAATTTTTATTACGGTTTGGAATTTTCCGTCCTTGTCCATAACGTGGATCCCATGGTTGTTTTCGTCTGCAATAATAATGTGGCCTAATATATCGGTACATACTCCCCGGGGTAAAAACGGCTGAGACATTGAGGCTTCTTTTCCATCATAGGTAAACTTATGATCTCCATTTGCGCGAAGAACGTGTACTGCACCCATTGATAGACATATGTCCCCATTCAGATTTTCGTTGATATATAATCTCTTGTCGTCGTGAAAGATATATTCTGAACTCCACTTGCCATGCATAGGTGTTATGTAATATTTGCATTCACCCGTTAAATTAAAACGACCAATTGCGAAATGTTTTTTTGTTGCATTAACTAATCCTATGTAGAGTTCGTCGTCTTTGGTTGGACAAATACATACAACTGCCAATGGTGTAACATCAAGAAACAATTTCATATGTGGATCTTCTAACATGAAGATTGTACTGTAATCCTTTCTAAAGAGCACACGTTTTTCGTTCTTGACTAAACATATTGGTTTATTTTGCGAAGACAGATTAAGTTCTTTAATTTCTTCTATTAGTAGGCCTTTCTCATATCTTTCGAAGGCATGTTTGCCAGACAAAAATACCCAGAATGTTTCTGCCTCTAAACAAGAAGCAAGTGATAAAACTACACCTTTACCCAACTCAATGATTTTAATTAACTGCACTGAGTCGGTGTCGAGTAGCTTGGTATTCTCTGTATCATTGTATATACGGCCTGTAATTGTCTGGACTAATTCCTTGTCAAGGTGACCATCTGAATATTTCATCATCCCAGGGACTGAATATGGTTGAAATATTCTTGGAAAAGTATTATCTGTGACACGAATGTTGTAAAAGATAAAAGATATTCTCTCTTGCGAATCTTTATTTTGAAAGTTGGCCATGTATTCCTGCATAGTTTGAATGTAATTTTGTATATCATTTTCTTGATCCCTTAATATGTTCAAGTCTGCTTTCGTTTTCAGGTCAACGCTGTTCAACAGACGATGTTTAGACGCATCGAGGGTTGAGAAAAGTTTTTCAAAATAAGGAACGATTTCTTTCTTTACAGTGTCATTGTTTTCAGACACAATATTTTGCCTTACTCTTACCTTCTCTTGCTCAGATTCATACTTTGGAAGCTCAGAGAGAATTGTGGATAACTTTTGTTCTAAGTTTTCCTTCCTATATTGAAACAGTTGAGAGAATTCAATAAGATTGTGACCATTATGCTCTCCAATAAGACATTTCTCACAGACTGGTACCTCGCAATTCTGGCAACCAATACTTGCACGAAATGTTGGATGCCACTTGCAGACTACGTACGATGGACATTCTGAGGAAGTAGTTAATGCTTCAAATGTTAAAGAAACGACCTTATGGTCAAAACTGGCCTTACTTTTGGAATGAATATCTTTACACCTGTCGCATAAACGATCCAGGCAGCTTTTACATAAATGTTTTGCTGTATTTTCACAAGTGTCGCAGTGGACGGGTGTCTGCATTTGGTGTGGTTCTTCGAGTGAAGTAGCCATTGTGTACACATACACGCTACCGTACTTCTAGTTTCGATATCATTTAACCTGAAAAAAAAAATAGAAAAATTCACACGTTATGTTTAATTTATTTTAAGGCTTAAAGTTTGAATTATATATTCATATTATATATTAAGGTCCAAATTAAATTACTGCAAACAGGTCATGGAAGAAGTTTGCAGAAATGACCGGCGATTAAAAAAATACCCACTGTTCCTTTCCTCCGATCAATTCAGAACGGTTCCGCAAGTTTCTCAAAGTATGGAAATACGTTAAATGCAATATCCAGCCAAGGTTATAAATTCCCCGCTTTATATTACTAATAAATTCAATTGACAACAGAAGTTCAATGGAAGAGTTTTTATTTATTTGAAAATTGTAGTTAAATTAGAATTTAAAAAACTCAATGAATGTTCCAATATTCTAAACCATACCTTTTTTTATTACAAGCCGACAGTAAACAAGAATAGATATGGGTTACCCCATATCCATGATATTCGACTTTAAAATTACTTGAATTTGCACTGTGCTCAGCCGATCACTGAACTTGTTAAGAAATTGACGTATATAGTTCTTCGTGTCCGTAGTAAATACTGCCACCCGTCACTAGCAAACAGTGCACACATCCTTAAACAGAGTCTACACGAGTGCGATCAGGAATACGGTGCAGGTGTTGCATAACCATTCCGTCGTTAAAAAAGGAAAGAAATAACACACACTCAAACACAACAAATAATTAAAAGAGATTGTGTGATAACTAACGAACAATAATCATGAAAGCAATATAATTTTTGTGATAATATAAGCAATATTCATTGGTGAAACAATTATCAATCGAAGAATGACCTATATTTTCGTGAAAAAGACTGAGGAGGCAGCTTGCGTAGGAATATGAATACTTCACATTTACATTTCTTGGGGTAGGGTGATTTTTCAAAATAATTTTACGTTAATTTTGTTTTTTTCCATGTATTACATATTGACTGATATTCTACACACTTGTTGTAATGTTGTATCTGCTGATCATGAATGGAACTATATTTTTTCAGAGCAATTGTGTGAAGAGTACCTGACTTTAGTAATATATCTTGAATAGATAGTAAGCACTGATCGAATATATTAAAAACTGCAATTTACGGCGCACAAAAACTTGCGCTAGTTTTGGACTGATTAATCTTATTTCCGAACATATTCTACACAAATATTTGATTTCCAAAAAATTCCTTATACATTTTACTACCGACATCATCACTTCACTTGCCTCTGATATTCTTTTAAACTCCATCACCAGCCCCGTAAAATGAAATGGTACAGTTTGTTTACATTTAAAAATGGCGGCTCTCGAGCTCGACGTGAATTTGACATACTTCAATTTCCGAGGTCGGTAGTGTGTTTAAGAGAAAGTTTGAAGCAAGTAAAATACCGATATCAGCAGTAAATTGAATGAAGAATTTAATGGTACTAATTTTTTCCACAGAATGTGTTCGGAAATAGGGTTAATCAGTTCAAAACTAGCGCAATTACTATGGGAGCGCATTTACTATGGGAGGCACTGTAGCTCCCAGGTCGTCCATCCGAATTTTTTCAGACCGGGAGCAACAGACCTGCAGCTAGTTTTTACAGCAAAGAAACCAACTTAATGCCATTCCATTTGTTTATGAATTGTTTTAATTGTGTAGCCTCGCATTTTTTATATATGTTATACACATGTATTTAAAATATTATATATATATTTATATATGTTGACAGTGAAGGAAATAAATTTATATTAACTCTTGAGGAGCATGGCTTCTTACAGCACGTAGTCGGTGCAACTCATACCAAGTGTCACACATTGGATGTCCTTATCACACGGAATACAAGCTCCGTTTTAGGAGGTCTACCTACCATACAGGATCCTGTGTTATGCAACAACAATGGCAAAGCGGCAGGGGATGTTCATGCTCATTTGCGGATTGCAAAGCCTCCAAAAGAACGCAAGACTTTTCGTAGAATGAAACAGCTTGATATCGAAAAGATCAAGTCTGACCTAGACTCGTCGTCGGTTCTCTTTGATACAAACGGTTCATTACAAGATCTGTTAAATAATTATGACCATGAGCTAAGGGTCGTCCTTAACAAACACGACCCAGAGGAGACCAGAACAATCATCCTTCGTCCACATACCCCGGCCGTATTACACTGAAGATGTAAGGACTGCAAAGCAAGATCAAAGTACTGAAGAACTGAAAGCCGGGCTCTTTTGATGTGTTAAATGCACATTGTGCAGTAAAGACTTACAAAATCTCTCTCTCTCTCTCTCTCTCTCTCTCTCTCTCTCTCTCTCTCTCTCTCTCTCTCATATGCTTTTAATGTCGGCAAAGCGTCAGATAGTGACTAAATTTTAAAAGCGGCTATAAGCAAAAATATGTCTGTCTAGTAGAAAAAAATCAACGGTGCAATGCACTTTAAAACAAGCGTTATAAATTCAATTCCCTATTTCTTCGATAAGCAGGCGAATACCAATGCTTTGTAAAGTAGTTCATGGAAATTCATGCGCATTGTATGTGTCAAAAATGCATACTATAAGTCTTCTTTTTAAAACACGTAATTAATAAGAAAACAACCACTCTTCGCTAAATTTATTCGCAACCCCCCCCCTTCCCCCCCCCCCCCCCCCAAAAAAAAAAACCCACAATACATTTCACAAAACATGGCTCTCTGTGTAACTATTTGGTATAGCGGAAGCTTTTACTTTGACGATGTTCGGTTTTTTTTGTTTACTTTTGAAGCTATGCCTATTTAGAGTAACTTTGGCGATTTTTCTGCCTACAGCCAGGACTCTGCTTTCAGCAGAGCCCCGCTAAAAAACGTCAGGCTAAAAGGCAGATGAGGAAAACAAACTTGACTGTTCATAGACAAATGTTTAGAGACAAATCCATCCAAGTAACTAAACAGTTACTGGAGACAAAGAAAAAATATTAATCAGATAAAATCTACGAAATTGGTAATGATCAGAAAAAGCTTTATAAACTTACAAACTCACTAATGGGTAAACAAAACGCCCCAATATTCCCTTCGAACAGTTGTGAACAAGATCTTGCAAACACCTTTGGTGATTTTTTTCTTACGCAGTACAGTTAATAAAAATATCGGCGAATTTTTGTGATGAAAACACGTATATACTTTAGTTCAACGGGCATGTTCTTTTTAAAATCAATAACAGTCGATCAAATGCAATATATTTCTCAAATATATATATAATAGTACAATATTTTATGTTCATAGTGGTCACGTGATATGGCAGTCGCATGATACAAGCAGATGTATTTGTAATTTTGAGGTCATTTAAAAATGTCAATATTGCAAGGGCATAATCATGTTAAAATTCACAACTGAATTATAAAATAACTTGATGTTATATTGTAGAATTTGAAAAATGTTGTGAACCTTTTAAGATGATATTATTTGTTAGTAGAAACCATAATTTATAATGCATATGTTGAATAATTTTGAAGGTCACATGCAGTGTTAATTTCATTAAAAGAATAATTAATTTGTAAGATTTGACAAGGATCTTAGAAGTTTTTAAATTACATAACATATTTCAAATTCACATGTAAAAGTTTGTTATGATCAGATAAGTGTATGCCCTTGCAATAAAGTGATTTATTTAGGTATCCGGCTTTACGATATACGATATTTTATACAAAACCGAGGTTGCCTCTTAATACGATGCATAATTATAACAAATTGAAAATAAGACTATATAGGTAGCATTATACTACTACAAATAATAAGCAAAATATTCATTTATAATTTTCCGTTAATCTATGACATTCATATTTCATCGCTAAAAAACCGCATGATAGCCTTCAATGACTTAACTTCATGCGTCATTTTGAAGCACATGACGTCATATTTTGTAGTACAGCGAGAACGACCTCTCGCTTATTTTTCAGTGTGTACAATATAACAGACATCGGAATTGTAAGTAATAGCATTAATTTTGTTGTTTTCAATTAAAAGAATAGTATAAATTAATTTTGCTAATAAATGAATTAATTAGTACTTTCGAGGTTTGTGGTATACTGTGATGTCATAATGCACATTTCCCGTACTTTTTGTCTGAACGGAATTTATTGACAGCCTTTTAAACTGTGCTGCGTAGATAAAATTACCACTATAAGCGACCATCTCGCTGTCTTAAATAGAAAGACCCTTGTGGATGTTCTAAGAGCAGACAACAAATTTAATGGTAAATCGATTGCCTTACATCAGCATCAGAATCAGAAGTTCGGAAGATCATCATGGCTTCTCCACCAAAATCGTGCGAATTAGACCCGATTCCAACATCTGTTTGAAGTCCTGTGTTGATAACATTCTTCCAACAACTACATGTACAACCATCATAAACAAATCTATGTTAGAATCAACTGTCATGAGATCACTGAAAAACGCCATTCTTCGTCCTCTTCTGAAAAAGCAGGGCATATGGAGAAATAAGTCCGATTTTTTCTCATTTATATTCATTAACCACACTACGTAAATCCTGACGTCACAATGCATATAGTTCAAAGTGCGCCAAAGTCGTATTATTGACTTTGGAAAGTTGTCGGACGGAAATTTTCAAACAGAAGAGGAGAATAAAGGTAAAACATCCAGTTGTTCTGTGTATGGAAACAATAGCTAGTTAAAACACCCTTTGTGTGCCCCTGAAATGTCACTTAAATCAAATATATATTAAACAGGCTTTCAGGTTTGGCTCCTTTGTCGCCCCTTTACCAACAAGCAGCACTCCCAAAAAAGACAATTTTAAAAACTAATTGGCACACTCATTTTAATTAAAAATAAATAAAAATGTACATTACGCAGCTATGTTAAGGCTGTCCGAAGCTAAATTTATATCGGAAAACGATACTGTTTTAATTATTGAATAAACACTTAACCGGGTGATTTTCTTTAAATCTTTGTTACATTAATAAACAGCGATATCCAACAATATATTTGATGCATTTTTGTGACGTCATATGTTGTTCTTAAGCACGTGACGTGAGTTTCCTAACACAGCGTATGATCTATATAAATTGCATCGGTGCAAGTGATAAATGACATTAAATCAAATATATTTTTATTAAAAATCTTTCCATAACTAATGTATTTTGCAGTTCTTGTGGGGGGTTCATATAAATATTTAGTTTATTTGAAATATTGTCAAAACATTGCGCCCCATCATCGAAATTAGGCACATTTTTACTTTTTAAGCTCGAATTACACAACATTGGGTAAATTGGAAGGTTTCCCCCAGCATGATTCACATTGGTACTTATTTTCTCTACCAGTTTCACGCAAAAAATACAAAGATTGTATTGATCTTTCACTTGCGCCAAGCTGTTTTTACACGCTTAAAAATATATCCATTCATTAGTTTACACGTACCAGGGCGAGTCTCCAAACCATTAGTTTATAAATAGTCATTTACCCAATACGAAGCTTTAAAACTGCCGATTTTTTTACACCAAGTAATGATAATATTGAATTTAGTATTACTAGTATTTAAAACAGTGTCTATGTAAAGGAATCACGCGGTTTTATAATATTCAATAAAATCCACTTATTTCGTTACGATACCTTCCCTAAGAACTATCGAAAGGAATGCAGATCGTGACGTCAAAGTTAATTATGACGTCATATCGTATGAAGTTCAGACAAGTGACTTTCTACACATCAATTCGGGAAGCCTTAACATAGCCGCGTAATTTAAAGTATGAAATATCAAATACTAGGCAGCACCATGGCAACTCGCTTATATCAATTAAAAGATTTCGAATTTCTGTGTCGAAATTGGCAATAATCGACGTAATTTACTATTTTACTATGTAAATGTTTCATTTCTCGCTTCAAATTTTCATATTCAAACGGCACAATTAAAAATAAATCAATTTTTAATCGAAGAGCATCAATTTTTTTCTACCGGTGTGTAGGTGAAATTCATACCATGGCAAATAGTTCCGGCGTAAGAGTTTCCGAGTAATTTTAGTATTTTTAAATGTTCATTAATACATTACTTTGAAATAGTTGCAGCCTCAATTTCAAGATGGCGGCCGTAAGCAAATTAGACAAATAGGACTTATTTCTCCATATGGATTAGACAAAGAGGTGTTTAAGAACTACCGTCCTGTCTCGAACCTAACATTTATTTCTAAAATCCTTAAAATGTTATGAATTCTATATAGGCTAAAAGATCATTTACAATCAAACAATCTGCATGATAAACAACAACCAGCATACCGTGCTCATCATTATACGGAGACAGCACTCTTGAGAGTCCATCATGACATATCATCTGCTCTGGACAAAGAAATGTGTGGTGTTCTGTTGCTGCCGGACTTATCTGCAGCATCTGATGCGATAGACCACACTATCCTTTTAAATCGCCTAGAATTTTCTTTTGGAATAACAGGTGCTGCCTTGTCATGGATACAGTCATACCCCAGTGATCGACATCAAAGTATTGCTATAGGCCAATCTAAGTTTAGAGACTTTCAATTGAATTTTGGTGTTCCACAGGGTTCGGTCCTTGGACCAACGCTTTACAGCCTGTTTGTTAAACCAATTTGTGATATTAGCCGTAAACACAACATGAGTTTTCAGTGCTATGTTGACGATACTCAGTTGTATATGGCAATTACACCTATTAGCAACTGGATTGATATAGCATCTTGTCTGCAGACTTGCCTGTGTGATATTGGTTCTTGGATGCGTTCCAACGATTTGAATATTAATCAAGAGAAAACAGAGCTCATTGTCTTCGTCTTTGCCCAAAACACAAAATCAATACATGTAACTTCAAAGAACTCACCATCAATTTTGACGGCAACAAAATTAACGTCTCATCTATTGTAAAAAAATATTTGGTGTCATTTTTGATTCGGGACTGAACATGGATCACCAGATTCGAAACATCGCAAAATCATGTTACCACCAAGTGCGGAACATTGGTCGCATTCGACCCCTAATATCAGAGAGCGCAAGTAAAACCCTTGTATGCTTACTTGTTACCTCTCGTTTAGACTACTGTAATGCCTTACTACATGGTGTATGTATCAGTTCCTTGTCAAGACTGCAAAGCTGCTAGGATTATTACGCGTACTTTGAAATATGACCACATAACACCAGTGCTGGTCAAGTTACACTGGCTTCTAATCGAGCAGCGAATTCAATACAAGCTGATCTTACAGCTAGACTTTTAAATTTTTACACAGAACATCGCCATTGTATATACAGAACTGGTCCAGGTCTACAAGCCAAATAGGTCCCTGCGCTCAGAGAGCTCTATGCTCTTTGTTCAGTCGCGTGCGCGGACTAGGTCGTATGGTGACAGGCGGTTCGACGTGGCCAGTTCTATATTGTGGAACAATCTTCCCCAAAATCATAGATTCGAGCAAAATTTTATTCGTTTTAAAAAAATAATTGAAATCTTTTTAGCAAGGCTTATTAAGACTATTTACGCATTTTAAGCTAGCTTTATTTTATTGAGTACAAAGACAAAACAGTATTGATTTTTACATGTAAAATGTAAACACATAAAAGAGGCAAATAACTTCGTAAATTATTACCCTTTTTCTTTAAAAGATACTTATGAAATGAAGAATTGGTCAAGTAGTTTGTTGAGAGAATCGAAATATTTTAATTATTACCTTTCTTTATGAGTAATGTTATCAATGTCTTCTCAGATATTTCAAAATATTGTCATGAATGGCCCGTCAGAAACATGACCGGAATGGAAGAATGGGGAAACTCTACTATATCGTAGACTTTCGTGGGGGGGGGGGGGGGTCTGGCTATGACAAGCGGGAATTACTAATACCATATAGCCAGCTTTTCGTGGGAGAAAATCTACTATATATTCATTTTTTAGAGGGGGGTAGGGACTGCTACATAGCCATTTTTTTCGGGGGGGGGGGGGAGATGGCTAGGGGGTAGGATACTGTCCTTTACAAAAATTTAGATAATCTAAATATTTGCAAAGGACAATACTATACAACACCGGTACACGGGTAAACAACGACAGTATAAGCTTTGACCTTATATTTTTTTTTTAATTTTGAAAAAAAAACCCAAATTTTGTTAATCAGAAAAATTTCAAGATCTAAAAATCAACATGGAAATGAGTTTTCAGGTGAGGCGCTTCTATACATAATTACTTGCCTGCTGCCTCTGAAAACCTTTTTCACTAATGTATGGTTTCATCAACGATTTCGATTTTACTTTTTCGATTCCAGAGAGTATCACTTTGCTGAGGAAAACGACAAAGCATCTCTTAAACAAATAAAAATGTGGCTGATAGGAGATTTTTTTTTGTTTATTTCAATTACTACATAGCTGCTAAATAATTGTTAAAAGATTTGTAAATACATGTATACATGAGGGAAATATATTAAATTCTCAAAATTTCTTTAGATTTAAACACCATGCGAGCGAAATACATCTAACAGAAACAGGCAAAAAATAAAAAAACGTTATATGTACAATATTAACCAAAATTTAACAGTACTATACATTTCAGATAAACATTTTCAAAACCGAACAACGACTAATCCAGATATTTCAAGATTCTTATTTTACCATCTGCACAGCCAGTACAGAGGTTGTTTTTGTGGTCTATGCACAAAGATATTGGAGTGACCTGTGGTTCGCCCGGAATGGTTAACATCGTCAGGAAACCACCGTCCTTGTCCAAGACGTGGATCCCACGGTTGTTTTCATCTGCAATGAGAATATGACCTAACTCATTGGTACATATCCCCCGTGGTAAAAACGACTGAGATAAAGAAGCCTCTTTGCCTTCGTAGGTAAACCTATAATCTCCGTTTGGACGGATAACATTTACAACCTGACCCAGATTTGTTTTAACTGATAGACAAATGTCCCCATTGATATTTTCGTCGATATACGCACGGAAGCTGTTACCTAACAAAAGTGGTTTTGGAGTCCAATTTTCCATTATATGTGTCAAGAGCTGTTTGCGTTCACCCTGAAAACTATATCGAGCAATTCCAAAAGAATTTGTCGTTGAATTAACTAATCCTACCAATATCTCACCATCGTTGGTTAAGCAAACACAAGCAATCCCCATAGGTGCAACGTCGATAAACAATTTCTGCTGTGAATCTTTCACCATATACAGTATATGAGTATCATTCCTGTAAATTGCCCGTACACCTTCGCTGTCAACGACGCAAAATGGCTGGTTTCTCAAGTGATTAATGCTAACCTGAATTTCATCAACGCATTCGCCTTCCTCATTATGTTTCTTAAAAGCACTTTCATTCGATGAAAAAACCCAATATAACCCTGAATCAAAACAAAGTGATTTAATTTGTCCTTGGTTCAGATAAATAGTCTTAATTGCATGTACTGATTCTTTCTGCAGAAGTTTGGTATTCATAGGACTCTTGCACACAAAACCAGAAATTTTGCGCATAAGATATTTCTCTATGCAGCCTTTTGAATATGTTAGAATTCCAGGGCTTGAAAATGATGGACACTTTTGGGGTATAATGTCATCAGTTGAGCATATGCTATATAAAATAAAAGATATTTTCTCTTGTAAATCTTCATTTTGAATGTTAACTATGTATTCTGACATATTTGTTATGTATGTTTGTAAATTATTTTCTTGATCCTTCAGTAAGCTTAGATCAGCTGAAGTTTTCACCTCAACACTGTTCAACAATTGCTGTTTAGACGCATCGAGAGTAGAGATAGCACTTTCGAAATGATATTCAATTTCTTTTTTCAGCATGTCCTTGTTTTCAGACACTTCTTTCTGCCTTCTTCTAACCCTCTCCAGTTTTGATTCATATTTTGGAAGCTCAGAACGAACTTTGGATAGTTTCTGTTCAAGCTTTTCTTTCCTGTATTGAAACAGCTGAGTAAATTCTATAAGATTGTGACCATTATGCTCCCTAATTAGACACTTCTCACATACTGGTACCTCGCATTTTTGACATCCAATACTTGCACGAAATTTGGGATGCCACTTGCAGACGTAAGAAGAAGGCCATTCAGGGGACAAAGTCAGCGATTCAAATGTTAACAAAACAATCTCGTGGTCAAAAGTGGCCTTGCTCTTGGAATGGATATCTTTGCATCTATCACATAGCCGGTCATGGCAGCTTTGCAGTGTTTTCACATGTGTCGCAGTTGATAACTGTTTGCATTTGATGGGATTGTTCGGGTGCAGTAGCCATTTCTTACACAGAATAAGCTATCGTACTTTTACTTTCGATATGTCTTCCACTGAAATAACAAAGTTATACCTTTAGTTATTATATACACGGTTTCCTTGGCTAAAGTTTTTAAAATTATGTTTCAATACAGTCAAGGCCAGATTTGAGGACATTATAATTAGTACTAGTTACAACTGTTTTCATATAAACCTGTAAATAAGATTTTTACTATACATGTATAAATGAAATGGTTCATTGTCTTTCAGATTAGATAAAAGTGACTTGCATAACAATAATCAAAACAGTTTCATTCTTATACAGCAATTTTTACATTTTGTATTAATGTAAATACGATACTGCAATATAGTTACCTTTTCCTTCATTCGCCTAAAGTGTCTATCAGTTCCAACAATGTCAGTCAGCAATATGAGCAATATATGGAACAACATTACGTGTAATAAAGTCAAAGTATTTTAGAATGTCGCAGATTTCCTATTCTCGATTTTTTAATGATTTTGTCAGACTCAGCTTCTTTTGAACAGGCAATTTAGTAAGATGGTTTATATTTATGGTATATTAACATGAACAAAATATTTTTTTCAAGAGAAGGGAAATGAAGGCGCGCAGATTTTAAAGCTGTGCAAATGCTTCGATTTATCATTCACAGATTATAAAACTAAATGACTGCCGTCACGAGAAAAGGGCCCTTAAGGTCAAAATTTCACAAACTCACGTTTTTGTCAATTCCAATTAGTCAACACTTTCTGAATACAAATATACAAAGATATCCAAGATCTTGTGTGTTTTAAGCATTCTATGACAATTTTATTAAGATATGTTAAAGGGACCTGGACACGATTTCAGATGAAAATTTTATTTTTGATTTTTATGTATTAATTAGTTTACTTGTGTATTTTGAATAATTTACCAAACTTTGAATGTTAGAAGTCGTGTTACAAGCGAGATACAGATAAAAGAAGTCTTTGTTATGTAAACAAAGCTCGAGTCTTATATTTGTTTACAAATAATGTAAAGTAAAGAAATTACCATTTCTTTGACAAAATAACTTGTGGAAACAAGATATACTTATTAAATGTGTTCATAAATAAGTTTATCAACAACAAAATGCAGCATTATATTGAAACTTTTACCAATTCAAGACATATGTAAACAATAACAGGACTCGAGCTTTGTTTACAAAACAAAGAATTTTAACCTCTGTAACTTGCTTGTAACTCGATATTTGACTTCCAAATTTTGACAGAGAATTAAAAACATCCATATTGACCATTCTAGACATTAAAAATGAAAAAATAAATTTTGAAACAATTGAGCTCAAATCGTGTCCAAGTCCCTTTAAAACGACTTTGACGTAGCTGGTCGAAAACGACACGACGTCACGAACGTCAAATTTTGTTTTGTATTGTTTTCTTCTATAATTCCTCTCATCGTCTTTAATTGTTTAAAATAGAATTAATTAATAACTTTCTACAATTCTAAGAAAAGAGAACAAAACATTTTGAATATCCAGATATAGTTAAAGTTCTGCAGCTAATCCAGATACACTTCCAACGAATCCATTTGCAATACCCCCCCCCCCCCCCCGAAAATAAGAACACTGTGCCGGATAATTATGCCAGTGCCAAGGTGGCATTTTTGCACCCGTCTAAGCTGCATATATCGAAAAATTCAAATATGCCATATGATAGGCCATTACTTAAAAAGTTTACAACCACCTTTGTTATCATTGTATCTCAGGTGAGATATTTACCTTTCAAAACTAAATTCCTACAGGAAAATAATTTTTCCCATAGGAAAAACAGTATTACTATAGGAAATTAGAAAATTCTTATCGGAATACAAGAACTTCCGATAGGATTTGATAAAATCCGATAGGAAATTTTAATTTTCAATAGGAAAACTACCTGTCTGAGTCAATTTCCTACAGGAAATAGCTTCCTCCTATAGGAAATATAAATCCTATAGGAATTTTAGAAAATCCTATAGGATTGTCAATAATTTCTGTAGGAGAATCGTTTCTCTTATGGGAATTATCATTTTCCTATGGGATATTAATTTTTTAAGGTAAAAATCTCACCTGTTAGGTGAAACACACTAAAAACAAAGATGGTTATATACTCTCTAGACAATGGTCTATTATTTGGTATATATGGATTTTTCCGAAACTGCATCTTAAGCGGGTGCAAAAATGCCACCTTGGCACTGAGATCGTTAAGATACACACCTCACAGCCTTATTTGCATAATCGGAACTTTTCTGACTTTAATATTAACCAAAAACCGAAAAAAAAACGAGTAGTCTTGTGTCGGTAAGAACATACTTACTTACATTGTTAAACTAGATAAATACCCTTTTTAAAGCCTACAATGCAGTAATTCTACTACCCGTTTTACCAAAATGTAAATAATTAATGGTCGTTGTGAAATGTGACTTGAAAGCCATGTTTTGGTATAAAATGTGTATTATAGTCAGTTTCTACACATTGTTGGTAACAAACTGACAGAGGTTAAAAATTATTTTACATTTTTCCTAGAATATTTTTACATGTTTTTTATGTTTGTGCCAATCATGCTTCGACATGTTTATAATAGTTATAGTTTTTGGTACATGTATATCCCTTTTAAATTTATGTCTTAATTATATATTAACGATGAGAGTGTTTATATGACTGTTCATAAATATGATATTTTTTCAATAATACCATAGAACATTAACAATATTGCTGGAGAGAATCTCATTAAAAGCCATTACACATTTTATAGTGATAAGTCATCCAATATCTCACTAAATGAATTGTCATGGCTGTAATCTTGGTAATGTTTTGATCCATGTCTCAGATATTGCTTATGCACATAAAAAGTTTAATCCGGATTGACACACCCTTTTGTTTTGATGTCTAGTAGGAAAGGAGAAATGAGCATATGAAAATTTATGGCTGGACCGGGGATCGAACCCGGATAGCTCAGTGGTAGAACTCCTGACTAGAGATGTAGGGGTCCCGGGTTCGATTCCCGGTCCAGCCATATGTTTTCATATGCTCATTCCTTCTTTCCTACTACAGATGGTGCCGTTGCCTTCCTTGTTCAGGCAATATAAATAAAGTAAGTCCAGACAAGGTGAACTTGTGTTGTGTCTTCGGTGTCAAAGACTATTTAAGGAGGGAGGAATGTAGTAGTTGAGGCTATATGGACCGTGGATATTAGCCTGGATAGCTCAGTAGTAGAGCTCCTGACTAGAGATGCAGGGGTACCGGGTTCAATTCCTGGTCCAGCCATATATTTTCATATGCTCATTTCTCCTTTCCTACTACAGATGTAAAGACAGCTTTAAACTTTGTAATTATAGTACATATCTTTTTTTCCTAATCTACAGGTATACCTGCTGTTTCAAGATGATCTGGAGATCAGGAAAATAAAGAATATTGTCAATTTGATATATTGCTAATGACTCGGTCAAGTCCACTGAAGGTATACTTCTATGTCATGTGATAAACTTACAACTTTACCTCTTTATTTAGATATATTTGGTTATAGCTGAATGAAAGCCAAGCAAAGTCATCTAAATAGCTGCAATGTCGTGT
This sequence comes from Magallana ariakensis, assembly GCA_020458035.1. Classification (NCBI taxonomy): domain Eukaryota; kingdom Metazoa; phylum Mollusca; class Bivalvia; order Ostreida; family Ostreidae; genus Magallana; species Magallana ariakensis. The sequence goes on along the minus strand of CM035812.1, from coordinate 51,061,148 downwards.
GCAAAAGTTAATTGTATAAGGGAAAGGTTCATATGGGCATCTTGTTACAACACTGATTATTTGAGTGGTGGGAACTTCCAAAAGGAATGCCAGGAGTTCAAAAATATTATAAACCTAACAAAGTGTCTTTTACCCTCTCTGAGAGAATGGGATTTACAGGAATCCCATGAATTTCTTCTGCTGGAAATAGGTTTTTCAGATTAGTTTATATTATTGACTCAATCTTATTATGGTGTACATAGAATGTTGATAGTATAGTTGCAACTCATACAGACATTCATCTCCCTTAACAAAATATTGACCTTCTGGCAACACATTCTGGCATTATTGCAGCAATATTGCAGCAACATTCTGGCAATACATTGCGGCAATGTTGCTGCTGTATCGTTTTTCATCAAAAAAGTTTTGCTGCAACACCTTTCTGGCAATACATTTGCATAAGAAAAATGACATTGCAGAAATATTGGTTCAATGCATTTTCTGTGCTCTGGCATCAATTGTACAATATATACAATATTATAATAAATGTATACAGTAAAGCAATCATGTATATTATATTAAACTACAACCAAAATGAAAAAAAAATCTTTACTTGCCATTACAGTTTTATTTTTTTAACAGATGCAAAAAGGTTACAACAAGACAAACATTTTGCATTAAATTTGGACTTTTTTAAAATGAAAAAGACGGTTTGTGATTACACAATATTAAAGAATTAAAAAAATTATTTTATTCAACATAATATGCACAAAATAAGTATTGAATCAAAAGTATAATGTATAATATTAGAGATCTGAAACTGGAATTTCAACATGCTTATTAAGGACACCAATTAAAACTAATAATCTTTAAATTTAACACATTTTATAAATACAATAAACACAAATATGATGTACAAATTATGATGAAACTTGACTAAAAGTACTCAGTCGATCAGTGACGATTTGTTGCTGCAGATAAACGTGTATTGCAGTTTGATTGACACAACGCGCACAGACAGATATGGACAAAAGTTAATTGTTCACCGTAAGCAAAGCTCAAACCATATAGTTCACAAGTCCTGCACGGCCACTTGCTGTATTACGATTGATCGAGGCATTCATCCTAGGCATTCCAAATATCCTTTTTTTGACAGTCTCGTGGGCATTCTGCTTTTACACATAAACAATCACAAAATCAGCTATCAGAATACCACAACAATATCCACATTGGAATTCAGCACTGTTGTGTATATGTTCCTCTCCATAATCTTAAACAAATTACGGCATCACTCTTTTTTGGTTGCCAGTTGCACCATTCATTTAACCAGTGAGGTGACAGCTTTTTTCATGGTTTTCTTCAGGTCTGTGTAACCCAGGGCAGACCTATTGGGAAGATAAAGGGATTTCATATAAGCACATTGGCAATTGTTTTCATATTTTAAGCAGTTTCTAAGAAAAACAACTTAAGTATTAATTTAAGCTACAATGAAATTGCTCTACTATGTCTGAGAAGAACATGAATTCTTTTTCTGTTTATGTCATATAAATGTAAATTTTACCTGTATAGTTATACATTTTCGAATTATAATTTTCTAAATTTGAAATTGTTAAAATAAAGTTTTTTTTAGATTATTTGTTCATACAACTGTAAAAAAAAAAACTTTAAAAAATAACGGGCGTTTTGCTCGATCCGGGTCAGAGGGGTCCAGACCCTCCCCCCCTACAAATTCAAATTTCTTTAAATTACATTATAAAATTACCAAAAATATGACTCGGTCGGACCCCCTTCCCCTGGCAAACTGAAATGAAATAACCGTCGGAACCCCCCCCCCCCGGAAAAATTTTCTGGATCCGCGCATGGGTCTTAAACAGTGTTTAACCCATTAGTATAAAGGTAGTATAAAGGTAGATCACAGTCTTTCGGTTTATATTCTTATAACAAACATGTTTAAACTGCAATTCAGTGAATATATTTTTATTGCTAAACTTACTTTTTCAAAAACGTGCTCATGCAGATGGTGCAGGGGGTGTGGACACTCGATTCCCTCACTCAGACTCGTCCTCAGTTCAGCCGTTGATTTTTTCCCAGCTAAACACTCCATTGACAGTGTATTTTTTAACCTTGTTTACAGATAATTCCCGTATTTCATTCATATCACTATCTCCAGTGATGGCAGGAGGCTCGATGGCAGCATCGAATGTGAAAATTGGCGGCTAGCGATTTGATCGACCCATCAGCGCGCGTGTAACTTAACATTGAAACAAAAGTAAAAGTGGAAACAAACAGCATACGAAAATTCTTAATTCAACATATATCGAGGAGTTTAGATACTCAAATCTAAGTAGACTGATATTTGAACTTAATAAAAAAGAATATACCGTTACAAAAGAAAAGACAGGTCGTTATTCACGTAAAACATGAGTTTGGGGGGGGGGGGTTGATTCAAACAGTCTCTTATAGTGAAACATCGTAACCATGCATAACAGTTATATGCGATCGAAGGGATAATTGGAACTTTTAATTGAGACTTTCTTAGAATAAGACTTTAATCATAAAATATTTATTAGATTTAATTTTTTCGACTTATTATATTTTTTTTGGAAATATATATATATATACATTACAAAAGTTATTCAATTATAATTGACAGTTTTAGACTTGTGCTGAATGTGTCAAATTTTATGTCTAAAGCCTGATAAAGCTTTGGCAAGCTCAGTAAGTATAATCAATCAGAGAAAAAAGAAAAGTTTGTGGTAATTAAACTTCTGGCAAATTTTGAGGTGTTATAATTTAAATCATATCTAAATAATTGACAAAATGTTAACCCCCTCCAGTCTCCTTAATTTAAAATGTTTATTATTGTTAGAATAAATAAAATGAACTTTTTATTGTATTACTTATGCATTTATTTATTTTTTTTTTCAATTAAGTACGTGGTTTAATTAATGCATGTTTGCATCAGTTCTGATCAGAGAAGATTTGACACGAATTATTTCGAGCTTTAATGCAGAAATTAAATATGATGCCTAGCAGTATTGCCAGAATTATATATTATGTATAAATTAATTAGTTCATGATTTAAATGATCAAATACATGTAGATGTTACCAGAAAAGTATTTCTGGCAGAATGATACTGAGTATAGCCAGAATATTACCAGACGTTGTTGCAGCTAGTGGCAATATTCTAGGTGCATGTTAATATAATTTTTTTACAGAAATAACTCTAATAGTATTGCCAGAATGTTGCCAGAAGTTATTGCCGCTAGCGGCAGCACTCTAGCAGTATTGCCACAATGTTACCAGAAGTTGTTGCAGCTAGCGGCAACATTTCACTAGTCTCAAAATCTGGTTTCTGGTAACAAAAATGTGTTGCTGCAATATTGCCGCATTGTTGCAGCAATAATTTTACTTTGGTAAGGGAGCTTTGGGTTTCCTCATTTTTTTTGTATACATGTAAGTTACATGTATACTCAGTATTGCTTTAAAAAATATATCACATGTGACCTACCAGTATAATAGTACATATTACATGTATTTCATTTGTAAATTAAAAACCATTTTACAAATTTGCAATGTTTTGTAAGACTAAAATTTGTTTTATGGCTTTTAAAGTAACTGAAAGTACATGCAACTGTCTTTTGGCATTGTATATATAATAAAAAGATAAAGAAACTGTGAACTGAGTTTAAAATTAGTAGCAAAATGATGATACATGTACAATATAAGATAAGATTACATTTTCAGTATCACTTTGAAGCACATTCTTAAAAAAATTGCATTGAATATATGTTTAATGAATGCAATTGTTGCAAAAATTGATTCTCTTAGCACTTAATGTTTATTCTATTTTAGTTTCCAGACCAAAACATTAATGGATGTTTCTTGAATGGAATACATGAGGATTAGAATGGAACCTTTTCTGCCTTTTAACCAACTCACATCATCTTTTGAGGATTTATGTACCCAACCACAGAAGACTGTTCTAAACACATCATTTATAACATTCTAATTAATATGTTTAAAAAAATGGTTTGGGTCGGCTCTTTAAATGTTACTGGATGTCAGTGGATGAATTGTTTTAACAGTAGGTGTTTACATAATGAATAGCAGCAAAAAATGTTATTGGGTGCACCTGTTTTGTATTTTTTTACCCATCTTACATATGTTTTTATATTTATATATAACATATTCATATAACATTTTTAGAAACAGTTATCTTTAATTGAAAAGTAGCATTACTATTTTATGCAAGTTTTTTTTAAATATACTCCTTTGTATACATGTACAAACAAAAATACTCAGTAACAATGGACAATAGACATAATGAATATAAAGTAATATCAAAAGCAGTATATAACAAATTTATAGGTCTTGTTCATGAACATAAAAAAATGTCTAAGAAATATTCATTTTTAGCCATTAAATACATTAATATTATTAGAATTTTATCGAAGTTGAAAAAGGACTTAAAATATATAAGATTTTTTCCATTTATTTAAATGTTTGAAAATTAGTCCATTGAATTCTTTACCTTTTTCATCTAAATAGCTGTATAGTATATTTTATCCCTGTAATATATCACTTTAGTTTTGTTGAACAGCATGTCTATTAGTTTTTTATTTTTCTCAGAATGATATATACAGAGTCATTATTTTCATTATATGAATCTTTATACAAGTACTGTTAGGCCTTCTGCAACATGTTCATTGTTTAAATAGCATGAAGTTTGTGAAACGAGTGTAGTGATTTTTTATTACCTTTCATAAGACAAATTACATCTATATCATAAATTGTTGTACAGTTAGTCATATCCCTTTAATATATCACTTTTTTATGTTGAAATGCATGTCCATTAGTTTTATGATTTTTTTTTCAGAAGGATATATGCAAGGTTATTATTAGAAAATTGATTTTTAAAAAAGAGATCTCATACAACCTGTGTATTTTTTTTTTCAATAAAAATAAAACGGTGTATTAATTGTATGGACAGTGTAGTTTTCTCTTAAGGTACCTCACTACACCTTGAAATAGTTTCTCAAATCAGCAGAAAATTATGTGAACATGATTGAAAACATGATGGATAAGAAGTGTATATGTCAAATAGGCGAAAAAATGTGTAATTTTGGATAAAAAATGATATTTTCAAAAATTTCATTCAGTAAACATGAACAAAAGCACCAGGCGGATTCGAACTCATGATCTGCGGTTCACAAGCCTGATACTTTAACCACTGAGCTATGACGATATACACCTGAATCGATTGATACAAACAGTTTAACAAAACATCTAAATCGCCATCTTGTGACGTAGTGTCATAAAAAGTATAAGTCTAGGTGTAGTGAAGTACCTTAATGATTATAAAAATGCTAGTGTATTATTTGTATGTAGTTGAGTAGATTCATACCTACAAGCAAAACACTTTTAATATCGCCAGGTATATGTACCAGCCTACTATATTTGCTTATTATTATACTTTCATGTTAAATACTGAAATCTGATTGGTTAAGACGCAGTTGACAATCCGTTCCCATACCCTCAGCGTTAGCAACACACTTGGCAACGGGCCGATAGAACGAATTGTTACATACGCGTAAATTATGCGCGTACGGTTCGCCGTAGAACTCACGTCTTTTCTATATAAAAGCAGTAAAATTTGCTACAAAATTAAGACATTCAGTATAATAAAATAAATAGTGCCTGTTTGGGAGGGTACAGTTGAAATTGACACCCCTCGAAAACCATTGTCAACCTCCGCTTCGCGTCGGTTGATAATGGTTTTCTCGGGGTGTCAATTTCAACTGTACCCTCCCAAGAAGGCACTATTTATATAATATGTACTTTTTTGGTTATTATTTTTTAAACATTTTCTCTTATTAAATGATTATAAAAATGCTTTGTTGACAACAATGCCATATACATTTTGTTGTGTTCTGTTTTGATATAATTTTGCAATTAAATTTAATATGTATTTTTCATGCCTTATACTCATTGTTATATGTATTACATATAATTTAAATACTTGCAAAACTTTTTTCTATTTTCTATTTATTTTTAAAAAAAAATAAGATTAAGAAATGGACTATAGTCAATGCACGTTTTCAAGAGTTGTCTCACTTGCGGAAAACAACAAATGCTCCCCAGGGTTCATGACCCTGAATATTGAGTAGGCTGTGAGGTGTGTATATAGTGTAATGAATTTTTACACGAATGCTTACATTGAAAAGTGCTGCTTTAATCTGTGTTTTGTGTTGTTTTGATGCAACATACCGTTTTCCGTGCAAACTGTCTAAAAGTTGGGAAGAGTAAAGGATTCTAGCAGCGGTTTTGATAAAACTGAGATGTTTTGCCTTCATTTGGTATGTTTATTGTATTTTGGAAACCGCGGGGTAGTGTTGTTCTATCCCATTTTATGTTACATGTATATAAGGAATATACGTAAGCTATTTATAGTTGTCACGTGATAATGCACCGATGTGGCAGTAATGTACTACCCGATTTTATTGCATCGACATCTATTTCAAAGGATAGTTCTGAGTTTTTTATCTGATTCAAAACAGTTATTTCATCTCACGATTTTGAATATAACAGTCAAAATTAGACGCTAAAATGCCCATATGCTTCCTTAACCTACGGTACCTTCGAGGTATCAGAAACAAAACTTTCCCAAAGATCTCGCGCGAGGATGATATAGATGTTCTTGTGATATTGCCCTCGCAACACTTTCGAATTTTTGCAAGAATAAGTTGAAAATAACATTTTTGTAATTATGAAAAGTTATTAGAATCGTTTATGGGTTTGGAAAACAATACTTAAGGGATCATCAAACATATTTAATTTGGAAATTGGTTGAATATTTTTTAAAGTGGTTTTTGGCGAAAACCGACTTTCGCTTAATCAAGTATATCGCGAATATTGTCGTGCAAGTATATATGTAAATAGGTACACCCAGAAATAGGCAAAATCAGCCAAATATCAAATACGTTAAATATGATAAGTTTACAATATTCTCCCTTTCTTTTCCACTTTTCAAAACAAGAATTCCATACTCTCTCCAAGAAAAATAATCATGAATTTTTTAAGGCGATGCAGCAGTTATAGCAATCTAACTAAAATTAAAACTTCGATCCGCTCCCGGTTATATCACATTGTTCGCAAGATCACGATAAAAACAACAAATAAGTTTTTTTTCTTACAGGATCTTTTTAATTAATGTATTTATAGATTCTTATTATTTCCATCCGAGCTAATGCTATAAATTGTTGCAATAAAAATTGACAATGTCAACCGCTAATGATAAATCGCCGCTTAAAGATAGAATTGTACACATGTATTATTAAGCGTCACAAATGCACAGCAGCACTAACGCCAATGATGCAAACTTTATATCATTAAGTGTTAAATTGCATGCGCACCCTTTAATGATACATATTTTTCGTTTTCCCAACATCGATTTCAGGTTATGTGAAGAATCAGGAATATTAAAATGATACACGTAAATACCGATTCTACTTAAATTTTACAAGGTATGTTGCACCATATTTTACTGCGAAGCTATCAACGTAACGATTCATAAGCAAAACCAAAGGTAAAAATCAATGATAATTTAAATTATGAAAAATGTAATGTCTTCTAGATTTGATTTGAACATCAATGTTTGTATTTGTTAGTGGCGCGATCTTTGATATTGTCGGTGGTGCGATAATGTTTCTAAACCATCGACTGTACTGTCCTGGACATTTACAGGGCTGGATGGTTAATTGTGGCCATTTTTAGCACAGGGGCTCGGTTGTCAGACACTGAAATTTATAACAATTTATTCCCGAATAAAAAAAATATACATAAATGGTCATTCAATATATATGTTCCATGGTATCGAAATAAAACCCACCGTTAAAATTGCCCTTTATCGTCGTTTTAAAAAATGTGTATCTTATGTACATATTTTTAGGCTTTTTTTACCTCTTTAATATAAAGAGCTCTGTATAAAGATATAGGAAAATGCTCAAATTTTTAAGCTATATATTTGAATTTTTTCAAATAATATGCCAAAAATATCAAATGTCAAAATTTAAGGTAAATCTGGTGTTAATTTGTTGACCACCCAGCCTCCTTAAGGTGTTTTATTGCTTTTTTATTTTCTCTTCAATTATAGTGAGTAATCCTTTGATAAAATGTTCTTCAAAATCAACAATATATGATTATATCCTTACATGCGCGGATCTAGAGGGGGGGTCGGGGGGGGGGGGGGGTCCCGACCCCCCCCCCCCCCCCTGGAAAAAGAAAATTTATTAAATTTGCATAGTAAAATTATCGCAAATATGCCTCGGACCCCCCCCCCCCCCCTGGAAAAAACAATTACCCTTCGGACCCCCCCCCCCCCCTGGAAAAATTTTCTGGATCCGCGCATGGTCCTTGTACAAGTAAAAAGGGCTGCAGGAGATTATTCATAAATTATAAATTTTGATAAATGACAGTTTCTTCGAAATGATATCGAAAGTAGAAAAATGTACGATGACACGTTTTTACCTCTTGTACAAATTATTTGTATGTTGACATGGATATAAATGTAAATTTATATAAATACTTTTTAAATGATCAAATAATAACTTCTAGCATCCAACTTGCTTATAACAAAAGAAATATTTCAGAATAAAAGTTCTGTTATTTGTTAATATTGCTAAATAAGTTAAATCCTTCTCCGAGCCATGAAGGCGCATAGGGCCGGTGCTTATCCCCGGTTTCCCTGATGTGTTAAGCGGATAAGACTGAGTCTTTGACTCCCCCTTAATGAAACACCAGTCCATCTCAGGTTAACTCCCAGCGTAATCCGGTACCCAATTTCAGCTAGGTGGACTAAAACAATATTTATAAATAATGTGCCTTGTCTAGAGGCACAACACACACAACATCAGGTGACCACATCGGGGATTGGATCAGCGACCTTTGGGTAAATGGCCTAACGCATGCGACAATGAGCAATGTGCTCATGTAATTTGTTATTGAATTTTATAAAATGTTCGTAAATTTTCGGAACGAAGGCATAAATTAAATCAGAAATATGTTAAAGGGTGAAAAAAGGCGTAAAACCCGGGGGTCCATACTTGGGGAGGGGAATGGGGGTCGGTCCTGTCCTCGAGCACCTGTGAAACAAATAACAGAAATTTTATTCTGAATATTGTACGATATCTTAACAGGTAATATGGCAGGTGTGTTAGACCACGAAGAGGTCCAAGTACAGAGTGTAATGCCATGCGACACCTGCGAAAATGTAGCAGAACATCTTTGCAAGACATGCCACGATAAGCTTTGCAGCAGATGCAAGGGCATTCACACAAAAAGCAAATCTTCATTTGACCACGAAGTAACTTTGCTAACACTTGAGTCCTTGTCACTTTTATACGATGTGCCTTCTGTACAAGTCTGTAGATCACATCCAGGTTTTCGCACTAACGTCTGCTGCAAAGAATGCGAGATTCCAATTTGTGAAAAATGTTTAGTCTTTGAACACAATGGCCATAAAGTGATATTGACCGAAGAGCTTTATATTCAAAAGAAAAAGAAACTCGACCAGAAGTTCATATTTCTGCAATCAGAATTACCAAAATATCAAAGTTATTTAGATGAACTAATAAAGGATGAAAAGATAAATGAAAAACAATGTGAAACCCTTGAAACTCAAATTGTCGCTCATTTTAAGGAGGCTCGCTTAAAACTGGAGTTGGAGGAAAACCGTCTCTTACAAATTGCTAAGTCAAAACAGAAACATGAATATAGCAGAATGCAAATTCAGATGAAACATCTTTCAGAATGCATGACCAAAGTGCAATCATTTATTTCAATGTATCAAAATGAAATTGCGTCCGAAAGACATGCGTTCATTTTATACGCAGACGTCCCAATTGAATCACATAATTCCGACGCGTTTCAGCGTTCTCCATTCCCGCACACACTGCAGTTCGTGAAAGAGACAATGAATGATGAATTCTTTACACAGTTTTCAGGTAAAATCGCTTTACATACAGCAGGCACCCATCTTATCCATAGCATGATGGAGTTAGAGGTGATCCGAGTTGGACAAGGATCTGTTCAGTCACTAACGTACGACATAAATGATGACGTATTTTGGGTATTTTCTGAAGGCGAGAAGTCTTTTAAGAAATATAATCGGTCGGGTACGCTTATTTCTGAAGTGACAACAGAGGCTGCCATACTAAAAAATAAACCGATATGTCTATCTGATGGAAATGTTTTATTTAGAAAAAAGACATGTCATTTGGCACAGATAAACAAAAACGGAGAGGAAACCGTTTTCTTAAATTTTGATGCTGCTTATCCGATTTGCATGTACTGTCCTGAAGATAACACAGGGGTCGTGATCGGAATCATTAACGCGGAACTTACAGAGATAAAACTATCAGTATATGACAAACATGGTCACTGTACCAATGAAATAAAAAATTCTTTATTGTTTAAAAACTTAGTGTCAAGTAACACAAAATATCGTGAACTTGCAGCTTACATTGCAGAAAATACAAATGGAGACATCTGTATTTCTCACAAAGATGTAGATATTTTCGACAAAAAGGGAAACTTTCGTTTTTCTTACTATGGTCGCAGGAATACAAATCTCGAATTTCAGCCAAGAGGTATTTGTACTGATATATTAGGACACATTCTCGTAGCGGACGCAGGGAATCGTTGTGTTCATGTATTGGATGGTAATGGCAATCTTCAAAAACTGTATGATGTTTCATCAAAAGAAAACGACTTTCAGCCAGTCACACTGACAGTTGATGCCAATTACTCCCTTTGTATAGGATGCTCGGATGGAAAAATAAGAATCTTTAAATATATTGAATGAAAGGATATTAACATACTGTAAGGAAAACACTTACTCGTTGTTTTGATCTTAAACTTGAGAACATTGTGTTGTAACAATTATTTCTAGTAAAAAGCATATTTCAGCTTGAAAGAATTGAGTAACTTGTATGTATTTAAATAAACAATGTATTTTCCTTAAAGAAAATTTTTGATCAATTTGTTTTTTCTATATCTTTATAAGTAAAAATTTGACAACCCCCCCCCCCACCCCATTGTGGCCCCACCCTACCTGTGGGGATAATGATTTGAACAAATTTGAATATACACTATTCGAGGATGCTACTACACAAACAGCTTTCTGCTTAACAGTTTTGTAGACGATTTTTGAAAAAAAACAACAAATTTTCAATCGTTCTAAACTATCTCACAAGGGTGATGCTATTGAAAAAATACATTTAGAATATCTCAAAATTATGTTAAAAGTAAGAAAAAATACTTCATCACTGATGGTGTATAATGAATTAGGACGCTTACCACTGTGCATTCAAAGAAAAATTCGCATTGTTAAATTTTGGTTTAAACTATTGGAATCTGAGAATTGTATAATGAAAAGTATTTATCAAGATATGTTTGAAAGGGCTGAAAAATATCCATGTGTGAAATACAACTGGCTACTTAATGTAAAACATTTGTTATTTTCATTGGGATTTGGTGAAGTTTGGTATTCTCAAAATGTTACAAACAAAAGATTGTTTTTAGATATTTTTAAACAAAGACTACAAGACTGTTTTCAACAAGATTGTAATGCATTTTTTTCAACATCATCAAAATGTGTTTTGTATAGATATTAAACAAACAAGTTGTGTCTACAGTCATATTTATTAAAACCAATTGCAGTCAAGTATATTCAGTTAATTACAAGATACAGATTGAGTGCACATTCATTAATGATAGAGAAGGGAAGATTTACTCAGTTACCTAAAGAGCAAAGGTTATGTATTTTTTGTCATCTGGATGTGGAAGATGAGTATCACTTTATTTTTAAATGTTCGATGTATCATGAATATAGAAAACTGTACATCAAAAAATACTATTGGTATAAACCAAGTATGTATAAATTATTACAATTATTGTCAACTGAAAATACTACGGAATTAAGTAATTTAGGAAAATATCTTCAGAAAGCAGAAACACTCAGAAATTTGTCTGTAACAGATAAGTAGTTAATACTTTGATGCATTTAATACGTATATTGCTACATGTTATGTCTTAGATTGTATATATATATATATATATATATATATATATATATATATTATGTATTCTTGTATCTGATGAGCCATTTGGCTTAAGGAATAAATAAACAAACGGACCGGGGGGGGGGGGGGGCAGACAGACGGACGCTGGGACAAAAAGTGGTCTGAGCTTTTAGCTCAGGTGAGCTAAAACATCACTTTAACCAAACAATTGCTGCTGAGTAGGAACCCAACGTAACATGATTTAATTTTTCTTGGCCTTCAACTTTTTTAAGGACCTTGTTAAAACTTGAAGTGAAAATAAGGAAATGACCAATGAAATTGAAGTTAAAGGCATACTACGCTATAACTCCCCCCTCCCCCTCCCCCTCCCCCCGGATTACGATTTTGGGAAGTTGCCCCCCCCCTTTTTTTTTCTTGGTTGTTTTTTCTTGTCAAGATTTTTTGGATGAGGTTGGAACAACCCCCCCCCCCTCTCCATTTAAAAAAAAACGATGCTACGTCCCTGAGGCCACATTGACCTACTTTGAAGTGGACACGTCCGTCTTGACACCTTAAGATTTATCAGCTGTAAAAAGGTTCAGGTTTATTGATTCTGAAATTTTATTTGAAGTACTGTAGACGTACTTTTGTCCGCGTGGTATTAATTTACGCTATGAACGCGGGCACAACTTTTCCGCGGAATTTTTTCTCAGTGTACTTAAAGTGCATTTTGGAATGAAATTGTGAAATTGCATTACATGAATAAGGATAATCGAAAGTTACTACATTATATAACCCTTGCATATACGTGTACCCAATGTATATCGTTTTTATCTATGCAAACTGTCAAACAAATTTGTATTGAGAATTCACATAATAAATAATTTAATCTCCTAACGATTTGAATTTTCTGTAAATTTACTTGCATGAAATTTAAACTTCTCCCAGCTTGAGATAACGGCACGTGTCAGACGACAAATAGCCCCAAGCGGTCTGTCTTTCAATGACCCAATTAACTACACGCTAAGACCCTTGTTTTTACTGCAATTTTTAGGGCATACTCTAAAACCTGGCCTCAAAGTTGGCCTGGCCTCACTTTTGGCCCCCCCCCCCAAAATATAAAAATAAATTTGAGGCCAAAAATTTTTGTAGAGGCCAAATTTGGGGCCAGGCCAATTTTTTAGGCCAGGCCAAAATTTGGGGCCAGGCCAAAATTTGAGACCAAAAGTGAGGCCAGGCCAACTTTGAGGCCACGCCAGGCCAATGGGGCCAGGCCAAGCCAGGTTTTAGAGTATGCCAATTTTTAGATCCCTTTGTGCTCTGACTTTTAATTGATAAAACTGATCAACTCATAATTTAAACGACATGTGAACCCATAAATTGACAGTTAATAAAGATTAAATTATTTATTTGGCTTTAAAAATACGACATGCATATAAACAGAAAAAAAAAGAAACAGTTCATTGAAATCAGTTTAAAAAACCTGTAAAACTACACAATTTTACACAAGTGCACAACCGATAATTACTGTTCACTGTGAACAGTTCTTACAATTTAAGTCCAAAGTTAGACAAATTCTAGGTAATGAAAATCGCTCAGAACTAAATTTAATAAAAATTATTCAAATGATTTTTTTTTTCATTCAAAGAATCTGCGTAAATTTTTACCCGCGGATTTTAAATTGATACTGTGACTCCGCGGAATTATGACCCCGTGGAAAAAAATACGTCTACAGTATTCAAAATAAATATGGATAAAATAAGTCTGGATTCAAAGTCAATCAATTGACAGTGTTTGTTGATTTCAAGCCTTTGATATGAAAAAAAATTGTTTAGTACGAAATGTTTAAAAAATGAGTAGGTCAGGCTAACTTACTGGTGCTTGTGGGTCAACATATCTTCAGGACCTGAGATGAATCAAATGACACATCTTCCAAAGTCAAGGGTTTCTGATCCGCTCCACTCTAAATGTTATTTTATTCAGTTTCGTACATGTAGTTTATATATATTTATCTAAATCATACAAAATAAATTGAAAAAAAACCCACAAAAAAAAACCATGTGTCTCAATCTTATAACAATTGTGTTACATTTTCAATCACATCAATTCTTAAGTCACATTTACTAAATTTCAATACATTTATCCAAAAAATAGTACACTTTTTAACATGATTTCTTAGATTATATTCTGTTTCATCGAAACTTTCTAATCTGCAAAACATCTTGTATTTGTAGATTTTTAAAGCAACAAAAGAAATGAGGTTGTTAAATAAGCGTGTCTTTTTGTTACATTCAAAATAAAAGCCAAAAAGAACATCTTTCCATTGAATTCTCACATTGATTACAAAAGATAAAATGTTCCAAATGCTTCGTACATTCTCACACTTGAATACAAGATGTTGAATATCTTCAATTTCAGAGCACAAAGTGCATTTGTTACATGTAACTTTTTTCCACTTAAACATGATTTTCTTACAGCACAACATGTTATGTAACAAATTGTAATTGAATTCGGCAATATTTCTATCTAAAGCAAATTTGATTTTTTGAAGATATATAGATCTCCAATTTTCAGGGAATATATTATACATTTCTTTGTAAATACGATGATATTTTGGAGTTTCAAATTTTCTATATAATAATATATCATAGAAAAAATTACATTTCTTGTTTTCAATTGTACAATACTGTTTAAAAAACAAAAACGTTCTCTTGTTTTTGATATTAATAAATTTTGCTTGAACTCCGTCAATATTTCTAATATTCTTAAAGGCAGAACTTATTATCTTATATTCACAAAGTAGATTTGCTTTACTGCACACTTCATCACCAATTTCATACAATGATTTAAACCCATTATCAGTGAATAGGTCTTTAACATACAGAATGTTACTTTTAATCCAATTCTTAAAGAACATAGGTTTTCCATCAAATACAAAATGCCTATTATTCCATATGGGTTCTTGTAAAACATCGTTTATATTCATACTTGATATTTCTGTAATTTTTTTACATTGATTAAAATACATAAAAATTTCTTTATAAAACAAAGGTAGGTTTTTAAACATTTCAAAGTTAGCCAACTTAACACAGTTTAATTTCAACATATATTCAAAATCTATGTTGTTACTTTTTAATAGATGATCCAGGTGTTCACCCAAAATACTTCTACCTTTATTTCTCAAAAATCTTGGAATCCAAGCTGCTTTTAATGCTTGGAATTTTAAAAGTACATCAACAATACCTGTTCCTCCTTCTTCTATTTTTCCAATCATTGTTTTTCGTTTTATTCTATCTTTATTATTCCATATGAAGTTAAAAATATGGCCATACAGTTTTTTAATTACATCTTCATTTGGTAATGGTAAGATTGATGCTACGTATATAAATTTATTTATACCTAATGTGTTGACAATTTCAGTTTTACCAAAAATTGTGAGTTTTCTCTTTTTCCAAGATTCATATAGTTTTTTCATGTTATCACATTTGTCTATCCAATTTTTTTTATAGCACTCATCTTTATTATGTCCAATATATATACCTAAACATTTAATGGATGACGTGTTTATTTTTATTCCCAAAATATCATTTTTACAACTTTTTAAACGACCTGTCAATATACATTCTGTTTTGTCAATGTTTAGTTTAGACCCTGCATGTTTAGAAAATTCTTTTATAGTCTTTATGGCCTCTTTTAGGGATTCCCTATTTCTTAAAAACAATGTCAGATCATCTGCATGTTGTATATGTTTAAACTCTTTACTGTAATTACTTGGTTTTATTCCTAGAATTTGATCATTGTTTTTCACTTTTAAAGCTAGAATATCGGCTACAAATAAGTACAATATTGCCGAAATTGGACATCCTTGTCGTATTCCTCTGGACATATAGCATGTTTTAGAAATCCATCCATTATTTTTTATTCGAAACATTGGGTTATTATACAGAATCTTCATCCACTTTATAAAATTATTTTTGAATTTGTATTTCTCTAGTGTTTTGAATAAGAAGTTCCATTCTATCGAATCAAAAGCCTTTTCAAAATCTAGGAAAAGAAAAATTCCCTCATTATTTGTTTCCACACAATAATCGAATAGATCTAAAATTATTCTTGAGTTTTCTCCAATATACCTCCCTTTAATGTACGCCGATTGGTTTTCGTTTATTAAGTTATCAATCACTTTTTGAAGTCTTCTTGCAAATACAAAAGCTATAATTTTATAGTCTGTATTAGTCAAACTAATTGGTCTGTAATTTTTAATGTTGGTTTGATCGCCTTT
Source organism: Magallana ariakensis (assembly GCA_020458035.1). NCBI lineage: Eukaryota > Metazoa > Mollusca > Bivalvia > Ostreida > Ostreidae > Magallana > Magallana ariakensis. The sequence continues at coordinate 51,044,827 of CM035812.1, read as the reverse complement.
TTTAAAAATAAGGGAAATAACTGCCAGTCTCTGTGAATAACTCATTTGATCATTTTCAAAAATGCATTTTAGTGTATCTTGAAATAGTTGCTTTAAATCTTTCCAAAAACATTGATAAAATTCATTAGTTAGACCATCTAAACCCGGAGATTTGTTAAGTTTTAAATTCATGACAGCCTCAGTACATTCTTCACAAGACGGGAATTGCTCGCAAAAATTAGCATCATTCTCACTAAGTACGTTATCAATTTCTACAGATGATAAGTATTCATCAATGCAATTATCGGAAACTTTGTTCGAGGAGTATAAATTTTCATAGAAATCGCACATTACCCCCATAATGTCATTTGTTTTATTAAATGTACAGTTGTCAGTTTGTAGTTCTTTAATTATACTTTGTTTTTGTCTACTCTTTTCTAAGTTTAAAAAATATTTTGAAGATTTTTCTCCCTCTAACATCCATTTAGACCTTGACCTTACAAATGCTCCTTTACATTTTATATCGTAAATTTTATCCAATTCAGCCTCAAGATTGCGTTTTTTAGTCATATCAATATGCTGAAATTCTAATTTTTCAATGTCGTCTATTTCTTTTTCCAATGATAATATTCTTTGTTTAATACTTTCCTTTGAGTTTTTTGCAAAGTTGATAGAAAATTCACGAGCTCTTGCTTTGAAAGATTCCCACTTTACCATTGGATTAGTGTTTTCTTCATTTTTTATTTCGTTAATCAAAGTTTGAATACCTTTTTGATAATTTTCGTCAGATAAGTATGAATTGTTAAGCTTCCAATAACCGTTTCCCCTTTTGTTAATATTTGTTTTAAAAGAAGTTTTCAGAAGTCTATGATCAGACATTCTCTTCCCATTAATTGTTCCGGGAATTTTCCGTAATGTAATTTTTTCAAATTCATAAATAAAATTTCTGCTCACAAATGTATAGTCAATTCTGCTACTAGGAACATTATCTGCATTACACCAAGTATAGCCATCCAACTCGGGATATTTTGTTTGCCAAATATCATATATTTCTAGTGAAGAAACAATTTTTTCTAGCTTATTTGAACTTTGATCTTGTGGATTATTAATTTTACAGTTAAAATCACCACACATTATTATATTATCAAGATCAACTACGCATCTTTTATGTAAAAAACTGTTTAACTTAATAAAAAAATCATTTCTATATTTAGCAGAGTTTGGTGCATATACATTTACAAGAGTAAATTCAATGCCGTTAATTTTTACTTTCAAAAACAATCGTCTACCATCTATAGACCCATGTTTTTCTATTAATTCTACATCTAATTCTTTTTTAAAAAGAATTGATACACCCCTACTAAATTTTGAATCGCTAAAACAATGATACGATTTTCCTAACCATCTAGCATCATATTTTAATACCTCTTTTTCTATAAAGTGGGTTTCTTGCACAAAAATTATGTCTGTTTGAATATCATGTAACCATGCATATAATTTAGTTCTTTTTTCGTCCGAGTTCAGGCCTCGGGCATTAACTGTTAAAATTTCAAACTTATCCATTTAAAAATTTTACATATATTAAATAAACTATCGTTCTAGATGAAAAAACAATACAAATTGAAGTATGTTTAACAATATACCGTCTACAATACGCAGTCCTTAAAATCATGTCCGGGTCGATCATCAGACTACAGTGTTTAAGAGCGCGCACTAACCACTATCATAGTCCGTACCCAGCGGTTTTTCTCCGAGAGAGGAGACATCGGTGTTTTTGTAGCCCGCATTTTTGCGCCTGTTGGTCCGCACAGATTTGCGCGGAGACCGAGAGTGGCCTTGCATAGTAGACGGCTGCTTATCAGCTCGTTTGTCGGATTTCCGAATCGAACTCAACATGTCTGAAATATGACGCTGTGAGGCTGCCTGTAGATTCCTAGGAACAGACTCGGATCTCCGTGGTGGCGCCGGCCTTCGCGTACTGACGATCTTACGAAATATCTGCCCCAGTACATTCTGTCCAGGCCATTTTCTGTGATCGGTATGTTCTGTTCCGGCTTTGTTTAGACCTGTTCCCCAGAAATCGTCATAAACACTCTCAGCAAAGAGTGTTGATTGTTCTTGTTTGTCCAGAATTTCTCGGAAAGCTTCAACCTGATCATACTTTGCATTCACAATTTCTTCCATTAGTTTTTCCTGTTTATCAATGAATTCATCATTGATCTGGATTGTTTTACTAATCATTTTTGCGTCTAGAGCCGTTTCTGCTGCTTGTATAGCTGTAGCCTTTGAGAGATCTCCGCAGCGAATGGCTTTAACATATTGAAAAGCGTGTTCTGCGGAGCGATGATGGATTCCAAAAACATGTATGGTGCATGGAAAGAAATTCGATAGTGGGTTGTCGGCACCGGCAAAGGATATGACGTGTTTCTGGTTTTCGACAAAAGCCTCACAATTCTCTGATCCTGGTTCATGATCTGTTTTAAGGCAAATGCGACACCGCTTTTTGTCACTGCATTGGGACCGCCAGTGTTCTCCCCAACAGTTTGTACATTTGGGTGTTCGTTTTTTAGATGGCTGGCCTTTATGGTAAATGAGATATTTAATGCCTGCACAAAAAGCTGATCGTGGGAGTGATTGACCATTTTGTAGAGGTTTGGCATACACAAAACGGTTCCCATTTAAGATGCTTGTCATTTTATGAGTAGTAGGATGTCTAATATTTTCATATTTAATTGGACTTGTAAGGTTAACTTTGTAGCTATCCAGCATTTTGATAATTTCACCATCGTCTACGGACAGTGGTACTCCCTTGATTGTGATTCGCAGAACTTCCTCTAAGGGCGAGTTTATTCCCGTAGAGAAGGGATTTGTTTCAAAAACATTGATATGTGTATTTCGAAAGTCAAAACCTTCAGTTAGTAGTTTATCTCTACTTTGGGTAGTGTTCACATAAATTCTCCAGAAACCTCGGTCTCTTTGAATACACTTGATTTCACTTGTGCAGTTCAAGACTGATTCAAGAAGTTCATAGTCTGTAACAGGGTTTGAACCTTGAACTATATCAGAGTTTCTCAAATAGACTGGTTTTAGCATTCCAGTGGCCATTATGTACAGTTATTTACAGAGTATCTATATACACGTACAAAAGCTAACGGTACCTTGTCAAGTTGATAACTGAAGAGTGGTCACTCACCGTGACGGTACTTGAGCAGGTATTCACAGAAGTATACAGGTATACAGGTATATTTACAAATTACGAAAAATCGCAAAAAAACCTCAAGAATCACACTTACTGAGTGTTGCTGATTGTTGGGGGTGGAAATTCCGGACAGAGAAAGTCACATTCTAGCCTAGAACTTCACAAAATTGTCAAAATGACGAGAGCCAAGTTAAATACAACCGCCATGGCCCATGTCACGTGACCTATAACACGTGAAACTCTTGATTTGGGAAGACTTGATGAATCTAGCCAAAACAATAAAAGTGGGAACAAAAGGCCCATGGGCCACATCGCTCACCTGAGGAACAATAGGTATGATGAAATCAGCTAAATGGAGTCATAATACAAACTATCTGGACAATGTAGTATAATACATGTAGATCCTGTATAAATGAAAATCCATCCTCCCTGGATATTCTTATTTTTGTTATCATTAGTCCCTTTTCTAACAGGATGATTTTATAGTCATAACACATGGTGAGCATTGCAATTCTCAAAAAGATCCTAAACAATTGTTTATGTATGGGATATAAACCTAAATCAAACTCTGAACCCCTTGTGAGGCCCAAGAATCATCAAGGGGCCAAAGTCTAAACAATTTTAAAGAATCACCTGGCTGATTAGTTTCTGAGAAGAAGATTTTTAAATATTTACTCTATATATTCCTATGTAAAAATTCAACCCCCATTGTGGACCCATCCTACTCCCGGAGGTCATGATTTTCACAACTTTAAATCTACACTACCTGAGGATGCTTCCACACAAGTTTCAGCTTTCCTGGCTGATTAGTTTCTAAGAAGAATATTTTTAAAGATTTACTCTTTATATTCCTATGTAAAAATTCAACCCCCCATTGTGGCCCCACCCTATCCCCCGGGGTCATGATTTTCACAACTTTGAATTTACACTACCTGAGGATGCTTCCAAACAAGTTTCAGCTTTCCTGGCCAAATGGTTCTTGAGAAGAAGATTTTTGAAAATTTCTCAAAATTTTTCAATAATTCCTAATTAACTCCCCTTGAGAAAGGGCGTGGTCCTTAATTTTCACAACTTTGAATCTCCTTTGCCTAAGGGTGCTTTGTGCCAAGTTTGGTTGAAATTGGCCCAGTAGTTCTTGAGAAGATGTCAAAAATGTGAAAAGTTTACGGACAGACAGACAGACAGACAGATGGACAAACAGACAGACGGATGACAGACAAAATGTGATCAGAAAAGCTCACTAAGCTTTCAGCTCAGGTGAGCTAAAAAAAAGTCATAAAATGTCAACTTTAGTAAAAACAATATTTTATTGCAATAGAAAATATAATACAATACAGGAATGTTCAGCAGGTTGAATTGAATTACAATAGGATTCTGAAACAAGTTATGAGACTTATAGTAATCTGTTTCCTTAAGTATCAATTTAGTTGCGACTTCGACCACACTCTTTGCTCTAGGATGATGCCTTAATTACATCTTTATATACAACATACTAGCATCCTCATACTTATTTAAAAATACGTGGTAATCTACCCACCGGTTTCTGAGAAGATTTACTTTTGTCTTTATTTCCCTTATCATCTACCCTTGTATGAGATTCATGTCCTGCATTTTAGTTCAAATGAAAGCCATTGGGCCGAGAAAACTCTGTGATAAACTTGACAAAAAGTGGTCAATGGGTTTATAAAATATGGAATACATGTATATTCCAAAACATTTATGCACACCATACAAATATCCACAGCATTAGAGTCTTCCACTCATTAGAGGTAAAATTGCATTAAAGAATCGCCAATACTGAGCAAAAGGTAAATGCCTATTCAATGAAATCGGGCAAATATTGCATGACCTGTTAGATACTGAGATAAAGCTGAAAATATTCAAACGTTAATGCATCACATATATCAATGGACAAAAAGAATATTTCCAACCAAATTTGATTAACAACAAAGACTGATAAAAATAGCAATGAATCATCTTCCCTATTGAAAGCAATGATTTTTATCTTCATTTTGCATATAACTATAACCATGATAACAAACAAAATGATTAAAAATAAAATTGTAATACAAGTAATTATTAAAAACAAACATTTTATCACAATAACTATTATAATACCATAAGATTATTGATCACCTTTTTTTTCAATGAAAATATCACAAATATCACAAAGTTTGAAGGAGATGGAGAATGGGCAAATATCACAGAAAAAAACTGTTTATACTGTGTTAATCAGAATTCAGTGACTTTAGTCACAAGCTAAGACTGAAAAGTGCAGATCTATCTCTGCATGAAATTCCAACTGCACAAACAGACACAAGAACACGTACATCAATAACATCCTCTAAATACACTGTATAACAAAAAAAACCCATAAAAGCATTGTGGTACATGTACATGTGTTGTGTTACACGAATATTCTTGGTACGACTTACTTTTTGTATCGAGAGTTATTCCCCGTTTTTGTATTCTTCAATGTATTTTTGAGTTGTGCACAGAGACGTGCACACATGCCGCAGATGGCTTAAGCAATATTTGTACAAGCGTACCAACAGAGCTGATGATGTAGCCCCACGGTGTAAGTAGTTTTGTGTTTATTATTATTATAATATTAAAAATGTTCAGTTTAGGATGTTTATGAAATTGAAACAATGTATGACAGAACTCAGCCATGTTGGCGCGAAAATCGCTCGTGCATGATGTTATATGTATTCACGCTAGGTAAACTATATGATGAATTTATTAAACTTCAATTATATGTTTAATGCATATTAATAACAAACATATTATATATTACGAAACTTTTTCATAGAAATTAAGTCAATTCAGGTGTCATTGTGTTTTTATGTGGAAAAGTCGATATATATTTTTTCAGTCATTTGTCATGTATTGATTTAAACTATGTTAGGAATTTTCAGATTTATAACTCTGTTATTTGTTTATTACAGCTTTTACTGCAAAGCATACTAATGTACAAGTGTACAATAAAAAACTGAACGACAACCTTGGCGTGGTTATCAGTATAGTAAAAGACCTTGGCAGCTGCAGAGTCAGGACGACTACCCGCAGAGTTAGGACAGCTATCCGCAGAGTCAAGACAACTACCCGCAGAGTCAGGACAGCTATCCGCAGAGTCAGAGCAGCTACCTACAGAGTCAGGACAACTACCTGCAGAGTCAGGACAACTACCCGCAGAGTCAGAGCAGCTACCTACAGAGTCAGGACAGCTACCCGCAGAGTCAGGACAACTACCCGCAGAGTCAGGTCAGCAACCCGCAGAATCAGAACAGCAACCCGCAGGGTCAGAACAGTTTAAAGAGGATATCTCACATAAAAGAAAGAAAAAGCTTACTATTGCAGGACAATTGATCTTTGAAGAAACAGTGAATAAACGTTGGGCAGTTTTGTCCAAAATAAAAAGAAAAATTGATGATGAGATACAGTATTTCGTGGAATCTATGAATAAGAAAAAGATAGCAACAATTGTAAAGGAAAACCTTACCAAATTAGTTAAAATGTATAAAGAAAAATCTTGTGAATTTGTCAACTTCTTAGAAAGAACTGATACAGAAGAAAGTAGAAAGGAGAAACTTTCTCATGAACTTATTGTTTCTGCTCTAGAATCACGATTAGAAAACATCATAGATGAAATTAACTATGTAATTTTCACTACTTGTCCTCAAATACATGATGACGGAACTTCAGGAAAAACATCAAGCAAAGGATCAAGCCAGAAATCTTTTTCATCAAATTCAACACTCATTTTAAGACAACGAGCAAAAGCAGAGGCTATCAAAGCAAAACTTGAATTTACCAAAAAAGAAGCCAAACTAAAAAAGCAGAAATCCAAGTTAGAAGAAGAAGAACAGAAAAGAAGAGCAGAGACAACCAGAAAATCAACTGACTTGGAGACAGATCTACAACTTCTATGCGCACAGAAAGAAAAAGCTGTCGTCGATGCTGAACTTCAAGCTATGGAAGAATTCGTGGAATCAGACAGTATATGTGACCCAGAACTTGACATTATAGATTCAAGGGAGAAAACCAGAAGATATGTTGATGATGTTTTCATCTACAAAAAAGAAACTGTATGTGATGAACGAATAAACCAGGAAGAATGTGAAGACAATTTAGAAACTGAATCATTCGTATCACATCCTGCGAAAATGGTCCCTGCAAAATTTCAATCAAAGAAAAGTCTCATACCAGATGTGTCAGTTATTCAGCAACCAAAGAGTCATCAGAAAATTACTGCTAAAAGTGAAATTCCAAATGAAAGTGTTCCACATCATGCGTATGCAGTGAAAAATGACCCTACAAGAGAAATTTCACAACTAACCAACTATATTCTCAAGAAAGATTTAATGCTGTCTAAAATAACAACATTTGACGACAGGCCTGAACATTATGAAACTTGGAAGTACAGCTTCACATCTGTGTGTCAAGACTTGAATCTTAATTCGCCAGAGGAATTGGATCTCCTCATTCGCTGGTTAGGACCTACATCTGTGACTTATGCCAGAAGTATCAGAGCTTCAACCATAGACAATCCTAACCTAGGCATCAAGAAGTTGTGGACTAGATTAGACGAACGATTTGGTTCTTCTGAAATGGTGGAATCGGCTCTAAAGAACAGATTATCAAAGTTTCCAAAACTTACAGACAGTGATGCGAAGAAACTTTATGAACTTTCTGATTTATTGTCGGAAATCATGTGCTTGAAAAGAAATCCTAAATATCGTGATCTTCTCAGTTATTATGATACATCAGTGGGAGTGAAACCAATTGTTACCAAATTACCTAGTAATCTACAATCCAAGTGGATTAACAAGGCAAGTAAATTCAAACAAGACCGTGATGTTCCGTTTCCTCCATTTTATGTACTTTGTGATTTCATCAGTGAAGCTGCAACTACCATGAATGATCCAAGCCTTTCATATGAGAAACCAGAATCCTCAAAATCAAATCCTACACCATACAGGAAAATGAACGTCAAGAAAACTGAATTTGCAGAATTACCAAATTGTCCTATTCATAATACTCCACACACACTCAATGAGTGTAGGAACTTCCGGCGGAAACCACTGAAAGAAAGGAAACAAATACTGCGTGATAACAACTTGTGTTACAAATGCTGTGAGTCGAAGACACATGTGTATAAAACTTGTGATGCTAATGTGAAATGTTCAGAATGTGGTAGTGAAAGACACAGCACAGGGATGCACACTGTGCCCAGAAACAATCAACAAATGCATTATGGAGCCACTCCAAGATTTGTCGATGGAATGTCAACAAGAACCACTCCTAGACTTGACGGTGGGGAGCAGGCATCCAGAAACACTTCTAGATTTGACCGCAGGGAAACAGATATAAACAACAAATGTACTACAGTTTGTGGTGACAGTTTTTCAGGAAGATCTTGTGCAAAGACTGTTCTCGTCAATGTTTATCATAAGAGTAACCCCAATAAAGTTCTTACCTTGTACGCTATTATTGATGATCAAAGTAACTGTACACTAGCACGGTCAGAACTTTTTGACTATATGCGTATACCGAAATCAACTACTCAACAGTTTACACTGTCATCATGTGCCGGTCGTCAGCAGATGAGTGGACGCAGAGCTTCAGGATTCTTTGTATCATCCATAGACGGATCTGTAACTATGGAACTTCCGACAGTAACAGAATGTAATGACATTCCTGATGATCGTAGCGAAATACCCACACCTGATGTAATAAGTCATCAAACTCATCTGTGTGACCTACCAATTCCAGAGCTCAACCCAGATGCTCAAATACTGTTACTGATTGGACGGGATCTGCCTGAAGCACATCATGTTGGAGATCAACGCATAGGAACTAGAAATGCACCCTTTGCTCAACGTTTGAACCTTGGCTGGGTAGTGGTCGGAGATGTGTGTCTAGGAAACTTTCATAAACCAACAACTGTTGCTTCATTCAAAACTACATTGATTGATTGTCATCGTGAAACCATTTTCAAACCATGTTCTAATGTGTTTCAGTTAAAAAATGACATTTCAAAGTCTCAATTACAAGCCAATGTATTTCATGTTCAAGCGGATGACAATGAGACTGGACTCTCGGTAGACGATCGGGAGTTTATGGATTTGATGGACAAATCTTTTCAGAAAGATCAAGATGGACGTTGGAAAGCACCTCTTCCATTCAGAAATCCCCGCCAGTTATTACCAAACAATCGAGTTCAAGCATATAAACGTGCTCAAATGTTGCATGTGAACTTACAGAAAAATCCTACAAAAAAGGAACATTTTGTGACATTTATGAGGAATCTTATTGAAAGTGATGCAATGGAAATAGCTCCTCCATTGGACCCAAACCAAGAATGTTGGTACCTACCATTATTTGGTGTTTACAATCCAAAAAAGCCTGACAAAATCCGTGCAGTCTTTGATTCTTCAGTGAAATTTCATGGAGTCTCGCTGAACAGTGTATTATTAAGTGGACCCAAATTTGTAAATGACTTAACTGGTGTATTGTTACAATTTCGCAAGGATGCTGTTGGTATTATGGCTGACATTGAACAAATGTTTTACAGATTCTTGGTAACAGAAAAACACCGTGACTTTCTTCGATTTTACTGGTACCGCAATAATGATCCAAATGAAGAACTTATTGAATATCGAATGAAAGTACATGTGTTTGGAAACACACCATCCCCAGCGGTAGCTATGTACGGATTACAGAAAACAGTGGAGAACGCAGATCGTGATGTAAAAAGTTATGTGTACAAGAATTTTTACGTGGATGATGGAATTACATCAGTACCAACTAGTACTGAAGCAGTGAATCTATTGAAGAAAACCCAGTCCGTGTTATATGACCAAGGGAAAATCCGATTACACAAAATAGCTTCCAACAGTATAGATGTCATCACACAGTTCCCACTGGAAGATCTCGATAAGAACCTGAATTCAATAAACATTGGGATGGATGAATTACCAATGCAGCAAAGCCTCGGTATAGCCTGGGATTTGAACAGTGACTGTTTCACCTTTAGTTCAAGTTTTCAAGACAAACCTTTTACTAAACGAGGAGTTTTGTCGATTGTGAACAGTATATTTGATCCTTTGGGATTCATAGCGCCTATTGTTATCCATGGACGACTACTCATGCAAGATTTCTGCAAACTTACCAGTGATTGGGATCAACCGCTTCCGAGTGACAAAGAACCTCTATGGCTTCAGTGGAAGGAATCATTGAGTTCACTTAGTGACATTTATATACCACGAATGTTTACCAAAATTTCATATAGTGAGGCTAAATCCTGTGAAGTACACATATATTCTGATGCCTCTGAAAAAGCCATTTCAGCTGTCGCTTACCTTTACACAGTTAGCAAACAAGATGAGGTAGACGTTGGATTCATTATGGGAAAGTCCAAAGTGGCACCATCTTCAGGACATACTATTCCACGGCTGGAGCTGTGTGGTGCTGTGTTAGCCACAGAGTTGAGTGAAAAGATAACAGTTAACTTGGACTTACCTTATGATTCTGTCAAATTCTTCACTGACTCCAAAGTTGTGTTGGGATATTTGAACAATCGCTCAAGACGTTTCTACAATTATGTCAGTAATCGTGTGAACATTATCCATCAACGTTCAAAGCCTCAACAGTGGAATTTTGTCTCGTCTGAAAATAATCCAGCAGATATTGGAACCAGATCTGTGAAATCTGTAGCTGATGTGATGGAAAAGTGGGTTTCTGGACCAAGTCAACCACAATCTAGTGCAGACAGAGAAAATTCTGACTTCTCATTGATTGACCCTGATAGCGACAAAGAAATTAAACCTGTGGTTAAGAAAACTTCTGTAGAACAATTTATCGCCAACCGATTTGTAAAGTTCTCAACATGGAACAAACTGATTTGTGCGTTCAGACTCCTGAGAAGAGTATGCTTCCAGATTAAAGACAAAAATGTTACTTTTCTTCCAGAAAGTGTTGAAGAGACTTATGAAACTGAATTGTTTGTTCTACGGAGCTCTCAGAGACTCTCATTCAAAGAAGAAATAGAATATTTACAAGATTGTAAACCTCTACCTCGCAAAAGTGCATTATTACAACTCAACCCTTTCCTAGACAAGGATGGAATTCTTCGAGTCGGTGGACGTCTCAGCCAATCTTCTTTATCTGCAGACCAAAGACACCCCGTCATCATTGACAGAAAATCACATATTGCTGTCTTACTTGTGAGAAGATTTCATGAGAACGTGCAACACCAAGGAAGAGTATTTACAGAAGGTGCCATACGATCGCATGGTTTCTGGATTATAGGAGCCAAAAGGATTATTAACTCTGTGATTCACAAGTGTGTAATTTGCAGGAAACTCCGTAAACCCTCCGCCCAACAAATCATGGCCGACCTACCTGCAGACAGAGTTGTTCCATCACCTCCATTTACAGTCGTAGGAGTAGATGTCTTTGGTCCTTGGAATGTAGTGGCACGCAGAACAAGGGGAGGATTAGCACACTCCAAGAGATGGGCCGTATTATTTAGCTGTCTCACATCTAGGGCAGTTCATATCGAGGTCATTGAGGATATGAGTAGTTCATCATTTACCAATGCTCTTGCAAGATTTGTATCTATTCGAGGACCTGTGAAGGAATTTCGATCTGACCGTGGGACGAACTTCATAGGTGCATTAGAAAGCATTAACGTTGATGCTGTTTTTGTTGAGTCTGGACCTGTCAAGAAGTTTCTCTCCGCTAATAGAGCCAAATGGACCTTCAATCCACCCCATGCATCCCACATGGCCGGATCATGGGAGAGAATGATTGGAATCGCTAGGAAAATTCTTGATGTTATTCTACTCAACACCAAAACCAAGGAACTTACTCATGAAGTGTTGTGTACGTTTATGTGCGAGATAATTGCTATCATGAATTCAAGACCCATATGCCCTCTTTCTACAGATCCAGAGGATCCAGTGATTATAAGTCCATCAATGTTGTTGACACAGAAGGACTTCAAAGAAGACATGCTGCGTGTTGACTCTAGTGACATTAAAGAAATGTATTTATCACAATGGAAACATGTTCAATATCTCGCTAACCTATTTTGGAAACGATGGAGAGATGAATATTTACAGAATTTGCAGATTCGACAAAAGTGGCAGTATAATCAACCTAATTTCAAAGTTGGTGATGTTGTCCTCATGCGCGACCTGACGGTTCATCGCGGCCAGTGGCCTCTTGGTCTAGTTACCAGAGTGTTTCCAAGTGAAAGTGACAGCAAAGTAAGGACTGTAGAGATTCGCGTTGCCAAAGATGGAAAATGTGCGACATTTGTAAGACCAATTAAAGAACTTGTGCTATTAGTAGAATAGTTTCTCTACTGTTTTTACTAGTGAACTGATATATGTTATTCTTACACATATAGTATTTGTGAAGTTCGTGTAATGTTCTGGATGAACATGGTATGTAATCTATATTTATATGATGGGTAAACATATTTCAGTAATGTTTATTTTTTCATATTAGTAATATCTTGGTGATATTAGGTGGGGAGTGTTGTGTTACACGAATATTCTTGGTACGACTTACTTTTTGTATCGAGAGTTATTCCCCGTTTTTGTATTCTTCAATGTATTTTTGAGTTGTGCACAGAGACGTGCACACATGCCGCAGATGGCTTAAGCAATATTTGTACAAGCGTACCAACAGAGCTGATGATGTAGCCCCACGGTGTAAGTAGTTTTGTGTTTATTATTATTATAATATTAAAAATGTTCAGTTTAGGATGTTTATGAAATTGAAACAATGTATGACAGAACTCAGCCATGTTGGCGCGAAAATCGCTCGTGCATGATGTTATATGTATTCACGCTAGGTAAACTATATGATGAATTTATTAAACTTCAATTATATGTTTAATGCATATTAATAACAAACATATTATATATTACGAAACTTTTTCATAGAAATTAAGTCAATTCAGGTGTCATTGTGTTTTTATGTGGAAAAGTCGATATATATTTTTTCAGTCATTTGTCATGTATTGATTTAAACTATGTTAGGAATTTTCAGATTTATAACTCTGTTATTTGTTTATTACAGCTTTTACTGCAAAGCATACTAATGTACAAGTGTACAATAAAAAACTGAACGACAACCTTGGCGTGGTTATCAGTATAACATGTTTTATCAATCTACAACCTACATATTTCTAACACAGACAAATGATTAATTGTGAATTGTCTTGGTTCAAACTTCATTTGTGACCTATCCCCCCCCCCTAAAAAAAAAAACCAAGATATCTGTGAGCCAATGCTCACTAGTGATACCCCAGCTCTTATGTGAATATGCAAAATAATCAAAGTCGTCAGTTAACAGGAAGTTGACATCTGATTGGTACAAAAATATTTCCCACAATATGGCATGCCTGAACAAACTGTGTGTTAAAATTTCAAGCATCTGCGATAAATAGTTGCTGGGAAATCTTTGACAAAATTTGTTTGAAAATTTAGGCTAAAAATGAACAAAGTCGTCATTAAACAGGAAGTTGACGTCCGAGTGGTACAAAAATATATCCCACGATATGGTATGCCTTAACAAATTGTGTGTTAAAATTTGAAGCATCTGTGATAAATAGTTGCTGGGAAATCTTTGACAAAATTTGTTTGAAAATTTTGACTAAAAATAAAAAAAGTCATCATTTAACAGGAAGTTGATGTCCAAGTGGTACAAAAATATATCCCATGATATGGTAGCCTAAACAAAGTGTGTTTAACTCTTTTCCCCTTAAAGGTTTCTATCCTTTAACCCTTAATGACGCGTTTTGACGACCCTGGCCATATCCTTAATGACGACTTTTGACGCACCCTATATACAGCTCTTAATTAGACCTATCAACACCTGTTGTTTATTATAAACATGGACTGGTATACACCTGAGGCGTGTTCAACAGAGCGAGTGCTCGCGAGCGCTCGCCAAAATTTCCTATACCCGCAATACAAATTTTGGCGAGCGCTCGCGAGCACTCGCTCTGTTGAACACGCCTCTGGCCATGTATACGGATGATTGTTCACTCATTCTAAATAAAGATATCACGTGATTTACCTGTGTTTGGTGGCGTGATGCATTACTACAATAAACAAAGATGGCGGACTACGATGCAGACATCGCACATGTTTTCACTTTTTGTTTATAATCAAGTTTAGAGGCAGAATTATTTAGATTTATTGGTAGTAAGATTGAATGATGAAAGCCAGATGTCAAATTCATGCAAAATATTGGGGAAAAATCTGTGTATTTACAGAAAACGGAACACAAGGTGTGCATTACCTGCAACCCCTAAATACATGAATATACCGGTAAATTTTTTTTTTTTTTCCAAGAAGTTAACACACTTATTTTGTTAACATGTTAGATTTATCAAATCCTCTTACACCATTTACTGAAATAAAAGAAAATATTAGTCTGAAAATGATAGACATTAATTGAAAAGTCAGCCACAGGTACATTTAATTATTTACTATCAAAAAGCCAATTTCATGATAATAATGGAATTTTTCAATAAAAATTATTAAATAATTATTTGTAATACATAGATTTTTAAACATGTTTACCAAATATCTGTTGTGAAAATTATTCTTAATAAAGCTTTAATGTAGAACACTCAGTTTTTTTTCATATACCTGTTAGCACCTGTATTGTTTTATTAGTGACTTAAATAATTTTTTTTAATATGAATATTGAAATTTTAATTCATTACAAATCCATTGATATATAATTTTCTATATTTTTGATTTGCTAAGACCTGTAATAAGTCAATTCAAAAACACACATCAGCTGTTTTCAGTTCATCTGAAAACAGTCTAAGGGTAGCCCAGGGTAGAGTGTTAAGGATATGGGCTATGCGTCAAAAGGTGGCATTAAGGGGTAAAGAGTTAAATTTCAAGCATCTGCAATGATCAGTTGCTGAGAAAAATGCGACAGAAATTTTTGTTACAGACAGACAGACAGACACACAATGGTAAAACAGTATACCCCCTTCTCCTTCGGAGCGGGGGTATAAAAATCAGATACATCTTGCAGATTTAAATCTTAATGAATTTCCATATACATCATTACAATATGCAATTATATCAGATTTGGAGGGGAAACACAGCCTAAATAAGTTAAATTGACATTCTCTTCACATTTGTATACATTGTGTTTTGTCAGTCAAATTTCTATTAAGATTAATTCTGAACAATAAAAAGTATATCTGTATTACTGTAATTATCTGAAAATGTAGACTTAATTTTTTTTCATGGATCACTAAGGTATAATTTCTGAAACATGGTATTTTTGTTCAAATAAGGATATTTTCTCTTAATTTTTACATGATTTAATTACATTATATTTAGGTATTTCATTTTTTCATGAAAAAATGCAAAACCTGTTTTCGTTGCAAGTAAGACACTTTAGAGTTTAGAATTTGTTGTGAATACTGTAAACCAACTTTTATTCGCGTGCAAGAAATTTTCCTGTGGTTCGCGAGGGCATCGTCGTTGTGAATATTTCTTGCCGCGAACAAATCATTGTCCTATAATTGTAATAACAAAACCGGTCTTGACAAGGCTTTGTCGCGAACATTATTTTATAGGAAGTAAATCACGAAATAAAGTCGTCGTGAATAAAAGTTGGTTTACAGTAAATGCATGATTTTAATATCTAATGAATTATGTTGATATGTCAATAAGGCAATTCGGTTTTTTTCTAAACTGTTAAAAAAAATTGTGAAATTATGAAAATAAAAAAAAATCTTTGGTTCATATCATTCAAACCTATGAATAAAAACTACTAAAGATGTGTGTCTTACAGAGAAGATATGATAGGCAATCAATTAAAACAAATTGCATTAAAAAAAATCCAAAATTGTGCATCATTAAAGTAAGTTAATTTATGCATAAGAGTATTTGTATTCAAAAACATCCAATAATTTTTTTTTGGGGGGGGGGATGGGGTACATAGATAATACCTGCAAAATTTATCCATTAATAAAGACTAATTAAATGACAACTGTATCTCCCCACTTACAATTATGGTTTTTTTTCGTTTGCAGAATAACTCTAATAAATGAAATGACTCAAATCACTAATTTGACATAACAAAATATACCATACATTTTGACAACAATAAAAAGATAATACAACACAGAGAATCTTTCAAAATTTAAAATCAAGGATTTCATTGCTTATTTATTGCTACCATAATATTAAGTACAACTTCAATCATGAATTACACAAATTAAGTTCATGGTGGAGATGAGAGGTGGGTAAATCATGTAAATATCCCAAACAAAATTTGGTTTACTTTGTTTACAATCATAAATCAAGGCAGTAACACTTCTCATTAGTTTAGTCACTTGCAGTGAACTAAGAATACAATCAAATATGGTACAGATCTAATATATCTAAACTAAAGGGACTTGAAATTATATAAACCATCTCAAGAGCATGTTCAACAATAAAACCATGTAAATATCACATATATTTAGGCACAACATCATAATAAAGGGAAGATCACCTAGCAATTAATGTTAAAATTTACCCACAAAGTGAGCAAAGACTGATAGACATGCAGACAAATTAAACTGATCGAGACAAAGCACAATTGTGAATGTCAAAACTGAATCTGCCACAAAAAACAAACATATACCAGTATATGACAAAGTTAAATGCCTGCTAAAACACAATAACATAAAAAGTGAACTATTTCCAGAGTTAGGCAGACAACACAATAAATCCAATTACAATAAATACAAAAAATAAGGAAAGCTATACAATTTGTAATAAAACTTCTTTAAAAAATTGAAAGACATTGAAAAGGAGTTAATAAATGAATGGATCATCCTCAGTCTGGATGGAAAGATTATCTAGGTCATCTGTCGTCATGTCACTATTTTCAAAAGTATAATCATCAGTTCCCAATTCATCAATGCTCAGATCAGTTTGTGCGTCTTTATCATGTTGATTGCTGAGAACATTATCAGTGTTGGACACTTGTCCATCCTCAGTCTGGATGGAAAGATTATCTAGGTCATCTGTCGTCATGTCACTATTTTCAATAGTATCATCGTCAGTTCCCAATTCATCAATGCTCAGATCAGTTTGTGCGTCTTTATCATGTTGATTGCTGAGAACATTATCAGTGTTGGACACTTGTCCAGACAAAGAGTCTTGAATCACATCTGTGTTCCCGCTTGAATACAATGATTTAAGTGTTCCAAACCAAAATTTCCAAAAGTCTCCACATTTTACTTTGTTTCGACATATTTGAATACAAGCAGGAATTATAAGTATAATAAGTAAAAACAGGCTAAACAGAATTTCAAAAAAATTTCCAATGTATACACCTACTTCATTACAAGAATGTAACTCAGCATTTTCTTTTTGACAAACAGTTCCATTTGTTTTACTTGTCAAGTTATCTGTTTCCTGAATCCTTTCTGTTACTCTTTCCATCAATTGCTCAATGCGCCTCTCTTTCTCCATTAGAGAGAGAATACCCCCATACATTTCAAAGCATTGAAACAATTCATAGCTCTTGGTGGAAGAATAGTTACCTTTACATGGCGTCAGATTAAAATCACCACACGGAGCAAGGATGCTTGGCTGCATGATAGTTTTACCGTTTTTCTCATTGTACTCTAAGCACTTCTTGACGGTCACATGCATTTCATAAAAACAGCCTATGCTGGTTTCATTATGGAAGGGGTTGATTACATAGGTGGGATGGAGTTTACGGCCTTCAGAATGTGGACATTTCAGGTCTTTCGTTTGGTCCATAAATTCTCTTTCATTCCTTGGAATAAAGGTTATTTTTTTCTCCAGTAAATGTTCCCCATGAAGGGATGGTGAGGCAACAAAAGGAATAACAGAGATCCACCAGATCAGAATTACATTCCAACTGCAAATGATACCGGCCATATTGTTGAAATTAGTTCTATTTCTACATAAAAAAGAGAAAAAATTAATATTAAAGAATAATTACTTTAATGAAACATAATGTATTCAATCTACAATAAAGTCCAATCTCCAAGACATTAGAATTTAAAAAATTTCAAGTGTTTTGTTTGGAGATAACAAAGTATTACTATTTAGCGCTTTTGGTGGAATGCGTCTTCCGCTAAATCAAGTTCATCGCTAAATGTCATGCATATATGTATAAGAATAGTCACATTAAGGAATATGCTAATTCAAATCCACGCAAACTTGTTCAAAAACTAATTTCTGCCAAATATCATACACGCCAAATATAATACGTTGACATATTCTGATGACAAATTAAACCAAGTATATTTTGACCTACAACTGAGTACAAAGTAAGGGCTGAAAAATTTAAAACTGTATCAACATGTTGATAGTCAAAGTGACAGACAAACTGGAGTCTAGGATGTCAGAACAGGGGCTGCAGTTGTCTTAAACCAATGACTTCCGCCCGGCCGAGATCAACAGAGTATCTAAGAAATTGCAAATACAGTAAATCACGGTTATAGCGAATATGCTTATAATGAATTGAAGCCAACAGCGAAGTGATTTTCATTCCCTTGAATTTATTACCTTTGTAAACTTGACGGATATAACGAATTACACTTATAACGAAGTAAAATTGTCCATCCCTGGAACTTCGTTATAAGCATGTTTTACTCAATACTGTAACGCAAGAATTCTGAGGGCATTTATAGTACCCAATGTTGATGAACAGCCCAACCTAACACAAGAACCCCTGAAGTAAGTTAGAAAACGGTCCCCGTTAAGATTCAAAATGGAAGACAGTTGTGCACAGGCCTTGTTGATTTTATGATAGTATATAATATTTAGACTTTACTAGCTTAGATGGGAGCGCCTATACTCATCACCTTTTGCTTATTCATTATACATGTATTTTTACATAAAACTTAGGGTTAAGAAGTTATTCATTTATTACTATGAAATAAGATTTATTGTTTAAAATAACCTGACTTTTCGCAGATGACTCCCATCTCTACAGGCCAATTAAATCGCACAAGGACAACATCAAACTGTAAAAAGACCTAGCAGCTTTAGCATGTTTAGAGAAGTGGGAGAGCGACTGGCAAATGTCATTTAACCCAGAAAAATGTACAGTTATCCATGTTTCCAAGAAGAAGAATCCGGTAGTAACATCTTATAAATTACAAGGACACATGCTAGAGAGGGATAAAACCAGCAAGTACCTAGGAGTTACCATCAGCCAGGACTTGAAATGGTACCCCCATATAAGCAACATCACCAACAGAACAAACAAGTTCCTTGGATTTATTAGATGAAACATGAGAGGCTCCACCCAACTGCTAAGGACCAAGCCTACAAGGCAATAGTCAGACCATCCCTTGAGTATGCCTCAACAGTTTGGGATCCATATACAAAACTGCACATTGACTCCATGGAAATGGTGCAGAGAAGGGCAGCTAGATTCACTGTCAACAATTAACACGACTACTCCCCTGAATTATCACTAACATCTTAGAACAACAACATTGGGAGACCTTACAACTAAGAAGATCCAAGGCAAGACTCACCATGATGTAAAAGATTCTCCATGACGATGTTGAGATACCACCTAGCCAGTATGTCACTGCAGGGGATGCAAGGACCAGGGGATCTCACCGTCTAAGGGCCATACCATCACTCAATGATGTATTTAAATAATCATTCTTCCCAAGGACTGTGAGGCAGTGGAACAATCTCCCAACAGAAACAGCCACAGCAACAACTGTGGAGAAATTCAAGGTCTTGCAGTAGGGCTGTCACGGGTACCCGAAAAAACCAAGAACTGCGGAACAATTTGTTCAGTTCGGTTTCGGTTCTGTTTTTCTGGATTTCGGTTCGGTTCCGATTTGTGTAATAGAATCCGTATTCTATGAAAAATGGCGTCGAAATTGAAAGGCTCAGTAGTGTGGACTTGTTGTTTTTAATAAACATTGTCATGTATACAACTGGTCATGTATACCGATTATTATTTACTCATCCTAAATAAAAGTATCACGCGATTTACCTGTGTATAAAGGAGAAATACTAGTTCCATAAACAAAGATGGCAGCTTACAATTCAAACATCGAACATGTTTCAATATTTGTTAATAGAAATGTTTAGGGTAAGAATTTCCTAGATTAAATAATAGTGAAAATGAATTAGGAAAGCCAGAAGTCAAATTCATGCAAAATAATGTGGGGAAATCTGCGTGGTTACAGAAAACAGAACACACGGTGTGCATTACTACACGAACATATCATTAGACTTTACTCGTTTCAAATCATAAATATTACTTACTTTGTTAACATATTTGATTTATCAAATCCTGTAACCATTTATTAAAATAAGCATAAAGATATATCTTAAAACGAAAGGCACGTATTGAAAAATCGGCCAAAGGTAAACTTATTTATAACTATCAAGAAAGGAACTTCATAATGAAAACAGAAGTTTACAATGATTTTTTTCTAATAATTTTTTGTAGTACATAAGGCTTTAAAAATGTTCAGTAAGTTATCTGTGGTGAAATTATTCTATGAATTAATATTGTTTATCTAATTTAAAATCATCAAATGTAATTTGAATTTCTAATCAGGAAACTAGTTATTTTGTTAAAGATAGTTATGAAAGAGTGAAGAAATAGAAAAAAATAAACTTAAGAAGTTACAAATAATGAATTTAATTTGAAAGTTGACCCGAACCGAAAAACCGAAACCGAACCGAAAATTTTACGACCCGACCCGACCCGAAAAATTTTGGAACCGTGACAGCCCTATCTTGCAGGCTACCAGCAGACCACAAAGTCCTACTAGCCTAACTCCAGATGACTAGCCCAGCTTTTAACTTTTATGCAGCTTTATTTTTAAATTGTAAATAAACTGCCCTGTTATGCCCCTGAGCATTAACGCTCTTTCAAAAGCCCAGCTCAGTACGGTACATATTTTGAAGAAGAAGAATAAGACCCCTCGAGCTTGTCAGCCTCAGGTTGAATACGATGCGAGGATACCTTACTAATACTATTAAAAGCATCTTCGCTAGCCAAGGGTTTCTGATCCGCACCGCTCCTCACTAACCCTTGACATATCGTGCTATCAAAAGTCGGGATTTTTTTTGTCACGTGATCAGCCAGCCTATTTATAAATCAGCCAAATAATGCCAAGTAATGGCAGCCTCCATAGACAATGATATTGACATGTTGAAAGAACCTTTTAATGCCTAGCGTATTCAATAAATGGGAATATTGTTAAATGTTACATATAGATCAGATTCATTCGAAGGTTGTAAGACTTGGAGCGGTAAATCCTTCATCTATGAGTGCATGCCTCTCTTGATACACAGATTAGGTGGTTGTTATTGCACCATTGCAAGGAATGCAAGCTACATGTATCATAAAGGCTCAAACAGAAAGACTCAGAAAAATACGCGTGTTAGAGACACTCATGAATAAACAGTATGAAAACATTGTCGATTAAATCAGATATGTTTTGCATCTTTTTGATTGGTCGACTGGTTTCAGTTAGAAAGAATATTCTTACCGTGACCAGGCTACGCTCAGGTCACAGTAAGAATTCGTCCCATATACTTGCAATGTAGCAGCCGCAAAGCGGATCTACTTTGCGTCGATTTTAAGTCTGTAAAAAATAATATGCAGGGGAAAAACACATTTTTATACATTACAAACCTTTTTGAACTGCATATGTAGTTAAATCCACAAAATATCCATTTAATTAGTCGTACTAAGGCATTTTGTTAATATACACACTTGAATAGCCTGCCATTTTGTCGGAAATCGTACTCGGAATGTCTCAAATTTTATCGTAAACATGGCAACCGTAAACAGCGAATTTTCAAATGTGATGTTACAAGTGGCAGTGATTTCATTACAAAAACAGTTTATGAGGTAAAATGGGATTATAAAAGAGCAACATTGTAGGTATTTGAGGCCAATCATATGAAAATTTAGGCGAGATATAGCGCGATATATTTTTTTTATTTGCTACGAAGCGAGTATATGGGACGAATTCTATCGTTAAACCGGGTCCGTAGGACATCTGTCATTTTAACGATAGAACATTCTATCTAGGTTTCAGTAAACCCCAATCAAAATCCAGGAAAAATATCCCGACTTTTGATAGCACGATATGCCAAGGGTTCGTGAGAAGCAATGCGGAATTCAGAAACCCTTGGCTAGCGAAGATGCTTTAAAAGATGTTTTGATAATTTTAAAAATGTCTGCAGTTCTAGAATGTTCTCTGATTTATATTCGACTGCAGACGTGCAGTCTTCAATGTTTGGTAACGAAAGCTTGTCTAAGGAGTAATTTTTGAGCTAAATAAAATGTTAGCATAATTTTTTGTCTTCAACCTGGCAATATAACGATAAACAGCCGATAAATGGAGAATTGTATAGGCCTATATCTACGGTGCAACAAGTTTACTGACTTGTTTCTCTCCATTTAAAAATGTGGCAATGAATTTGGCTGATATAAACACAAATACTTACATTCCCGTTATTTTCAAAGCAGTCAACCCGTATGGATTTTCACATGGACAATGTATGCAGTCAAAACATCTTTTTTCTTGATTCGACTGTGACACTGTCTCTCTGAACAAATGATATTTCCGACCTTCACCTTTTCGAAATCGGTCATACTAAAACACGCCTGCCGACGCCTGCCGGGGAAAACACGCCTGCCGAGAGAAAACCACACGCCTGCCGTTTTCTTGATGGATAATTTTAATATTTTCTTTGATATTTTATTTAACTTAACTAAATTAATAATCATAATAACAAAAAGTTGACTTTATATTGATTATTTAGCACAAAATTAGCAAAAATGTTCAATGTTGGTAAAGATAGATAACTCTTACGTAGAATCTATTGCGCCTGCCGAGGAAATCTAGACGCCTGCCGTTTATTTGATGGATTATTTTAATTTTTTCTTTGATATTTTATTTCTCTTAACTAAATAGATGATAATAGAAATAAAAAGTTGATTTTATATTAATTAATTAACACAATATAAGTAAAAATCGGGTAAGCAGATAGCTCTTACGAAGAAATCATACGCCTGCCAAGAAAATCTATACGCCTGCCGTTTATTTGATGGATTATTTTAATTATTTCTTTGATATTTTAGTTTACTTAGCTTAATAAATGATAACAGAAATAAAAAGTTGACTTTAAATTCATTAATTAACACAAAATTAGTAAAAATCGGGAAAATAGATAACTCTTACGCAGGATGCATACGCCTGCCGAGAAAATCTATACGCCTGCCGATTATCACGTTTATATGATGGATAATATTTTTTTTTTCTTGGATAGTTTGTTTCCTAACTAAATACATGATCAAAGAAATAAAAGGTTATTTTGTATTCGCTGTTTAATGAAAAATATTATTAAAAATGTTCAAAGTCTGTAAAGAAGACAAAGAGTTCTTACACTGCTTACGCCTGCCGAGACACTGAGTTGTACGCCTGCCGATTTAATCATTTATCCATGTCTTTTATTTTATTTCTAGAAAAACTTCAGCTTTTCACATAGTTATCGTTATACTGTACCAGTGTTTTCATACCTTTCTTCTTTTGTTGCAATTAATGAAATATATATATTACAAACTCGAATCAGAGATGTATATACTATCTGTTATATACATGACTTTTGTATGTCTCTGCTCGAATTTTAAGACTATAGATGGTCTCTAATTTTTCGAAGAACCCTTAAAATATGCATGTATTTTACGTATAATCAAAATATTTTGTTATATATTCATACGATCTAAAAGTGGTGTCTGAAATAAGAAGGAAAGTATACTGATGTGAATATATATAATTAATGCACTGTTACACTAAGTTCAGAAATACGTTTGGAGTCAAACTGTAAATATTGTGTTGGGTGAACATGTATATACAAAATTCAAGACATGTAATGTAAATTAATATTTACACCAACTCAATCAATTCAAAAGATGCAATTCGACAATTTTATTTCTTTAGAGAAGTGGACTGGCATAGCCTTTATCCATGTATACATGAAGGCTATATAATGTATTTCTAAAACAAACAGGCTAACGTACTTGTCTAAGCATTCCAGATTTTATAAATATTTATGCTCCAAAATTATTCATTTTAGTAAATGTATATGGGGAAAGGTTAGACTTTTTAAGCAAAGTGCATTTACATTTTCGTACACAATTAGTTCTGTACAATGTTTGTAACTGTTTACATCTTGAACAACTTTTTCATCTCAAGACTTTCACTGCCTAGTTCACCAAACTACATGTATATCTAAATCTCTAGATTCTGATTCTGTTTCGCTGCGTTTTTAAAATCAAAGGTCAGGTCATTCATAAGCCTCCAAAATTTTACATTGCATGATATCAATGTAGCGGATAATTATTCCATCCAAGGGAAAAGGGGGGGGGGGCTATCAGAACCGTCTTCTTCTAACAAGAAAATCTAACATAGACTGAATCACTTTTGAAACCCAATACACGATTAACCTTTCCAGTGTTGACTTATTCTGTTCATAGAAGAAAAAATGCTGAGTTATATAGCATTCAATTACCAAATCAAAGCAGAACTCTAGCTGTAGTTTCATTCAATATTCAACACAATCAATATACATGTACCGGTATAATTATTGCAGCTACATGTTCAGTGTATGCTTTATTTTGAGGTTATCAGCATTAAGTTCGTTTAATTTTACCAAGCTTTTAAAAATGTGACCGGGTTAAAATTTTACGACTTTTGGTCTCAATTTTTAATGGAGAAAAAAAGCACCCCGGTTCAATGCTTGACGTTGTAAAGTGATTCAAATCATGTCAATATTCTTGGTTATACACCTGGACTGTTTCGTAAATAATAATGAATGATATTTTCCCATACAAATAAGTTTTGTTTTTCTGTATTTTATAAGCTTCTCGAAGATAGTAACACAAATGTTTACGGTTATGAATGGACTATACACGTTTTGTGAAGAGACGTAAGTTTGACCAGTTAAAAACTGATGGCTTATAAATCAGAAATAGTTTTTGGTTAAGTGCTTGTACATGATATATACATATATAAGGATAAAGTGGTATTATTCTTCAATTTCATATAGATACATAAAAATACATAAAAATACAAATAAGAGTCAGAAACCATGCTATAGCGACCTTGCTCTATCAACTGGAATAATTAAAGTGGACTGCAAGCTAGGTTTTAGTAATACTTTTGGGTTAATAATTAGGTGTAAGTTCATAGGCTATACATAGTATCTTAAGACATACTTAGGTAGATCGACTCGTTCATAACTATTTTTCTCAGTCACCTAGAACATTTGAGAGAGAGAGAGAGAGAGAGAGAGAGAGAGAGAGAGAGAGAGAGAGAGGGGGGGGGGCTTGTGTACAAGGTGTGCTTCACGGTCGTCTTCCAATATACAGGTATAGGTAAAGGTCTATTGTTTCTTAAGAGACAAAAAACCGTTCAATTCACACAGAATATACAAGAAACTAACACGTGTATACACGTGTATCAGTAGAGCAACGATCACTAGTTATCTTTGGACATGTAGCCCCAACCCCGATTCGCCCAAAATATTATAGCAAAGAAAATAATGAGTAAATTATTTTGTTATTAGTACATGACTTGTAATAAAATGAGATAAATATACATTAATCAGTATGTACATGTTCAGACTGTGGTCCCGTTTTCCTATTTACAAAACACTGAGTGTAACCGTTTGAGGGATAGTGAAGTGAATGATATTGTAAGCCGTATGATATGAATTATATACATTGAAGAATCAATAATAATTACGAATGCATGCATTCTTCTTCTTTTTTTTGTTATCAAAACCTTTCACGACCTACGATTAATTATGGTCAGAATGGTTGATCAAAATCGTCATGACGACATTTTATGATCATTAAGTTCAAAGAAACCGATCTGCATAGAATATTGTATTCATTTATGACTCAGAAATTTTTTACTTAGATATGAAATCAATTAAAACCGAAAAAAAAGCCACCACGTTCAGATGTCGAACATTTAGAATGTGAATGTCTCACGCTTACCGACTCGCTACAGTTTTCTCTATATTTTTATTGAAAAATACATGTACTTGAACAATTGAACGCAGGTTCAACTACATTTATTAGTATTTTTTTCTCTTGATGTTTGAATTGTTCCCGTTAATGAAGAGAGAAAGAAAGAGAGGGCAGTGGATGGAAAAGACGGAGAAGGAGAGAGGAAGTGAAAGAAGGAGGGGAGACAAAGAAAGAGGGAGAGAGATAGAGATGCAAGAAAACAGCTTGATTTCTTGCTTTAACACGCAAACAACTATATACACGTATGTACACGTTTCTAAAGCCCTCTCCTTTATCATAAGGGTTTCCATATATAGGAAACCACTGGTATCACGATTTCTGTTGGTTTACATTTTTAAAACACGATTTTTCATCCAATATTTAGAAAAACTTTCAAACAGGATTGGTCTACAGACCAAAAGATCGTGGAACAGTTTTATAGATCGACCCTAGTGATCAGTAAGTTGTCGTAGATTAGGATACTTGAATATCAATGTTCTTGCTTACAATAACAATTCAATAACAAATATATATGTTAGTATAACTCATAAACGTCCATCAAATATTTATATCAGTCACCATTCATTAATTTTTTGGGGTAGATGTAAGAATTTTTCTTTGGCTTTGTAAATGATTTTCACTCATGCTTTTCATGAGCTGATCTACACGGGGGGAGGAGAGGGGTAGAGATCCCACCTGGTAAAACTCAAATTTCTTACGGAAGTGGGGGTGTTGGAGTCCCCCCCCCCCCTGGAAAATATCATTTTTTTAAAAAAATACTAGTAAAATTACCAAATATTTGCCTCGACACCCCCCCCCCCGCGGACAAACGTGAATACTACCCCCCCCCCGAAAAAAAAATATTCTCTATGCACACATGTTTCGTGTTACGTTTTAATATCATTAAATTCTAATTGTTATGTCTTTATTCGTTTACTTGGTAAAGTTAAATGAAATATTGTTGGGAAATACAAGATCATCAATTTTTGCGTTATTCGAAAAAGTTATGATAAAAATTAATAGTATACCTCTTTACAACACACAAAGTTTTATTTAATTCTTATTCTATGATCATGTACACAGTTGACTGAAGAAAAAAAATTAATGAAAAAAATCATGTGCATTAATATAGGTATTCGACAAGCGTAAAAGCGTACACAAGTATATTCCTTTGGCGTTTCGTATCTATAGACATGTTCATAAATCTTACCCTGTATTTCTATCATAAAAAGCTTCAGTGACAGGCATATCAATTAATCAAAATATTATATTCTGATAGAAAACAAAACTTTATCAAACTTAAAAGGAATGACATACGGATTATATCATACTCGTATCACCCGACTTCATGTAATATAATGAATCAATTGCAGCAATAAGTAAAGTTCTGAACATAATTATAAGGCAAAATGTTAAATCTATAGCAATCTAAAGTAATTCATAAATTAGTTAATACAAATAAAAATGACATAAATAAAATGACAGGCGTGCATATTAAATCGACAGTCGTTAGATTTCTAAGTAAGAGTTTTTCCTTTATTTTTAAGTCCTTCGCAATTTTTTTTTCTTAAACCTTTTTATCTATGCTTATTATTTAGTACAGTAAAATAAAATACTAACGTAAGAAAATTATTAAATCATCTACAGGTAAACGGCAGGCGTATAGATTTTCAAGACAGGCGTATGGATTCCGCGTATATTTACCCATGATTTTTACTCATGTTGTGTTAATTAAGAAATATGGTAAATTTTTAATTAATCTGATCATTTATCTAGTTAGAAAACATAAAATATAAAAGAAAAAATTAAAAATCATCCACCAGGTAAGCGGCAGGCGTGTACTTTTCTCGGCGGGTGTATGCATCCTGCGTAAGAGTTATCTATATTTTCCCGATTTTTACTAATTTTGTGTTAATTAATGAATTTAAAGTCAACTTTTTATTTCTGTTATCATTTATTAAGCTAAGTAAACTAAAATATCAAAGAAATAATTAAAATAATCCATCAAATAAACGGCAGGCGTATAGATTTTCTTGGCAGGCGTATGATTTCTTCGTAAGAGCTATCTGCTTACCCGATTTTTACTTATTTTGTGTTAATTAATTAATATAAAATCAACTTTTTATTTCTATTATCATCTATTTAGTTAAGAGAAATAAAATATCAAAGAAAAAATTAAAATAATCCATCAAATAAACGGCAGGCGTCTAGATTTCCTCGGCAGGCGTAATAGATTCTACGTAAGAGTTATCTATCTTTACCAACATTGAACATTTTTGCTAATTTTGTGCTAAATAATCAATATAAAGTCAACTTTTTGTTATTATGATTATTAATTTAGTTAAGTTAAATAAAATATCAAAGAAAATATTAAAATTATCCATCAAGAAAACGGCAGGCGTGTGGTTTTCTCTCGGCAGGCGTGTTTTCCCCGGCAGGCGTCGGCAGGCGTGTTTTAGTATGACCCCATCCCGAGCCCGAACTAGTATAGTCGATAAATTTACCAGAAATTCCGGTGACTTCGCGCCATTGCGAATAGCACTATTCCACACCCCATGTGAGACTGACTGGCTGTGAATATGGCATTGAATTCCACTGGTAATAATATGTTTTACGGTCCTACCGTAGGGGTGAGTGCAGCATGAATTACACATATATCTATATATCTTAATTGCATCCTTTGTCAACTTTGTTATATTTTGACAATTATCAACTAACATCAAAAAAATTTTGCGGGAGAGATAGAAAGAGAGAGAGAATATTTCTAAGTTTAAAAAGAAGTCATACAAAATACATAACATAGACTTGCTCCCCCTAAAATCGTTCTTTACCTTTGGAGAGAATAGATCAGTCTGTAAAATGTAATTTGTGTTTAGTTTGATCAAATGTGTAAACGATAAATATTATTTTTCTATTGTACCTTGTAGTTATCTGACTTTTTTTCCTCGGTTCATAAATTTTGGCAATTCCACTATAAAAAAAGAATATATCATAAATATCATAAATCTCATAAATGTCATAAATGTCCCGAGATATTTATGCAGCACATTTGGCCAATTTTTAGACGGTGGCTATAAATAGCCACTGTCTATTGCTATCGTCCTGGCCGGAAGGGTATTTCTCACGGGGACCCTAGCGGATTAGGAACGATAACTCTGTTAGGTATGCAGAGTTACTGGCGATGTTTTACAGATTGTCGATTTCAGTTTGAGAACTAATTTACATCTTATTAGATATTTTAAGCACTATAGCTGCTAATTATTTTGTACATACATTTAAATAATTTATGAAATTGTGTCTTATTTTTAATGAGCCGTTTCCCTGTCTGCTTACGCGGTATTGATAACTTATGCATCAACTGCCTGATGTGAAGTTTAACTCAGTATCAGGACTCCAAAAATTATATCACTGCGATAATTGACCAAGAGTTCTCACAATAATCATATCTTTTTTATGGTGTAAACAATTGTCAGACACACGCTATTTAAACGGGGTTGCCATTTCATTTTTCAGCAATTATGCTTCATCGATAAATTCATGATCAATCATTTTCAACGCATCAATTTAAGCTGAGGCAGTATTTATTTTGTTGTAGCTTATTCCAAAGAATTCACAACATATACTGACAATGAATATTACATAAATTACATTTTATTGAACTTCAACCGATCGATGGCACACGTTTTTCTACAAGTGTGCATGTGTTTCAAACATGCAAAAAACTTGAAATTTACTATACAAACATGTTCAATTTTGGACTGATCTGTGATCAACCTTATTTTATAACCCTCTCAGTCTGTAGAATCATTAATTTTGTTACATGCACCTCAATATTCATCAGACAATAATTACTACTGATGTTGAAGCTCTACAATGACTTTCTCTCAAACACGCTCATCGACCTCGGATTGTAAAACTCACGTGCAAATCGAGTCGCCATTTCACACACAGTTTTATATGTATATAAACACACCACACTTCGTCATTTTACGGACCTGGTGACGATGTTTCAAAAATTTTCAGTACAGATTTGTTGTAAGGAATCGAAGATATATGCTGTAAAACGTCTTATGGATTTCACGGCGTGTAAACCCGTGAATCTCCATTTTGCAGCAAGTGCTAGCTTTTTGTGAGGAAAAACAATCGGTTCAACTCATGCGATATTCCATATACATGTATGGTACATTGTGAAAGGTAATGTAAAATATATTTGTTCACTAAACAGTTTCTGACGAATTTTTTCACAGTAAACTGAATAACGTAATACGATGAGCGAGGTACGATCTGCGACTTTTCTCCATATGCGCCCGTCCTTGCTTTTTTTTTTTTAACTGTTACATGTACGTAAACATCGCCCCGTTTGTTCTCAAATAAACTCTGTAATTTTTAACTCGCGAGTACAACTTTATTATGAGCTTTCTTCAGCATTTGTTTCCGTGTGTTAGCATCATGTTCTTAACATGCTTTGTCTATATAAATGCGTCAATCGGAATCTTGTTGCGAATCGCAATTGAAATACACACCGGTTAGATAGTGTCATCACTCAACGCAGTGCTAGAATGTGCTTCATAGATGACTGTAGTATTCTACTGAGCTACTAAACTGTAGCTTTTCGGAAATATTGCCGAGATTTGCGAACCCTAGATCTATTGTCTAGTACATGCAACAAATAAAATGAAAATATACACAGATGTACGGCTCAGAAAAACGTGCGTTCAACTTGAATTTTGTTTGTTTTGTGTTTTAAAAACTGATTTATCCTGTTAAAACATTAGATTTCATTTTACCACTACTGGTTTATTCGTGACCTGGAGAAATTGAAAAGATCCCTGAAAACATTATTTATTTCTTTGCCCATTTTGCTTAAATCTGGTGCGGAATAGTTTAGCAATATTGCCATTAATTTTATGGGATGGAGAAATGGTCAAGCATCACACGGCTTTGGAAATAAACATGTATGATTATAAACAGTTTTATTCAGGGTCCATATCTTTTGAGTCCTTTTTTGATAAAGAAGACATACCTTTGTACACAAATGATCTAGAGGTCATAGGTCAAACTTTATAATGAAAAATCCTTTGCTTGTACGCTCTTATTATATTATGGACATGTCCCAACATGTCCCATTAACAGTATTATTTTACTGCAAAAAATCAAATCGGATGCAAATTTGAAGACCTTGTAAAAATTATACATATAAGTGCAAAACTCCTGATATAACACAGAGTTTTTTAAAATGAAAATATAAAAAAGATTCTTCAAAATCTCGCATATTAAATGCAGGATTAAACAAATATGTGATTTCCAAACAAAGGAACTGATTATGACCTTATGTAAAGCAAATGTTTTGGTGAATAATTAATAAATATTTGTTGTATTTATACTAGAAAAGTTAAATGTAGCGAGTAAATTATGCGTTTTAAAGTGTACTGAGAAGCAATAAAATAATTATACATGTGACTATTACGAATTCATTCAAATGATTTGAATTAATCTACAGCTCAATACAATAGAACAAATGTACTTTAAAACGTTGGTTAATGAAACTGCCGCGATTGAATATTGTATGATTTTTCTTTTCAAATTTTCATTCACTTTTGTTGTGAGCTAATGGAAATAAACCACTCGAAGTCGAAGATAAAATATTGATTGACTCTGCGGTTTCATGATGACGTGCATTCCAAAAGCATTTTCCAGTTTTATCAAACATGTTCTTGTAAACTCATTCCGTTTTCTATACACCTACATGTATTAACTGGCTATGAAGACAAATTAAAGTAAGTGTGTTGGCCCACGAGACTGCAACTTTTTCCCTGTGAAGAAATTGAGGGAAAATGCTGTCGAGAGGGAAAATAAACATACTACATGTATGCCCAAATAGTTAGTAAAAACCTGACAAGTATTTTATCATACCAAAGCCTTATTTGTTCTCGTTACTTTGAAAAATCTACAATACCTTTATAGCATAATAGTCAAATCCTCACTTTTCAAAAGTTGTTCCCCTTTGCGGGGTCAACCCAAAGGTCTAAAGAAAAAACCCCACAAATGTCCCTTCTTTATACAATCAAATAATTGGGCGTATTGTGATAAAATCGCTTTGAATTTTATTTATTCATTCACTATGTGGTGGCAACCCACATATTGAATGAGGCATTCTGGGGCAAACAAAATACATACCAAAAACGGATTTTAATGTCAAACGATATAAATACAAATATATATATATGCAAACTTCTATACTACAAAGGCTACTGAAATAAATCTACGGGTTTTCCCCCAAAGACGACGGCCAAGAGACGTAGCTTTTGTAAAGTGTAAATTGAGATTACACAACTACGATTTCCACATAGTTATCCATGTAGGAAACTCACGACCAGTTGTGCATGTAAGCGTTAAGCATTACTACATGTATGCGATACTGGCCGCGGGTTTTCGACGACAATAATTATCATACATGTAATATGCCACATTCAAACGACGCCACCGTCTTACAGTACTTTCAGTACTTTGATTAATAAAAATGCACATACCTAAGTGTGAAAGAAAAGCGATTGAAATCGATAGAAGGGAAAATTTCCAAGGTATCTTCATTGACACAGTTTCATTTTTTACTCGAAAAAATTCACAAGAACGAAAACAGATTTCTTACAGAGATTTATAATGGGGAATGTTTACATCTTTTCTCCATTTGGAAGTAACTCGGAATACCTCGCACAATTTTTCAACATTATCATCCGTGCTTACTGCAATACAAAATCCCCGTAGACATCACATTTTTAGCCTTGTATTGAAACCCGATTAGCTAGAGGGGGCGTTTCAAAGGAGAAATCTTGGAATTTTTTCAAACTTTTAAATGAACATCTTTTGCATCATGAGGTATTTATAAATATCAAGTAATTAAGCAAAATGCGAATCAAGGATATTTTGGGACAGAGTTATAGTAATATTAACAGATGTTCTTGCATGATTTTTATTTAAGAGGGTTGTGAACTTTTTTATATTTTATTTTAATCTTCTTGAGAAGGAAAGCTTTGAGTAAATACATTGGAAATATTGAAATTTCAAAGCTAATTTATGGTTAAAAAATCATATCTTGAATTTTAAGGTAGATCTAATGGGCAATGTGATGACTACAATTTTAAGAATAGTGTAAATAATGAATAAAAACTATACAAGCATTAGCAAAAGAAAGACATACTTTTAAAGCATATTTGATTCCAAATTCCTTTATACATATGATTCCAAAAGTAGTTTATATTTATTCATTGTAGGCATTTAGATTTATTATATTTAATGGGTACAGTTATTTGAAGCTTTGAGTCTTTATTGAAGGTTTCAAAATGTGTTTTACATGGATTCCAAAATTTTGATTCATATATAAATTTCATTTTTCAGATGTATAAGTGGAAATGATATTCAAAGAGGAGATATAGGAGGTATGAAATGGCTACTCCATCCGACGAAAATAATCAAATGCAGGCAGCTGTCACTTGTGACACGTGTAAAAACACTGCAAAGCATTTGTGTACAAGCTGTCACGATAGATTATGTGACACTTGTAAGGACATCCATTCAAAAAGTAGGGGTACTTTTGATCATAAGGTCGTTTTGTTAACATTTGAAGCACTTACTTCGTTGTCTGGATATCTATATCATCAAGAATGCAAGATACATCCCAACTTTCGTGCTGGTATTGGATGTCAAAAATGCGACGTTCCAGTCTGCGAGAAATGTCTGGTTGGAGAGCACAATGGACACAGTCTGATAGAGTTAGAAAAACTGTTTCAAAATAGGAGGGAAAAACTGGAGCAGAAGCTGTCCATAGTTCGCTCTGAGCTTCCAAAATATAAAACTGAGTTGGAGAAGGTGAAAAGGAGGCAGAAAGAAGTGTCCGAAAACAATGACACAGTTAAAGGAGAGATCGAATGTTATTTTGAAAGTGCTATCTCTGCTTTCGAAGCCTATAAATTACAACTTCTGAGCAGCGTTGACTTGAAAACTTCAACATCCCTAAACTTGCTGAAAGATCAAGAAAAACATTTACAAACATGCATCCAAAATATGCTGGAATATATTGTCAACTTTCAAACTGCAGATTTAGAAAAAAGAATAACATTTATTTTATTCAGTGCATGTTCTACAAATGAATTTATACCAGAAAGTTGCCCATTATTTTTTAGGCCGGGAATTCTAAAATACTCGAAAGGCTGTTTTGAGAAAAGTTTGATGCACAAAATTTCTGGAGATGTCTTTGAGAAACAAGATAATGCCAGACTTCTGAAAAAAGAAGCAGTACAGGTGATTAAAACTGTTCATCTGAACCAAGCAGAGGTTTTATCACTTTCTTGGGATTCGGGTTTATACTGGGTTTTCTTATCAAATAAAAGTCATTTTCAGAAATATAACGAGAAAGGCGTTTGCGTTGAAGAAATCAAAGTTGACCTTCAGAACACGAGGAACAAGCCATTTTGCATCGTGGACAACACAGGAGTACGTGCAATTTACAGGACCGAAACTAATAAACTCTCCATGTTGAAAGATTCACAGCATAAACTGTTTATTGATGTTGCACCTTTGAGGATTACATGTCTTTGTTTAACCAGAAATGGTGAAATATTGGCAGGATTAGTGAAGCTAACGAAAGAAAATTTTGGAATGGCTATAAAGCCAGAATATTTTGGAATTGCTAGTTACAGTCTTGAGGGTGTACGCAAACAGTTTATAACACAGATGATGAAAAAATGGAAACGAGAACCCATTCTGGAAGGTTTAGTTTATCGTTCATATATCACAGAAAATATCAATGGGGACATTTGTCTCTCAGGTGAAACATCTTTGATGAAAGTTGTGAATGTTATCCGACCCAATGGAGATCATATGTATACCTACGTGGGAAACGAAGCTTCTATGACTGAGCCGTTCTTACCGCGTGGAATATGCAACAATGAATTAGGTCATATTCTTATTGCGGACGAGAACAACCATGGGATCCATGTTTTGAATAAGGACGGTGGATTTCTGACCATCTTAACCATTCCTGACGATCCACTGGCCAGTCCAATTTCTCTGTGCACAGACCATCATAACAATATCTGCATTGGATGTGCAGATGGAAAAATAAAAGTCCTGAAATATTTGGATTAGCCTTTGATCGACAGTGAAAGTACATACATTTCTGGCATTGCACTTTATAAATGTGACAGATAGCACTGGCTTTCCATTTGTTTGACTGCAGTTTAATCAAATTTTGTTTGATATTATATATTTGTTATGTATGTCCTGATTTAACTTGTAGATGAAACCACATGTTTGTGGTAATACATGCTTATATACATGTTTGAATACTTAAGCAGTGATAAATGTGAATCTAGAATACATACTGTAAGGATTCATGCCCTAACGGTTATGCACAGAAAACAAATGTTCAAGTTTTTAATTCATCTGCAAAACACATATGTATCTGTATTATCTGATTTTTAAATTAGGGTTGAAAATCATCGCAAATTTTGAATCGTCAGTCGATGACCAATGCGAAACAAAACTATAACACAATACTTCAAATCAATATTGCATGATTTTTAAAATTTGTAATCAACTGCTGAAGTAACGAGGTCTTTAAATCTGAGTTGCAAAACTAACCAAGGGGAGTGATATTGTTTCTTGAATAATAACAAAGGTGTGGAATATTAACTATCACCAATTAAAAATTAAGCTTCATTTTTGCAATTTTATGGCAAAACTGGTCTAAAGTTCAAGGTAACTATAAGCTATTGATAAACATTATTATCATATTATTACATTATTGCTCCCTGAAATTAACATTTT
The DNA here is from genome assembly GCA_020458035.1 of Magallana ariakensis. Taxonomy (NCBI): domain Eukaryota; kingdom Metazoa; phylum Mollusca; class Bivalvia; order Ostreida; family Ostreidae; genus Magallana; species Magallana ariakensis. Next base: position 51,008,730 of record CM035812.1, on the reverse strand, counting down.
ATATCTTTAAATTAAGACATCACTGAATTTTGTTCAATATATTTTCAAGAGGAATAATTGTAAAATGTAAAACACATATACATGTATTTAGCTTGTGTATTTACAATTTATATCCCGATGTATTTATATGAGAGAGAGAGAGAGAGAGAGAGAGAGAGAGAGAGAGAGAGAGAGAGAGAATTTTCATAATTCTCTATTCTCAATATTTCTCTACCCATTTCTTTATTTTTTCAAATGTGGGTAGATTTAATATTCTTTATCAAATTTATTAAGAAGGCTGGATGGTTGTGACCATTTTTAGACTATTCATCTTCTTGAGAAGAAGAGTGCTGTGTAAAGATATAGGACATACATTTAAATTTACAAACTAAAATATATGAAATTTTCTCTGCCAAGGAATAGTTCATACCATAGTTTAGAAAAGCAAATCTAAAAAAAATTAAGGTAGATCTGATGGTTAGTTAGTTGACCAACCAGTCTCCATAATAACAATTTATTATTTAGTAAAAAAAATTAAATTCCATATTATCAAAACTTATCAATGTCTACATGTACAAGTATAGGTTGATAATGTGCGCAGATGGATTTATTTGATGAACGCATTCTTTGATGTTCCCAAAGGATTTTACGCCACCAAATAAGATTGTTTCGTTTGTAATAAATTTTGATAAAGTTCTGATTTTGAATAACTGTGGGTTGTATCTAGCAATTTTTTATTTTAGCACGTCACACATGGTAATCTATAATTAATCTTAATAGTTTAGCAACTAATCATACTTACATGTAGTTTATCAAGAAAATTAGATTGTGTATTGAAAATGTAATTGATATTAGATTATATTGGGGGTTTTTTTCTTTTCATTTTGTTGTGAATAAGATTATAGAAATTTGCAAAAGGAAAAAGTAAAGAAGAAAACAAATTTATGTAAAATCTATCAATATTTGAAAAGCTAAAAAGTTAGATAAACACATTTATTTTATCCCCAATGTGGCAAACTGCAATGAGTAAATTTTTCACAAGGTGTATGAAGAAAACAAGCAAATGGTTCTCACAGTGTCATAATTGTATTGTACCATAATTATTCATTTCCAAACAAGTTTGACCCTTGCCTTTGTGACCTCAAAATTAATAAGGGTCATACACTCCTTATGGAGTTTTTGTGTACCAATTTTGAACTCATTGTTGATTGGACAACAAACCTAGAAACCGATTGGTGCGAAACATTATGACCCCTATGTAGACAGGGCCATAAAAATTGCATACAAATCATAAAAATGATATGCAATTTTTTTTTATATAAAGTGTAATTGTTGTACATGTATTTCACTACACGTATATAGCAATATCTTTTTTGTATTTGATAGTGCATGACATTAAATATCTTTTATTTGCTTTTAGAATTTTTCAAAAACAATTAATGTTATCTTAATTCTTCTGTCTTGTGTACTCAATAGATACAGCATTTAAATAAACAAAACAATTAAATACTTATAAAGTATGTCTTTTACTTTGATTTACACATACAAGTATGTTGTAATTCAGTTATAATGTAGAATAAATAAAACATCGTGAATAAAATGGAACTAGAGGCCCACAAGCCTCATCGCTCATCTGTGCAACATTAACCATAATAAAACCAACTAGAGGCCCATGAGCCACATCGCATACCTGTGCAACAATAGCCATAATTAAAACCAGCTAAAGGCCCATGAGCCACATCGCTCACCTGTGCAACAATAGCCATAATAAAACCAGCTTTATGGAGTCATATACAAAATATTTGGACAATGTAGTATAATAAATCCTGTATAAAAAGATTTTCTAGTTTTTCTTCAGATATTCTCATGTTAAATATTAAGCCCCTCAAATCAGGATGATAACCAGCTGCAGGTCTGTAGCTCTCGGTCTGAAAAAATTCGGATGGACGACCTAGGAGCTACAGTATCTCCCATAGTAAAAAAACTACAATTTACGGCGCACAAAAATTTGCGCTAGTTTTGGACTGAATAACCTTATTTACACACAAATTATGTGGAAAAGTTTGGGACCATTAAATTTTTCATTCAATTTACTACTGATATCGTCTCTTTATTTGCCTTAGACGTAGATCGAGAGTCGCCATTTTTACGTGTAAACAAACTGAACCACCTTACTTTACGTGACTGGTGATGGTGTTTAAAATAATATCAGAGGCAAGTAAAGAAACGTCGTCCATCCGAATGTTTTTCAGAGCGGGAGCCACAGACCTGCTGCTAAGTAATATCACATATTGCGCATTGCAGTTCTCGAGAAGATCTTAAACATATAAACCTTTATCAAACTTTGAACCCCTTGTGGAGCCCAAGAATTGTCCGGGGCTACCGTTTAAACAATTACGAATCAACAAGATGTCAAGATGCTTGCATCTAAGTAATACCAACTATCATAACATTTGAGTTTTAGAAAATAATTTTAAAAAATTTCCTATGTAAAATTGGACCCCCTAATGTGGCCCCACCCTGACCCCGAAGATCATGATTTTGACAAACTTGAATCAACACTATCTGAGGTTGCATCGTTAAAGTAACAATTTTTTAAAAGTAAATGGTTTTTAAGATTAAAAAAAAACATTAATATAAAAAAATTGAACTAAATTTAGAATTAATCAATGTTTGTGATTTTCCAGCACATCAATTGCTTCTTTGACCTTAGCCTCCAAAGACTCTCGGGATTCCAATATATGCAGCAGCTCTAGGTTGTCAATTTTTAGCATCATCCCTATGATTTTACCAGCATAGTCCGGACATATCTTAGAGATAAGAGGAAACAAGCGTTCTCCAAACATTTGCTTCTGTACATCAGGTGGTACAGATGCCAACATGGTGGCTGTTAATGGGTCTTTGCCCTGGTCTGAAACATCATGTTTATGTTTTGAGTGTATAGCCCAATGAGCTTGCAACACAGCAATCGCTTCTTTGACTTTCGCCTCCAATGATTCTCGAAATTCCAACAAATGCAGCAACTCTGTGTTGTCGATATCTAGCAACATTCCAGTGATCTCTCCAGCAAGCTCTGGTTGTAGCTGGGAGACGAGAGGGTACAAACGCTCACCAAGCATTTGCTTCTGTGCCCCGGATGGTTCGGTAGTTGACATGGCGACTGTTTTGGTCCTGATCCTAGCTTGCGAGAATTCTATAGCTTGATGAACAGGTTTTAAAAAAATGTACTTTTACACTCCGATTTTTGATTTTGTTGTTTTACTTGTTCGAAAGAATGAAAAATTAGCAGACACTTTTACTAAACTTTAAATAAAAGAAGAGAATTTCCAATTTAACTCATTCTTGCTTGATTTAAGAACTATTCAGTCACTATAAAAATGTCCTCTATCATAACCGTCCCGGTCAATTTGTCCCCAGAGTTTGGTGACTCTGTTCCCAAATGTTCCAACAGTCAGACAGGCCGACTTGAAAAATATTCATTAACATAAGTTTAATTTGCTATCTTTCGTTTGTATTGAATTAATACACACTTGGAACTCAGTGAATATCTTAAATTGTTACCCTAGCTGCAGGTCTGTAGCTCCCGGCCTGGTCGTCTACCTGATTAGACCAGGAACTAATCTTTTTTTTTTAAAAGATACCATCTGTGTAATTAAGTTTGACAATTACAACAACAATTCCTGTTCAGTATTTTTAAAATGACAATCCTATAAAAAAAATGACCGTGAATTTTATCAAATTGTTTTCGATATGTATCCAAATAACTATAGTTAAGGATATTTCATAAAAATGATATGCTACATTAAACAATATCAAAATATCGTTTTCTATCAGATTTCTACTAACATCATATACTATTTTAGGCCTTTTAAAATATACCCATGCATAGCTGGATACTATTTAAATCAAATATTCTATTTTTTTAAATTTCACCATCGAAAATTTTGCTAAATGCTTAATCTTTATTACACATGTATTGATTATTATTATGTTAAAATTTGGAAATAATCTTATGGCTACTTTTTTTTTTTGTTTTACATTATGCATTTTTGTGACATTTATATTTTTGATAAAATTGTGATATTTTTCTTTATAACAAATAATGTTAAGTTTTTATTATTGTGTTAATTTTTTGTGATGTTATTGGTATGTTTTTTGCCTTTATTTATATTTCATACATTTTTCATATATTTTTTTTACATAACGTGCAATTTCTTCATATGCAATACATGATACAATTAACGATGATTGTGATGTGGTCTTTCACACTAAAATGTAAATTAAGATTATGTGAAACATTTCTGCAAATTTTGTGAATTTTGGATAATTTTTTTTTACCCCCCAGCCTCCTTAAACCCACCAACGGTCAACGTAAATCCTATACTGACTGAATCCGGATATACGACACCCGGTAAACTGGACTCATGGGACTAAGGTCGTTTTAAAAGTCATGGAACTACTTTCAGAGAGAGGCATAAGACTGGTGTAATATTAAGCCGATCATTGTTGCCTGTAACTCAATGCCGAGATATGAGTTATATCTTAAAGAAATATTGCGAACCCCTCTTGGCAACTGCCAAGACATTATCTTCCCTTGGTATTTTAACCCCTTTACACATGACAATTTAATCCAAAGAAAGGCAAGAGACATATTCTTATATTTTGGGTAGGTTTGGACGTATACATGTATATGAGAAAACTCTAAAATGCCCTTCGCTTTAAAAGACCGTAGTTTACCCAATATGCCAAGGACCTTCCGTCTTGCAAATTTTCCCGTCTTTTTCCGCTTTTTATTTTGACTATTTTGAAATGTTAAAATAGGTATTGTGTATATATCAATGAAATACAAAATATTGCAGATAAAAATATTGCTGAAAATACGATAAAAGGTGTATGGAAGTTATAATAACCTTTTTCATTTGGCACGTGTTAATATAGTTGAAACAGAGAATTTGAATAACTTTTTTTTAAAACTTAATATCCTGCATGCATTTTTTTAAGTGCTTCGTAACATTCAATACTCGGCAACATTTACAAAATTATATTTGCCTAATAATGAAACGGATTTTTAAAAAAAAATTACAATATCTTTAATCTGCCTTGATTTGGCAAATTTCTATCAAAATAAAAACATTTCAAATAAATATTAATCACTATAAAATAAAGCAATTTGTATCTGTATGCTGTTGTTTATTCTTTGATTACCGCCATTCATCTGTTCACTTAATATAATATCTCATCCCAACCTTAAGCCGAACAGAAGAACTTTTGATATTAGAATTATTCTAGGACTCTTTATTCATGAATTCGATCTGGTACATAAAAACCATTAGTACAGCGTAAAGCAATTTATTCGAACATCCTTAAAATATATTTTTTTCATTAAATCATACATGTATTTTAATAATTGTGACACTTAAAACCGAATAATGTTGAGGGAAAGTGGAAGGTGTGAGAATATAATTAATTTTAATAACTATAACAGCAGACAAACAAGTGTATTGTTTATTAATTACAGAATACTACTTTTTAATCTTTACACTTTCCCTTTTCTCTAACCCGCCTGAGCTGAAAGCTCAAGTGAGCTTTTCTGATCACATTTTGTCTGTCGTCCGTCTGTCTGTCTGTCTGTCTGTATGTATGTATGTCGTCTGTCAGTCCGTCTGTATGTCTGTCTGTCTGTCTGTCTGTCTGTCTGTCTGTCTGTCTGTCTCTCGGTAAACTTTTCACATTTTCGACATCTTCTCAAGACCTACTGGGACAATTTCAACTAAACTTGGCACAAAACACCCTTAGGCAAAGGAGATTCAAAAGACCACGCCCTTTCTCAAGGGGAGTTAATTAGGAATTATTGACAATTTTTGTGAAATTTTCAAAAATCTTCTTCTCAAGAACCATTTGGCCAGTAAAACTGAAACTTGTGTGTAAGCATCCTCAGGAAGTGTAAATTCAAAGTTGTGAAAATCATGATCCCCGGGGGTAGGGTGGCGCCACAATGGGGGTTGATTTTTTACAAGGAATATATAGAGTAAATCTTTAAAAATCTTCTTCTCAGAAACTCAACAGCCAGGAAAGCTGAAACTCGTGTGGAAACATCCTCAAGTAGTGTAGATTCAAAGTTGTTAAAATCATGACCCCCGGGGGTAGGGTGGGGCCACAATGGGGGTTGATTTTTTACATAGGAATATATAGAGTAAATCTTTAAAAATCTTCTTCTCAGAAACTAATAAGCGAGGAAAGCTGAAACTTGTGTTGTATCCTTCTCAGGTAGTGTAGATATAAAGTTGTGAAAATCATGACCACCGGGCTTAGGGTGGGGCCACAAAGGGGGTTGAATTTTTACATAGGAATATATTGAGTAAATCTTTAAAAATATTCTTCTCAGAAACTTATCAGCGAGGAAAGCTGAAACTTGTGTGGCATAGTCCTCAGGTAGTGTAGATTCAAAGTTGTTAAAATCATGACCCCCGGGGGTAGGGTGGTGCCACAATGGGGGTTGATTTTTTACATAGGAATATATAAAATAAATCTTTAAACATCTTCTTCTCAGAAATTAATCAGCCAGGAAAGCTGAAACTTATGTGGAAGCATCCTCAGGTAGTGTAGATATAAAGTTGTGAAAATCATGACCCCCGGGCGTAGGGTTGGGCCACAAAGGGGGTTGAATTTTTACATAAGAATATATAGAGTAAATCTTTAAAAATCTTTGGTCCCTTGATGATTCTTGGGCATGACAAGGGGTTCAGAGTTTGATGTAGGTTTATATCCCATACATAAACAATTGTTTAGGATCTTTTTGAGAACTCCAATGCTCAACATGTGTTATGACTATAAAATCATCCTGTTAGAAAAGGGACTTATGATAATAAAAATAAGAATATCCAGGAGGAAAAATGGATTTTCATTTATACAGGATCTACATGTATTATACTACATTGTCCAGATAGTTTGTATTATGACTCCTTTAAGCTTATTTCATCATACCTATTGTTGCTCAGGTGAGCGATGTGGCCCATGGGCCTCTTGTTTAAATATCCGTTAGCAAATGTCTTTGTCTTTTTCTTGTGATGCTTTCACATAATTGAGCTCCATCTCATCTTAGGAAAATCAAATGTGACCTGTTTCATGTTAAGTCATACCCTGTGCTAATCAACAATTAAAGTTTAATGATTATAAAAACAAACGCCAGTAGATGATTACTGATATGATTTAATTTCCGATTATACAAACATCTAATCCAATAAATGATGAAAAGAACCACAAATTGATCTCTTAAGTACATGTTTGCCTAAGTACATGTACATTTATTCAAAACAATAATTTGATCTATAAAACCAGGGACGTATATACTGTTATTATTCTCATTTGTAGCACCCCCCCCCCAAAAAAAAAAAAAAACAGCATTAAGAGAAACCATAGTTTTGAATTAATTTCAATTTTTTCCTTTATAACGAGTAATCGACTAAGAAATGTTTAGTCGATGATCGGTGTGACCCAGCGATAGTCGAGTACTCGAGTATCGTTGCCATCCCTAATATATATATATATATATATATATATATATATATATATATATATATATATATATATATATATATATATATATATATGACTCATTTATATATCGTTTGTTTTTAGGTTCTGGTGTATCCCAATGTACCAGATAAGAGTAACTTATGAGAGTGCTGCATACACAAGAAAGGAAAAGGCAGTCTCTAAGCGATGCAGTTTATGTCAAATTTGGATAATTCAAATCTCCCGAGCTGTTTTTATGTGTAATTGTCAAACTACGTAAGCATATTGAAAAAGAAAAAAAATTCTATTCGAGAAACTGTTTATCAAGTTAGCTGAGAATGCCTTGGTTTTTTTAAAATATATCCCATTGAGCTAAACAAGATTTATACAATCATTCATTGTACATAAAAGAATCCGTTATTTCGACCAAATCCTGAACATTTTTTTTAAAGTGCGTTAATATCGACGATATCAGGGCACTTTGAAAAAAAATATTTCTTTCAAAGTGCGTTGAACTGGTCCCAAAATTAACGCACTTTGAATTTTTTTTTTCAAAGTGCGTAATTTTTCAAAGTGCGTTGTAACATATCACTTCATACTGCATGGTTAGCTTTGAATAAATTTTATACCGTATAGAGGATTATAAGACTACGTTATTGTTTTGCATTAAAAATTTTAAATCACACATCTCTAGTTAATTTTATGTCTTTGAAGTTTGCTTATAGTGTCATATTTCTGCCGTTTACTTATACACACAGTAAACGTTTTTGATGCATAGACATTTGTTATATTAAAGGTTATGAATTTGAGTGAGTGTCCACAAAATGTTTTCATTTTTTTGTCGTCAATTTCACTTTCTGAAGTATTATCAATCAAATTGTTGATGAAACCTCTATGTGAAAATATATTTCTAATATCAATTTTATAAAAAAGGTTAATCGATAATGTTACTTAAATTTGGATCTACTGTGTTATTGTTAAATAAATACAGTTAGTCAAAGTAAATTTACTACGCTTTGTTCTATTGTTTATGAACACCTTTAAAGCAACAATATACAGGTACATACGTGTATTAATTTCATGATAAATCATATATCTAAGCACTATACAATACATCTGTAACAAGCATTATCTGTCTTGTAAGGTAAGATTACAAGTTGTCAAGAATTGCTAAATAGTCAATGAATCTAATCTTCCCATCAGAACACCCAACACACAGACAACGATTTACATCAATTGTCAAAGATATGGGATAGCTTGTGTTTAGTCCAGGTAGTTTTACCATCTTTAGCAAACCGCCATCTATGTTTAGAATGTGAATAAGGCGGCTTCTTTGATCTGCAATTAAAATGTGTCCTACATCGTCGGTATATATATCTTGAGGAAGGAAATCTTTAACATCTGCTAAATCAGGGTAGGAGAAGCGATGCCGAAGATCTAAATCGTAAACTTCTACACTTTTGTTTGAAAAACATATGTCTCCGTTAACGTTTTCAGCTACATATGCCCGAGAGCGTGAAAAAGCCCTATTTTTTTGGTAAATATCATTCCAGACAGAGGCGTTTTTAATTTCTTTTTCTATAACTGCATCCTCTGTAAGCCAGAAAAATCCACCATCGCTTTCACCTATGTCCAAAAACCCAACAATGACACCACCTTCTTTTCTTGCCCATAAACACAAAGGCGCAGAGTATTTGACATTGAAGAACTCTTTATCAAAACCAGAGACATCACGCTTATTGAGAGTTAACTGATTTTGTCTGTAAATGACGGCACCTGTATGAGAAACAACAACTGGTTTATTGTTGTAGGTATTAGCCTGTGACACCTTTTCAAACAAGAGATTACCCTTTCTGTCAATTTGCAATATTTTCCCATTTGTATATAGCCAAAACGTGTCATCTTGACATCTGTATGCTAAAGACGTAATTTCATTGTTGCCCACGTTTATATCATGGAATTCTTTGGTGGTATAATTACGATGAAGTACATTTCCTTCATAGAGACGCCCACAGAGAGAACGCAATGGAGCTTCATCATGTGATTCTGTTTCATACTGAAGAAATTCTGGAAATTGTATCTTTGGCAGATTATCTGGCATTGTTGCTTCTACATTACAATTTCCGAATAAAATGAAACGAGTTTTTTCCTGTGATAATTCAGTTTCGAACTCCGTCATAAACGTTTTCATTTTTTTAATGAATTCTTCAAACATATTTTCGTGCACCTGCAAGTTATTACTTGTGACTGTTTTATCTTCACGTACATCTTTCAACAGCTTTGTCTTCTGATTTTCAATTTTGGATTGAACTTTAAGATAATGTTTCTCTATCTTCTCTTCTAATAAATCACTGTTTTCTTCAACCACAGATCTCCTATTTTTAATTTCTTCCAGTTTATCTTCATATTGTGAAAGTTGAGAAGAAATTAAAGAATATTTTGCCTTGAGCTTTGGTTCTTTTTGTTTAATAAGGTCCGAAATACTTATCACCCGATGTCCACTGTGTTCTGGTAAAAGACATTTTTCGCAGATTGGCATTTCACAATCACTACAGCATATACTGATTCGAGAACCGCCATGCTTACTACACGCCTGTTGAAAAGGAATACCTTCCTCATTCGCCAGAGAAATGGCACTAAAGCTCAGCAAAACAACTTCGTGGTCAAACGAAGCCTTACTCCTCTTGTGAATCATTTTGCATCTTGAACAGAGTCTGTCCTGGCAAGTTTTACAGAGATGTTCTGCTGTTTCATCGCAAGTGTCACAAGTGACAGCACTTTGCATCTGGTCATCCTGAGATTCCGCCATTAGGTCTACAATCAGGTCTACAATCAGGATATTACAACATTATTATTCAATTTAGTTGTGTGTGATTGTAATATTCTATTAATTGTAGTATTTAGAGCCAATGTCAATTTGTCATACGATTCTGAACAACATTAAAAATGCTCCCTAGTCGCGGATGTAGGCTGACAGACACTGTTGTCCCTATAGTAGTATTTTAAAAGAGAAAGTCGAAAGAGGTTTCCATACATACATGTAGCGTGACCTAGCTTAGATATTAAGATCGTTCAAATGAATCTTTCTTACTCATGTGAATGCATACGGCAAACTTAAAATCCGCATATTTAAAAAAACCCGTCAAAATGTTTAAGTAATTAATAAAAATAGCTTTAGGAGGTGTAGATATAAAGTTACCGTTATTGCCCGATAGACCTAGTAAGTACATGTACTTCAAAAAAATAACCATTACTTTTTTAAAATAATTTAAACGCATTCTTTAAGCACACTCTTAACTGATAATGTGCATAATTACAACACATACCTTTTTTATAGAACAAACATATACTACATTAAGGGCAGAAGCCTTGAACGCTAGGCTTAGCGTGGCTAAGGTGTTTTTTTTAATCGAGACGCCATTTTTGTGTATTTTATGGAAGATCATTGGTGTAATCAGAGTTACTTCGCTACAGATACTGTACTATAATTAAATACAAAACGGTAGTTATTCTACTACTAGTAAAATAGTTATTACAAATATAACTTGATTTAAAATGTCTTAACATATTATAAATCTATATTAAACTAGAGATTATATCGACAGAATTTCAAATATTATTTATAAATTGTTACTACTAGTATTTTGCAACTTCAAAAATTAAGATTTATAGAGAAAAAAAGTGTGTAATATTTTTCATTGATTTGAAATTATGAGCAATTACTTTCTAGCTGAATAAGGACAATATAAGCAAAGTTGAATGGTCTTTTCATGCCATCATTTTAGTGCTGTTATTATCAGTTTGATTCTTGAAAATGTATTGTTGCATAGAATCAATCACAACTTTATTGACTATAGATTGTCAACATTTAATACAATCATGTATAATACATGTATGTTATTGTAGCTGAAAATAAGTTCACGTCAGTAGCTGAAAAATTGTATTTTCATACATGTTAATATATATATTTTTTACAGTTTCAAACATTCTTATTTTCGTTTTTGTTATAATTTTCAATTCTTGATTATTTCAAATAAAATTAAGGAGGCACTTAAAAAGGGGTATGGTTAATATTCAACTTTAAACTTTTAAACAGTCATTTATCCATTTACAATGTGTACAATATCTAGAATGATTAATTGGGCATTGTAATGATTAATGGAAATTTAAATGTAATAAGTAAAGTTAAGAGTGAAATATTGAGTTCTGATTGTTTTGTTATGTAAACAAAGTAATTTAACACAAAGTAATTCATTTTCATTTATTTTAAAAGAATCATCATAAAAATGAAAACTTTTTTTTTACAAATAGTTATCATGTATTGTTTATCTTCAGGAAGAAAGGAACTAAAAAGAAAATTGTAAAAATAGTTACATGTATGCATACGTAAAACACAATGGAATGAAATAATTTGCTTTGCTCTCGTTCACAACAAGTTCAAATTCATTCATTAAGTGTACTACATATTGTATACGACACAAATTCAAATGAATGTCAAACGTTTTAAAAAAAATAAGATTTTTTTTAAAAAACCCCTTGTATTTTAAAATTTTTCCATTACATTGTTTTCATTTACTTATGATGCTTACATCAATTTGTTATGATTTTAATCATGACGTTAATAGGAAAAAAGGTGTATGTATCTAGAACAAATTTTTCCACAAATGACTGTTAAAAATCAGAAGAACTCTGAATACTTAATATTCAATAATGAATATTCAAAATTATCATTGTTCTGATTTTATTTAACTTATATTCTAATTTAAAAATAAACTAGATAAAGATGGTAAAAGTTTATAAATTTAAGTTATATTTTATACATAAAAGATATTGGGAGCTTTTTGCGGTCAGCCAATCAACAAATAAAAAAAAGATGACACAAAGGGTAAAGTAAAAGGTCATAAAAATTTTCATTGTAAAATGTCTGTTCCCTCCATGTTAAATTCTTGCATCAAATGATATGATGGTCTCTTCTGGTGAGTTCTATAATGTTGCGGTGGCGTCCTCAAAGCGCCATCCATGTGAACACGAGTTGCTACCTCTTTTACATTATTATCACCACATGGTGTCACTATATGTTTCGTGTCTCTACTGGCTTCATGAAACTGAACGCCTCCATTCACGTTGTGTCTCTCTGGAGAACGCTTGAACTCTTCCATGTCAATATGATCTACGATGGTCACACGCTTGCTGTCTCGTTTTGGAGACGACTCGGGGTTAGTGGAATGTTTGGATGTTACGAAAGAGGTGGTATGAATCAGAGGTGATCTGCTAGTGACTGGACTGTTTTCTAGGCTTCTGATGTGAGGGGAAACCCAATGAGTTTGAGGAGAAGCGACGCTCTCTGTAGATTTCACAATGTGAAGTTGTTTCCGCTTGTGACGACGATAACAGTACACCACGAGAACTATGATTAGAATTAGTATCACAGACGGCACTGCAGCATATATCACAATCATAAGGATCTTGTTCACACCTTGGAAAAAAGACAAGTCACATTTAGTGGTCAATTTAAATGCTGATTTACATTGTGAAGTTTTTTTTAAATCATCATCTATACAATTTGAAATTGGCTTCAAGTTAAGACGTACGTATGGTACCGTAGATTGAAAATAATTACGATTTTTTTTCATCATGTTTGCGATTTTCCATTTTCCCGCAAAATTAAACCCATCGTGAATACTATCATTAGTTTTCAAAGACGTTTCAATGCTTATATTTCAATTTATATTAATTTTATCACAGCGTGAAATTAAAGGGACTTGGACACGATTTGAGCTCAATTTTTTCAAAATTTATTTTTCAATTTTAATGTCTAGAATGGTCAATATGGATGTTTTTAATGCTTTGTCAAAATTTGAAAGTCAAATATCGAGTTACAAGCAAGTTACAGAGGTTAAAGTTCTTTGTTTTGTACACAAAGCTCGAGTCCTGTTATTGTTTACATATGTCTTGAATTGGTAAAAGTTTCAATCTAATGTTGCATTTTGTTGTTGATAAACTTATTTATGAACACATTTAATAAGTTTATCTTGTTTCCACAAGTTATTTTGTCAAAGAAATTGTAATTTCTTTACTTTACATTATTTGTTAACAAATATAAGACCCGAGCTTTGTTTACATAACAAAGACTTCTTTCCTCTGTATCTCGCTTGTAACACGACTTCTAACATTCAAATTTTGGTAAATCATTCAAAATACACAAATAAACTATTTAATACATAAAAATCAAAAATTAAATTTTTATCTGAAATCGTGTCCAGGTCCCTTTAAAACCATCTCAATTGGTATACGAAATCGTGAAATATTAACATCATGGAATTAAAACGACTTAGTAATAATCTTCTAAAATTCATCTTTTGAATTTCATATTGTAAAAGGGTTGATTATTTAAAACAATTTTAAATACAACGTTATTTACATTTTTCTTCATCACTTTTGTCAGAGTATCCACAATTCGGTGCATCATTGCATTGAAGAGACTTGTCAATGCAGACTTTCAGCTTCGACGTGCAAGACTGCGAGTCTCCATCCTCGCATGGTTCTCCTTTGCACAGAAATCTTGGACAATTTTCTGAAAATATTTAAAGTCCAAACAGCTTAGTAGTGCATAACACTTTTTTATCAGTTATTTCAACTAAAATAGTACACATATAAATCAGAATGATTACTCAAATTGCACTAAAATTAAATGTTTAAGGAGAAATGTACATGTAATGTACATGTGTAAGTAATTTCCCCCATATTTGTTTTTGACTTTTGCTAGCATCATTTTACAAATTAAATGTATGTTTAAATTTTAAACGCAATATACAACCTGATGTTAATTTTTTTTTTATTCTGATTTCTTTTTAAGTTTTGAGGGGGGGGGGTTGGTTTTTTTTTTGGGGGGGGGGGCTGTGTGCTAATCCATCTCCCCCAAGAAACATTTAAATATTGTTATGATGTTGTATAAAGATATGATCATGTTGCTTTGAGTAACTCTGTACGCTTATTAGGTTCTTACGTTTTATTTGCAATTAACCACTGCATAATTTTGAAGAATAGGGCGATGTTAAAACTAGAAACGTTTCTTGGGTGCAAAATTTGCTTGCATTAAAAAGGTAGATAACTCTGCTTTACCACTATATGATTGTTGAAAATACATTTATACACGTTAAATGTAATGGATGCAAGCAATAGTTCTTAACATGTCAAGATGATAAATAAGGTAAAAAACTGATAATTGAAAGAATGTGTTATGTCATGTGAAATAAAATTCATCTAGAACGAATATCAATATGCCTACCATTTTCCACTAGTTCAACGGCTGTCCAAGATAATTTGAATGATAGCATTGGACCATCTATATCTGTTTCAAATCTAAGAAAGAAATTTAAACCAAAGAAATATTAACCATTAAAAAAAAAAATCTAAAATCAGTTAACAGAAACATTTAAAATATCAGTTAAACACTTCCATCTTGCTTTGTAAACAAACTTCAATTTTATAGAACACCCATTCTAGGTTTTTTTTTGTTGAAATGTTGAATGTATCTTTTAAATCGTTATACAAACTTTCATTGAAGGAATAAGGATTGGTTGACCTTCAGGTCAACAAACTATCCACCAGATTCGCCTTAAAAATTTCACTTTGATTCTTCTGACAATAAGCTTATCTTTTTTTTTACAGAAAACATCAACACCTTCCTCATTTAAACTTCAATTCATATTTCAATAGAGTGGTCTTCTTTTCCAGGAGGTTAAAAAAGCGTTAGACATGGCTACGACCATTTATCCCTTTTAATGAGGCTGGGGGGTGGCTGCCATTTTAAAGCGTTTTTATCTCTACACAAAAAAGATTTTCACTTTAATGTTCTATAACTCTTACATTGTACTGAATTTGTCGTTTGAAAGAAATGGATATGATGGTATTAAAACATTATTTAAAGAGTCAATTGATGGTAAACCGAGGGTTACAAGATGCAAAAAAAATAATTTCGGCTGTTTTTCAGCATTTTCTTACTTTTCAAAGGGAGGTAACTTGTAAAACTCCAAATATTTTGTTAAAATATATTCCTTTAATTTTTTTTTTTTAAATTTCACCATCGAAAATTTTTTTAATGATCAATCTTTATTACACATGTATTGATTATTATTATGTTAAAATTTGGAAATAATATTGTGGCTACTTTTTTTTTTGTTTTACATATTTGCATTTTTGTGACATATATATTTTTGGTAAAATTGTGATATTTTTCTTTATAACAAATAATGTTAAGTTTTTATTATTGTGTTAATTATTTGTGATGTTATTGGTATGTTTTTGTCTTTGTTTATATTTCATACATTTTTCATATTTTTTTTTTACATAACGTGCAATTTCTTCAGATGCAATTCATGATAAAATTAACGATGATTGTGATGTGGTCTTTCACATTAAAATGTAAATTAAGATTATGTGAAACATTTCTGCAAATTTTGTGAATTTTGGAGAATTTATTTTTTGACCCCCCAGCCTCCTTAATACTATTTGAACCTTTATTAGGGACACTGACCGGACGACCACTCTGCTGGAGGAGGACCAGTACTCTCTCTTTCCGTAATAGACATCAGCCATTGGTCCACAATAAGCCCTCTCTGGAAGCATCCCGGGTACAGCGAATCCGTTATAGAACGCTAGGCGAGATCTTCCACAGAGATGCTCCTCAGTACCTTGATTATCTGTAGGTTTTCATTTGAAAAAAAAACATATCATAGTTGACTGTTTTATGTTTTCTAAGTATAAAATATCTTCAAATCTGTATCACAAATGAATAAATATAGTTTTGGACGACGGATTATCTTTAAACGTTTCAAACATCTTTGGACTAGGATGAATTTATATGGATGCAATATAGATTAGTTATTATACAAGTTTGTAAACAAACAATATACCTATTTATTTGACACATGTACGTATGGTTTTATTTTGATTCATAAAAAAACATATTAGACATAAAAGTAAGACAAGTGTTAACCTACTACTACTGGAAAGGTCAACAAGGGTCAACAGAATTTTCTCCGTTTCCTCCACGATGATGATCCAAGTACAGCTGGATCTTGGACGAGCAAGGCTGGGGTACCCCGGGGACTGGATGATTCCTCCTGACCCCAGGAGAAATTCCGGCCCACAGCCCATTGTGGATGGTCCAAAGTAATGCCAGTCTACGGTAGAATATTCTACGATATTTGTATTAGGCTGTTAAATAGGCAAAGCTAGGATCTACTAACTATTATCATTGCATATTTTTAGTTTGGTATTATTTATACGTAATTCAGCATTCTATTTAATTTTGACACCGGCTTTTTCAACTTTTAAAATCTTTTTGTAAATATTTTTTTCAGTTGCAAAGATCGTTAAATTTTTATTGGCAATACTGAAGGGGCCTTTTTTATAAATTCCCCAAAAGGATTTCAAACACTTTTAAAAGATGAAGACAATTCTACACATTAATCTGTATTTTAAAAAAAATGCTCAAATAGATTTACTTACACATTGGAAGCAATATGAAAATTAAAAAGCTAAATTCATACGTTGAGAACAAATACATATACAGCTGTATTTTGTATTGCATCATTATCATTGATTCCTTACTGTCTCCAAGAAAAGTATAGTGAGCCAGGAATCCGTTAGAATGCTTCGTGAAATCGGATACAAACAGTATCTCCATTTTGGGATGCTGAGAAATGAAATCTTTTGGAGTGTTGGTCCCACAGAATCTGTCAATGAGGTCCTTGAAGCCATTGTGGTTGACGTAGTATATTTCCAGGTAATCAAAAGTACACCTGTAATTAGTTAAGTTTAAAAAATCAATCATTGTTAGGTGAAAATATATCCCATTACTATCAATCGGAACTTACATGTATTTTACACTTTTTATTAGGACATTAAAGTTAAGGTTAAGAAAATGTTAATTATTCCTCTTTTTTGTGTGTAACTATTTTGTCCAGTGGATATAAACTTGATGTAAAAAAAAAGTTTAAGTTTGAATTAAAATCTTTTTTCAACGAAAGTTATTTTGTTAAACTCGCAATAAGAAACTTTAAAATATGATTGTAACTTAATGTTTTACTTGTAAATTGAAACTCGACACTATAAGTTTTCATTCTACATGTATCTTATTTAGCGATATAAACCAACTCATGTTTTCTGGTGTTAATAATACGATACAATAATGCAGCTTACGTAGATGTACATTGCCAAGTTATTATTTCTTCCTCTTTTGATTTATAAATATATTATTTTTTTTTTTGTATCCAATGATTTTCCCCGACATTCGTACTATTAACTTTTGATGATTTATAACATTATTTTTATGATCCTTGTCGAACAAACCACAAAACCCAGAGAACATTTATTTGTCGATTTTTTATCGAGTTCTGTCAGTTTTTATTCCCTTCTTTTAAGTAATAATTCGGGGATAAGGGAACGATTTGAGAAATATAATGATGATGGTTGTCAATAGAGTCACCACAAATATGCTAAACAGTACAAAAGAATAATTTATGGATTGCATAACAAATAAAATCACTAAACAGCTGTTTGTCCTGATGTGAACACGTTACTTTCATAGGAGATTAAGAGGGCTGGATAGTCGAAGTAAATTTTAGGACTGTTTTTAACTCCAGGAGAAGAAGAGCTCTGTTTAAAAACATAAGGATGTTTACAATTAAATTATATTCTAAATCTAAAAGTTTTTTTTCTTTTTTCTTTCTGCTTAATGATAGTTTATTAATGGCTAGAACAATCATATCCATAGTTTTCAAGCGGATCTGATCTCTTTGTTGATTACCGGTACCCAGCCTTCCTACGTATTTTAAAAAAACCTGTATTTTTAGTTCAGATAAGAGATGCGTTATTCAGGTAGGTGGTGTACTTTGATGATGAAAAATATATGCTCTAATGATACAGATACGTATTCTAACATTATTATCTGTGGTTTCACGGCTTTTAATAGAATAAATGTAACTATACTGTTCTTATACTCTTCAAATCACTAGAATATAATACATGTATTTTGTTCTAAACTGGTTACGTTCTGGTAATCCTTAATTTTTTGCAAAGCTAGCTGTATCTATAAAAAAAAGCCATTAAAAAATTCAAAGTGGCTTCGTTTTTTCGTTCCTTTCATCTATCAAATTATTTAGGAATAGGAAGTAACGTCACAAATATGTCCGTTTTAATCCATTATCAAAAAAAACAAAAACGTCAATAGTTTTTTATTAGAATTAATGGCAATCTCGAATGACTACATTTTCCGGGGGGAAATGATCAATATGACTCTGAAACGTCCGATTCTTAGACAAATACAAAAATTCATATTGTCTAGACCATTGAAAATGAACTTTCCTGGATAATGCTTTTCGAAAGTAACTAGCATTGATAAAGTCTGCGACAGTTTTTCATTCCGCTAAGCCGATCTTTTTCAATATACTTTGACTGATTATAACGCTACATAATGAGTTTTAGAACAAATGAAATCTAAATGTGGATGTAGAAAATGATTTTTTTTTTTGAAGTAGAGATCAGAAGCAACTCGAGGATTTCCAGTTCAATCTAAACATGCATATGATTTGATGTTCCATAGCAATGTCAATTCAATTTCCTAAAACTTAATGAAAAATGTAATTTCTTTTATGCATACATAGATAATTTTGGTCCTATCTTGTGACATAAATACAAAATCTCATAACCTTCTCCACACTTGATAATAAAAATCAACTTATTTTTATAAAAATAAAAAAGGTAGTTAAAAATCGTGTAACAAGTAAAATCAAGGGATAAAGTTATGTCGACCAGACTGATGGGTCTTTGGTTTTTAATGGATACACATGACCCTCACGAAGCTTTTGGACATGGAACTACTAGTATTTCCGCCAAAACTCAAGTTAACTGAAATTATAGATATGCGTGACCAGCTATAAAGGATTTGTGAGCATCCTATTCATGCATGGTTAATGGTGTATACCTTAGTGTGCAAGACCGCTGTTAAATTGCCGTTAGTCAAACTTAACCTTCAGGGTGGATGACTCAGGATGATGATACTAATGACAACAATTAGTTGTAGTGTTTCAAAGGTACGCTAAGAAAATGCAATTATTTAATACTGGATCTAAAAGAACATTAATTCGCCCACTAGCTGTAAAAGAATACGTTTCCTTCAGAAGACGATACATTAAGGCAAGATCTTAATCTATAGTTTGGTTTGAAAATAAAGTCAGTCAGAAATTATTTTTTGCCAGACAAAGTGACCCATTTCAGAGGCTATACATTTTGGTGGCGAATTATTCGAACCTTTTGTAATAGACTTTATGGTAATAAGATGATAAATTGTATCAACTTTGGACAGATTAATGAATATGTCTGACGCATCTGCCTATCTACGTACAACAGGATCTTGGCATTTTTCAATTTTGGCCACAAGAACCTTGGGATTAGTTACCATAACTTATACTGTGTCTATGTTTCAGCAACATTCGCCAATATTTTCACTCTAATGAATTACTTTGTAAGCTCATTTCAACATTATGACGCAATCATCGTAATAAAATAAAATTATGTCAACCAGCTTTTATTCGCGTGTGAAATATTTTCGACAGGTATGCGAGAACTTACTCTGTATGTGATAAAGTTTATCTAGATAGATTCAAGATCGGTTTCGAAAATAAGTCGGAAAATCAAAGTTGGTACGCCTATATACAGAGTATTGCTGGAATTGAAGAGATTGTTCATATTGAGTATAACCTTTTCCTTATTTGGCTTTAAGTATCGACTATTTAAGTATAAAACATGTGAATTGGCCAAATACATGTATTTTACTTGTTGAGTGCTTTATTCACAAACGTTCATTAAACGCAGACGATATACATGTAATTATACGTTTGCTTCTTTTCAAATTATATCTTTGAAATTTGATCTACAAGTTCGTAATCAAGGGAGAAAAAATAATTATTCAAATTGATTCATGCCTAAGAATTAATTATATTGAATATATTTTGGTAATGAAGAGACATTCCTAGCGTCAAATTCTATATATTCAGGAGAACACATTTGTATTGTTTTAATTTTCACCTTCAATTGAGAAAGACACAATGAACGAAATAAGTGTTTACAGGATTATTTTCGTCCTGCTACACTTGCAAACAATTTCGTCCCGACTTTAGTTCGCCCATACACAATAATATTGTATTTAATGAGATAGTAGTTTGTCAGAGGTATTGGAATTCGCCCAGTCTTAAAATCGCCCGCTGACAAGGAGGGCGAAAGGGGCGGAAAAAAAAAACCCGGGGTGGATATTTCCCTGTATACAGTACAATATTATCCCTGCCACAAAAAGACCTTAACACGGACACAAGCTAATACAATACTCCTTACTAGAATTAGGCAAATTTGAGTTTTTCATAAACCTTATACATACCTCTTATTGTGTGTGAAATATGAGTCCTGGGTCTTGATTTATATTTATGCTGTGCTCATCCGAGTATCAGGCTCCCTCCCTCGGCAAATACTGTAATGTGAGTGGGCTCAAAGTGAGATTCGAGATGAATTGACAGCTTTTTTATGACTTTAACAAATAAAATACATGGAAATTTGGAATGAATGTGTTTGTTTTAATGTACTTAAGGGTATCATGAACAAATTTGTTAACATTTTTTAATAAGGGTGGATTCTACCCAGAATTTGAGAAAACATCCTAAAATAGATGAAAACCTAGTGAATAATGCAAATTAAACATGCTAAATATTGACATATAAGTAAAAAATATTTACATCATGAAAATTTAATCATTATTGACTCTGATAAGCCAAATAATCCTAATCTGGCCGTTCCTGTTGATTTAGCAGGTGCGAATAATATCACCACCCCCCAGTCTAATGCAGTTTAGAGAACTAGCAGGTGCCCCCTATCATTTAGTATTACAGTCATTTTAAAAAAGAATAGGTACACAATTTTGACATTATATTACAGTTAAGTCATTGTAGTAATAAACAGAACTGATAAATTGTAAAATTATTAGAAGTTACACCTAGAAAAAGGGAATTCCTTGACAATCTAAAAAATCTAGAAGGGTAATTTTTCTGGTTTGAGACCACAAATATGCCTTACAATAAAGAGACCGATACTAGTATACCAATAATTTTACCTGCATCATAAAGAAATATATCCGTCATGATGGATCAAATAGTTACGGACTCTCTGTCAGCATCATAAAGGGAAAAATGACCCCGCCGCCCTGGTGCCACCATCTCCAAAGACCGAGGAGGCGAAAAAATGAAAATCCTCCTAAGTGCACAAATGAGAGAAAATAAGTGTTACAAGTTATTCACTGTCCAAAACAATGTTAATACATCAATTTTTATCATATATGCTTCACAAATATACATAAACATTCTTATTACATACATAAATACAAAATTAAATGATTTTTCAGGGGTGGGGTACATAAAAAGCACAATTACATGAAATTACATGTAATAACATGTAATACCAAATGTGATTTATGCAGTTAAAATAACATTCAAGTAAAAAATTGAAAAAATAGATGCAGTCAGTCTAAATAAAAAAAATTACATCATGTTGAAATTCTGCAACAGTGACCAGTGAGCCAAAGGGAAGTAACTCTAAAAACTGCTGTCTTGTTCTCTACTCTATTGACATTTACAAGCATTTGAACCATTAATACTTCACAAAAAGTCCCCACCAAACTCATAAAATATTATCATGCAAATAAAATATACTCCATACTAAGTTGACATGAGTCCCAGGTGTCACCAAGACTAGAAAGTGGTCCCCATTTCTGTTTCATGTGTAATGATCATGTAAATTAAACATTCCCTTCCCCACCCCTTCCTGGGGGGGGGGGGGGGCATCATTCTACATTCAAGACCAGACATATTCCTAAACTCTAAACAGTATTCCTTCTTGCCCAAAGACTCCAAATCATTAAACTGGGGATGAATAAAAATGAAACGGCAACCTACCAGATGATGATACTAGCTGTTGACAGCTGATGTAGTCTCAGGGTGTGTGGATCAAACCTTCTTATACATCAACCTCAGTGCACGAGACCATTTTAGGCTTGACAGAAGACTGCGGAACTCCTCTGCAAGGATGAATGAGAAGTATGGGAGGCAGTATTTGATCCGAATCACTCTTTCGATCAATCTGCGGAATCCCTGTACAATGAATGGTCTGCTGAAAAATAACTCGGATGAATTAAGTATACATTGGCGAGCAGCAGTTGATCAATTTGAAAAGACAATAGACACTTTTAAGAACTCAATGGTAAAATGGAGCACACAAAAATAACTGAGTATTAGAAAATAGTGGTAGTTAAACCTAAAATTGGTCCAGATTCCATGAACAGATGGTCCGCCAAGCAAGATTTTTTTAAAAAACATGTACAATTAAAATAAAAATACAGGCACAGAACTGAAAAAGTGGAGCTCAACATAGGTGATCAACAATTATTCTAAGCCATACCTTTTTCTGCTCGGCTCAATCTTGTATTAACACTTCTCTGATGTCAACATCCGGTGCATTGGTACTCTCATTCCTTATATATACTTGCTTAAATAGCATCCCGAGCCCGAACTAGTATAGTCGATAAATTTACCAGAAATTCCGGTGACTTCGCGCCATTGCGAATAGCACTATTCCACACCCCATGTGAGACTGACTGGCTGTGAATATGGCATTGAATTCCACTGGTAATAATATGTTTTACGGTCCTACCGTAGGGGTGAGTGCAGCATGAATTACACATATATCTATATATCTTAATTGCATCCTTTGTCAACTTTGTTATATTTTGACAATTATCAACTAACATCAAAAAAATTTTGCGGGAGAGATAGAAAGAGAGAGAGAGAATATTTCTAAGTTTAAAAAGAAGTCATACAAAATACATAACATAGACTTGCTCCCCCTAAAATCGTTCTTTACCTTTGGAGAGAATAGATCAGTCTGTAAAATGTAATTTGTGTTTAGTTTGATCAAATGTGTAAACGATAAATATTATTTTTCTATTGTACCTTGTAGTTATCTGACTTTTTTTCCTCGGTTCATAAATTTTGGCAATTCCACTATAAAAAAAGAATATATCATAAATATCATAAATCTCATAAATGTCATAAATGTCCCGAGATATTTATGCAGCACATTTGGCCAATTTTTAGACGGTGGCTATAAATAGCCACTGTCTATTGCTATCGTCCTGGCCGGAAGGGTATTTCTCACGGGGACCCTAGCGGATTAGGAACGATAACTCTGTTAGGTATGCAGAGTTACTGGCGATGTTTTACAGATTGTCGATTTCAGTTTGAGAACTAATTTACATCTTATTAGATATTTTAAGCACTATAGCTGCTAATTATTTTGTACATACATTTAAATAATTTATGAAATTGTGTCTTATTTTTAATGAGCCGTTTCCCTGTCTGCTTACGCGGTATTGATAACTTATGCATCAACTGCCTGATGTGAAGTTTAACTCAGTATCAGGACTCCAAAAATTATATCACTGCGATAATTGAACAAGAGTTCTCACAATAATCATATCTTTTTTATGGTGTAAACAATTGTCAGACACACGCTATTTAAACGGGGTTGCCATTTCATTTTTCAGCAATTATGCTTCATCGATAAATTCATGATCAATCATTTTCAACGCATCAATTTAAGCTGAGGCAGTATTTATTTTGTTGTAGCTTATTCCAAAGAATTCACAACATATACTGACAATGAATATTACATAAATTACATTTTATTGAACTTCAACCGATCGATGGCACACTTTTTTCTACAAGTGTGCATGTGTTTCAAACATGCAAAAAACTTGAAATTTACTATACAAACATGTTCAATTTTGGACTGATCTGTGATCAACCTTATTTTATAACCCTCTCAGTCTGTAGAATCATTAATTTTGTTACATGCACCTCAATATTCATCAGACAATAATTACTACTGATGTTGACGCTCTACAATGACTTTCTCTCAAACACGCTCATCGACCTCGGATTGTAAAACTCACGTGCAAATCGAGTCGCCATTTCACACACAGTTTTATATGTATATAAACACACCACACTTCGTCATTTTACGGACCTGGTGACGATGTTTCAAAAATTTTCAGTACAGATTTGTTGTAAGGAATCGAAGATATATGCTGTAAAACGTCTTATGGATTTCACGGCGTGTAAACCCGTGAATCTCCATTTTGCAGCAAGTGCTAGCTTTTTGTGAGGAAAAACAATCGGTTCAACTCATGCGATATTCCATATACATGTATGGTACATTGTGAAAGGTAATGTAAAATATATTTGTTCACTAAACAGTTTCTGACGAATTTTTTCACAGTAAACTGAATAACGTAATACGATGAGCGAGGTACGATCTGCGACTTTTCTCCATATGCGCCCGTCCTTGCTTTTTTTTTTTTTAACTGTTACATGTACGTAAACATTGCCCCGTTTGTTCTCAAATAAACTCTGTAATTTTTAACTCGCGAGTACAACTTTATTATGAGCTTTCTTCAGCATTTGTTTCCGTGTGTTAGCATCATGTTCTTAACATGCTTTGTCTATATAAATGCGTCAATCGGAATCTTGTTGCGAATCGCAATTGAAATACACACCGGTTAGATAGTGTCATCACTCAACGCAGTGCTAGAATGTGCTTCATAGATGACTGTAGTATTCTACTGAGCTACTAAACTGTAGCTTTTCGGAAATATTGCCGAGATTTGCGAACCCTAGATCTATTGTCTAGTACATGCAACAAATAAAATGAAAATATACACAGATGTACGGCTCAGAAAAACGTGCGTTCAACTTGAATTTTGTTTGTTTTGTGTTTTAAAAACTGATTTATCCTGTTAAAACATTAGATTTCATTTTACCACTACTGGTTTATTCGTGACCTGGAGAAATTGAAAAGATCCCTGAAAACATTATTTATTTCTTTGCCCATTTTGCTTAAATCTGGTGCGGAATAGTTTAGCAATATTGCCATTAATTTTATGGGATGGAGAAATGGTCAAGCATCACACGGCTTTGGAAATAAACATGTATGATTATAAACAGTTTTATTCATGGTCCATATCTTTTGAGTCCTTTTTTGATAAAGAAGACATACCTTTGTACACAAATGATCTAGAGGTCATAGGTCAAACTTTATAATGAAAAATCCTTTGCTTGTACGCTCTTATTATATTATGGACATGTCCCAACATGTCCCATTAACAGTATTATTTTACTGCAAAAAATCAAATCGGATGCAAATTTGAAGACCTTGTAAAAATTATACATATAAGTGCAAAACTCCTGATATAACACAGAGTTTTTTAAAATGAAAATATAAAAAAGATTCTTCAAAATCTCGCATATTAAATGCAGGATTAAACAAATATGTGATTTCCAAACAAAGGAACTGATTATGACCTTATGTAAAGCAAATGTTTTGGTGAATAATTAATAAATATTTGTTGTATTTATACTAGAAAAGTTAAATGTAGCGAGTAAATTATGCGTTTTAAAGTGTACTGAGAAGCAATAAAATAATTATACATGTGACTATTACGAATTCATTCAAATGATTTGAATTAATCTACAGCTCAATACAATAGAACAAATGTACTTTAAAACGTTGGTTAATGAAACTGCCGCGATTGAATATTGTATGATTTTTCTTTTCAAATTTTCATTCACTTTTGTTGTGAGCTAATGGAAATAAACCACTCGAAGTCGAAGATAAAATATTGATTGACTCTGCGGTTTCATGATGACGTGCATTCCAAAAGCATTTTCCAGTTTTATCAAACATGTTCTTGTAAACTCATTCCGTTTTCTATACACCTACATGTATTAACTGGCTATGAAGACAAATTAAAGTAAGTGTGTTGGCCCACGAGACTGCAACTTTTTCCCTGTGAAGAAATTGAGGGAAAATGCTGTCGAGAGGGAAAATAAACATACTACATGTATGCCCAAATAGTTAGTAAAAACCTGACAAGTATTTTATCATACCAAAGCCTTATTTGTTCTCGTTACTTTGAAAAATCTACAATACCTTTATAGCATAATAGTCAAATCCTCACTTTTCAAAAGTTGTTCCCCTTTGCGGGGTCAACCCAAAGGTCTAAAGAAAAAACCCCACAAATGTCCCTTCTTTATACAATCAAATAATTGGGCGTATTGTGATAAAATCGCTTTGAATTTTATTTATTCATTCACTATGTGGTGGCAACCCACATATTGAATGAGGCATTCTGGGGCAAACAAAATACATACCAAAAACGGATTTTAATGTCAAACGATATAAATACAAATATATATATATGCAAACTTCTATACTACAAAGGCTACTGAAATAAATCTACGGGTTTTCCCCCAAAGACGACGGCCAAGAGACGTAGCTTTTGTAAAGTGTAAATTGAGATTACACAACTACGATTTCCACATAGTTATCCATGTAGGAAACTCACGACCAGTTGTGCATGTAAGCGTTAAGCATTACTACATGTATGCGATACTGGCCGCGGGTTTTCGACGACAATAATTATCATACATGTAATATGCCACATTCAAACGACGCCACCGTCTTACAGTACTTTCAGTACTTTGATTAATAAAAATGCACATACCTAAGTGTGAAAGAAAAGCGATTGAAATCGATAGAAGGGAAAATTTCCAAGGTATCTTCATTGACACAGTTTCATTTTTTACTCGAAAAAATTCACAAGAACGAAAACAGATTTCTTACAGAGATTTATAATGGGGAATGTTTACATCTTTTCTCCATTTGGAAGTAACTCGGAATACCTCGCACAATTTTTCAACATTATCATCCGTGCTTACTGCAATACAAAATCCCCGTAGACATCACATTTTTAGCCTTGTATTGAAACCCGATTAGCTAGAGGGGGCGTTTCAAAGGAGAAATCTTGGAATTTTTTCAAACTTTTAAATGAACATCTTTTGCATCATGAGGTATTTATAAATATCAAGTAATTAAGCAAAATGCGAATCAAGGATATTTTGGGACAGAGTTATAGTAATATTAACAGATGTTCTTGCATGATTTTTATTTAAGAGGGTTGTGAACTTTTTTATATTTTATTTTAATCTTCTTGAGAAGGAAAGCTTTGAGTAAATACATTGGAAATATTGAAATTTCAAAGCTAATTTATGGTTAAAAAATCATATCTTGAATTTTAAGGTAGATCTAATGGGCAATGTGATGACTACAATTTTAAAAATAGTGTAAATAATGAATAAAAACTATACAAGCATTAGCAAAAGAAAGACATACTTTTAAAGCATATTTGATTCCAAATTCCTTTATACATATGATTCCAAAAGTAGTTTATATTTATTCATTGTAGGCATTTAGATTTATTATATTTAATGGGTACAGTTATTTGAAGCTTTGAGTCTTTATTGAGGTTTCAAAATGTGTTTTACATGGATTCCAAAATTTTGATTCATATATAAATTTCATTTTTCAGATGTATAAGTGGAAATGATATTCAAAGAGGAGATATAGGAGGTATGAAATGGCTACTCCATCCGACGAAAATAATCAAATGCAGGCAGCTGTCACTTGTGACACGTGTAAAAACACTGCAAAGCATTTGTGTACAAGCTGTCACGATAGATTATGTGACACTTGTAAGGACATCCATTCAAAAAGTAGGGGTACTTTTGATCATAAGGTCGTTTTGTTAACATTTGAAGCACTTACTTCGTTGTCTGGATATCTATATCATCAAGTATGCAAGATACATCCCAACTTTCGTGCTGGTATTGGATGTCAAAAATGCGACGTTCCAGTCTGCGAGAAATGTCTGGTTGGAGAGCACAATGGACACAGTCTGATAGAGTTAGAAAAACTGTTTCAAAATAGGAAGGAAAAACTGGAGCAGAAGCTGTCCATAGTTCGCTCTGAGCTTCCAAAATATAAAACTGAGTTGGAGAAGGTGAAAAGGAGGCAGAAAGAAGTGTCCGAAAACAATGACACAGTTAAAGGAGAGATCGAATGTTATTTTGAAAGTGCTATCTCTGCTTTCGAAGCCTATAAATTACAACTTCTGAGCAGCGTTGACTTGAAAACTTCAACATCCCTAAACTTGCTGAAAGATCAAGAAAAACATTTACAAACATGCATCCAAAATATGCTGGAATATATTGTCAACTTTCAAACTGCAGATTTAGAAAAAAGAATAACATTTATTTTATACAGTGCATGTTCTACAAATGAATTTATACCAGAAAGTTGCCCATTATTTTTTAGGCCGGGAATTCTAAAATACTCGAAAGGCTGTTTTGAGAAAAGTTTGATGCACAAAATTTCTGGAGATGTCTTTGAGAAACAAGATAATGCCAGACTTCTGAAAAAAGAAGCAGTACAGGTGATTAAAACTGTTCATCTGAACCAAGCAGAGGTTTTATCACTTTCTTGGGATTCGGGTTTATACTGGGTTTTCTTATCAAATAAAAGTCATTTTCAGAAATATAACGAGAAAGGCGTTTGCGTTGAAGAAATCAAAGTTGACCTTCAGAACACGAGGAACAAGCCATTTTGCATCGTGGACAACACAGGAGTACGTGCAATTTACAGGACCGAAACTAATAAACTCTCCATGTTGAAAGATTCACAGCATAAACTGTTTATTGATGTTGCACCTTTGAGGATTACATGTCTTTGTTTAACCAGAAATGGTGAAATATTGGCAGGATTAGTGAAGCTAACGAAAGAAAATTTTGGAATGGCTATAAAGCCAGAATATTTTGGAATTGCTAGTTACAGTCTTGAGGGTGTACGCAAACAGTTTATAACACAGATGATGAAAAAATGGAAACGAGAACCCATTCTGGAAGGTTTAGTTTATCGTTCATATATCACAGAAAATATCAATGGGGACATTTGTCTCTCAGGTGAAACATCTTTGATGAAAGTTGTGAATGTTATCCGACCCAATGGAGATCATATGTATACCTACGTGGGAAACGAAGCTTCTATGACTCAGCCGTTCTTACCGCGTGGAATATGCAACAATGAATTAGGTCATATTCTTATTGCGGACGAGAACAACCATGGGATCCATGTTTTGAATAAGGACGGTGGATTTCTGACCATCTTAACCATTCCTGACGATCCACTGGCCAGTCCAATTTCTCTGTGCACAGACCATCATAACAATATCTGCATTGGATGTGCAGATGGAAAAATAAAAGTCCTGGGTCCGCCGCCATAAAACATTCTTAAGTCTGAGAATGTTCTCAAGTCTGAGAATATTCTCAACTCCCCAATTCTCAGACTCAGCCGCCGCCATAAAAAAGTTGAGCAAAATAAAAATTCTCAAATTCTGTTTTATTCTCAAATATTTGAGTCTACAAAAAAGTAGACTTAAGAATATTCTCAAGCAAACAAAATGGCTGCCATTATCAGACGTCGGCGTCGCAGAAGACAAAACGCAATTCCATTGAGGCGACCTCGTGTTTTTTGCGACCTGAGTAATCCTCTGGAAAGTCTAGATGAGGAGGAAGTATATGACAGATACAGATTTTCCCCAGAGACGATTCTCTTTATTGTGCACGGAGTCAGCGGCATCCTTCAGTCCGACACTGCCAGGAATCGGCCCATTCCCCCGCTGGTCCAGGTGCTCCTATTCCTTCGATTTGTGGCCACGGGGGCACACCTGCGACTCGTTGGAGATAGTTTAAATGTGTCTGAATCATCTGCCGGAAGAGTCGTGAAATCTGTTGCAAGAGCCATTAATGCAGTGTTCTCGAACATAATTAAATTCCCGATTGGTGACATGGCCAGTAAGGTCAAGGAAGGATTCCGACGAATTGCAGGTAATCATCGTGCACACAGTTCAGAATTGTGTGCACCGTAAAATGAAAGTTGTCAATTCCGCCTCAAAAGCACTATAAATATTGTAATAGTAAACACTTTTGAGAGTTCAACTTCTTCACATTCCGTAATATAGGTGTTTTAAAAAGCTTTTGCAGACATCAAACGTATTCACACACATCTCCATACATGATGACTTTTTGGTGTTTTTTTCACTCAAAAGAGTTCAGCAAAGGGCAGTTACTGAGTAATGGGTGGTGGATCAAAGAGAGGTGTAGATCTACTACACTATAAAGTACTTAAAGTCTCTTGTAGTTTAATATTATCATAGATTTTCATTGTTAACTGGTTTACATATAATTATATCCAACACATTAAAATGAGAGTATTCATACCACTACCATCCTGTACAAAAAAAAAAATCACTGCATGAACATCATAATATAACCCACTTTCAGCACCCCCCCCCCCCCCCACCCTCCTTTTGAAATATTTATGGACATATATAAGTACCCTTGTTCATCTTTTTATATAATAGCAATTATTGACTTCTTTTTTAAATAAACTAGATTTTACAACTTACAGTGAATTTGCAAAAGAAACCAATAAATTCATTTGAGTATATATGTTGGGGGGGGGGGGGGGGAGTGCTAGGTCCATGCAGATATTACAAATAAATGCCATAATATTTAATTAATATTTTGTAATTAGAACCTGTCTATATACTTATTCACTAAATTGAAGCATTTCAATTAGTATCAAGAAACTTACAGTATATTGAAATACATGTAAATCTGCAATGGAAATAAATTTGGATCCCAACATGTGTACATGTATCGCAATACATGCATTACAATATAAACAGTTGGTTTTTTTTTTTTAGGATTTCCCAAAGTTCTAGGTTGTGTTGATGGAACACAAATAAGGATTTCCACACCTACTGCAAATGAAGCTGACTTTGTAAACAGAAAAGGATTCCATAGTCTAAATGTTCAGGTACTGTTTATAAATGTATGCACAGTTTAAATGTGGTCCCTGAAGACTTTAATTGGTAAAAATCATCAACATACATTGGTAAAATTTAATGCCTTATATTACATGTATATCTGTAGACATTTATTTATTATGATGTTCACATTTGTTGATGATATTCTGATGAGCACTGAATCAGCTGTTAAAAAATGTTTCAAAAATTAATATTATTTGTTATAGTTTTTTCAACACAATACAGATAATCAGAATGTCAGAATTTGTTTACTATTATAAAACATATTCAACAATGTCTTTTAATAACTACATAAAACAATATTGATTTTTATTTATAGATGGTGTGTGACCCTAACTTTAGAATAACCTCCCTTTGTGCCAGATGGCCAGGCTCCTGCCATGACTCAAGAATTTGGAGAACATCATCTCTTTGTCAGCAGTTTGAAAATGGTAATTGCATGGTGTTTTAATACTTCACTTCAGCAAAAAATGCATAAAAGTTCCCAATGAAATTTACATATATTAATGACCATTCTATAAAACAACTATGTACA
This sequence comes from Magallana ariakensis, assembly GCA_020458035.1. NCBI lineage: Eukaryota > Metazoa > Mollusca > Bivalvia > Ostreida > Ostreidae > Magallana > Magallana ariakensis. The sequence continues at coordinate 50,976,814 of CM035812.1, read as the reverse complement.
TGTCCTTATAAATACCTAAGTGATTTATATTATATTTCATCAGGGTTTTTACAAATTTAAAGCACAAAATATTATTAAAATCTAGGAATGCACGATGGTCTACTATTGGGTGACTCTGGCTACCCCCTTACCAGATATTTGATGACCCCCTATCTAGCACCACGGACCCCTGCTGAAGAGAGATTCAATGCCAGTTTGTGCCGCACACGGGTTCTGATTGAACAGACTTTTGGAATATTGAAGAGGAAGTTCCAATCACTTCATTTTGGACTGAGGACATGTCCAGAACAAGCAGTGGAATACATATCTGCAACCTGTATCCTACACAACATCGCCATAGACAGACAGGACACTCATGTCAGTTACAACATTTGCGACCTCAACATCAGGGACTGCCAGCCTCAGCTCCTGCAGGACCCTGCAGCACCTGCCAGGAATGATGGAGTCTTGAAGAGAGCTGCCATCACCAATGGATTTTTCTGAGTCACTTTTAGGCTATGTACCATGATGCAAAATAACTATAGGCTATTGAAGTTTGATTATCTGATACTTTATTTCTGCTAATTTAAATAACATCATTTTAATCTCTCTATCTCTCTCTCCTATTCTCTCTCTCTCCTATTCTTTCTCTCTCTCCTATTCTATCTATCTCTCCTATTCTCTCTCTATCTCTCTTATTCTCTCTCTCCTATTCTCTCTCTCCTATTCTATCTCTCTCCTATTCTCTCTCTCTTTCTCTCTCTCTCTCTCTCTCTCTCTCTCTCTCTCTCTCTTTCATTATAAGGTTAAATTATCATTAACATTCAGGCAGTGATGACAACTGTTCCACCAGACATGGGAATGATGTCTGAATTTCAAAAACTAATTTCTGCTTTTGTAGAGTAAGGACCTCCTTCTTTAAAACCAAAACTTCTCTCTCTTCTCTAATTTTAGCAATCTCTTCCTGCAGTCTTTGGTTATCAAGAGTTATGTTTTCTCTTTCCAGTTCTTCTAAACACCTCCTCTGGGATTCTTTCTCTATTAAAGTATTTTAGAGTTAGAGTAAAAATGATATTGATCCATGTTTCTTAACTGAAATGTTTTTTCTTAATTTTTATTGGAACATTTGATATCTATAGAAATTTTATGCACAAGGGATAATTTACTTTATTCTATTTTTGTAGGCATGTATATAATATATGTATTTAATTGAGAGTCAATCAACTTTGTGCAAAATTATAAGTTACTGGTAATTGTTTAAAATTATTAAAGAATCATTTACACAGTTCTATATATGACAAACAAGTAATTTCTGTATTTGTTTATTAAATATATTTATTTGTTGTGTTCAATTAATCTCCATGTATTTATTTTATAGACCTGTACATTGCTGAATTAATGTATTTGTTCATAAATTATTTTTAAGTTCACAATGTACCTTTTTTGTTGTGCTTCTTCTTTTTACATCCCGAATGTTCTGGTACTGGTAGAAAACAAAATTCAAGAATTACCAATATAGTAAACTACTCATATATTATAAATTAAATCTATTATACATACACTTTTGAAAAAAAAATTCACTTAACTCGTGTCGCTTGATGCTTTCTATTTCAAAATGTGTAAAATATTTCTTTTAAGTTCCTATTAATAATACTTGTAGGAAAAGTGAAAATACTTTAAGCAAATATTAATGTATAGCAGTAAATTTGCTGGACTATCTAAGCCAGGGCATATGCTGACAGCTTTTCCTGCTAGGTTATATATTTAAGAAATGAACTCAATGACTACCCAAGTTATACTCATATAACCTGGGTTGGGGCTGTTTACGCTTTATAATCTGTGAAGCGGATTATGAAAAAGTGTAAATTGCTCCAACCCAGGTTATATGAGTTTAACTTGGGTAGACATCGGGTCCATTCCTTATAATTTAATTGCCTGTAATTAACTGTACAAATTAAGTGTGTTTTACCTTTAATAATGATATTAATTTGTTTAAAATTCAAACATAAGGTCAAGCGGATTTGTAGGTATTTTGACGTTAGTGCATTGTGACGTGCAAACCAGGCTATTCAAATTTAACTAAAATTTTCTTTCCAATCAAATGCCGCGTTACAACCAGAATTAAATTATATACATGTACCACTGAACAATCAATGATCATAACTTTAAAACAGATCATGGCCAATAAAATTAACACCTTACCATGAATGCTGATTTCTTCCACAGCTTTTGTATTTTCTTTGCCCAAATTTTCATTTTCAAGCTTTCCTGCTACTCCGTTTAACAATTTAAAAATGCAGGCTTAAGTGCAATACATGATATAAAATGAAAGATTCATAATTATAGTTAATAAAAGGGTGTCATAAAATGTTTTTTTTTCTTTTGGATGTATATAAATATTAAGGGGATCCAACATTCTCAAAGACAAATAACTATATTTTACCTTCTGATGTACTTTGTTCAGATAAGCATGAAGACATTTCAGCTGTCGTTGAGGACTGACATTGAACTCCAGGTGCTTAAAAGTAAAAATAAAGAGTGTTAACATTGTACTTTTAAAAAAAAATTTGCTAGATATCAAATTTCATTTCTAAGCAGTTATCATATGAAGTCAGCTATTTCTCTCTCTCATTCTTTTTCTTTCTCTTTAAAATTGATCAAGCTTTTGTAGTTGTCAAAATAATATAAATGATTTGCTAGATATCAAATTTCATTTCTAAGCAGTTATCATATGAAGTCAGCTATTTCTCTCTCTCATTCTTTTTCTTTCTCTTTAAAATTGATCAAGCTTTTGTAGTTGTCAAAATAATATAAATGATGATGCATGAATCACTTAATTGTATGTACCATCAGTGTCAACTCCCCCTTCCAATCCATGGATATTCGGCTCCCCATCAGAGAGCCGAAGAAATGTCTCTTCACCAAGAGTTAGAGGTGGTAAGGGGGGACCACCTAAAGTTTTGGGTCTTTTAACTCCATCTAATTTTTCTTTACCTGCATGCAAAAAAAAATTTAATGCAACTTTATTATTTGTCTAATTACCATGAACTTTATATGTTTATATAATAAATAGTAATATCAAATAATTATACCATTTATAATTACAGTTTAGCTTACTGCTAATTAACTATATTTAAAACAATAACAATTTAGATAAATTTTCAAAAGGGATGTTAATTATGACATACTTCTTGATTTGATGTTGTAATATTTCTTTTTTATCTTCTCCAAACCCCTTCTCTTTGTGTCAAACTGACTAAAACAGTAAATAAAACCTAATCAATATTAAACGAACACAAGGGATTTTCCGATTCTATTTTTAGCATCTCATTACCCTTTTTCATTTTATGACTACCAGTAGTATGCCACAGTGTTTTAAACTTAAAATGCAGATAAAACTGTTTAGAATATGGTATCCATCTTCTATATATATATACACGTTACGTTACATGACAACTGCCACAACTGTGTTTCCGATTCAAATTCGCGCACCGACTCCATAATTGTTGTAAAACGAAAGTACAAGTAGGTCAGGCCTGTTGAAGAAAAATGTCGCTCATATCATTCTTTTTAATAAATTTCCTTTAAAAAACTTACGAGTTTAGTATGTCTGCAATGAAACTCCATTCCTTCTCCCTAATGTCCTTTATTTTCCCCTTCATCCCGCTTCCCTTTATTGGACCAAACAATGTAAGGGACCTTTCCTTGACATTTTCTATCAGCGCAATTTCTTCTTCTGATGTCCAGTTCTGAGCTCTCACTCTCTGCTTTTTCTCTTCGGTTTCCATGATGATTATTATATTATTAGCAGACGACAAAAGACCGAGGAAATTACGCATTTGTTTATAGTAGATACGGACATTTTTCACCTTTTTGACACAAAAGAGTTTAATGAGGCCACTTCAAACATTGAAAAAACTCCGCGAAAGCTGTCTCGCGAGAATAATAATTTGAGAAAATTCTCAACTCAACTCTTGAGAATTACTCAGCTAAGAATATTCTCAATTGGCTTTATGGCGGTGATTTTGAGAATATTCTTAGCTGAGTAATTCTCAAGAGCTGAGTTGAGAATTTTTTTGAGAATTCTTAAAGTTTTATGGCGGCGGACCCTGAAATATTTGGATTAGCCTTTGATCGACATTGAAAGTACATACATTTCTGGCATTGCACTTTATAAATGTGACAGATACATGTAGCACTGGCTTTCCATTTGTTTGACTGCAGTTTAATCAAATTTTGTTTGATATTATATATTTGTTATGTATGTCCTGATTTAACTTGTAGATGAAACCACATGTTTGTGGTAATACATGCTTATATACATGTTTGAATACTTAAGCAGTGATAAATGTGAATCTAGAATACATACTGTAAGGATTCATGCCCTAACGGTTATGCACAGAAAACAAATGTTCAAGTTTTTAATTCATCTGCAAAACACATATGTATCTGTATTATCTGATATTTAAATTAGGGTTGAAAATCATCGCAAATTTTAAATCGTCAGTCGATGACCAATGCGAAACAAAACTATAACACAATACTTCAAATCAATATTGCATGATTTTTAAAATTTGTAATCAACTGCTGAAGTAACGAGGTCTTTAAATCTGAGTTGCAAAACTAACCAAGGGGAGTGATATTGTTTCTTGAATAATAACAAAGGTGTGGAATATTAACTATCACCAATTAAAAATTAAGCTTCATTTTTGCAATTTTATGGCAAAACTGGTCTAAAGTTCAAGGTAACTATAAGCTATTGATAAACATTATTATCATATTATTACATTATTGCTCCCTGAAATTAACATTTTATATCTTTAAATTAAGACATCACTGAATTTTGTTCAATATATTTTCAAGAGGAATAATTGTAAAATGTAAAACACATATACATGTATTTAGCTTGTGTATTTACAATTTATATCTCGATGTATTTATATGAGAGAGAGAGAGAGAGAGAGAGAGAGAGAGAGAGAATTTTCATAATTCTCTATTCTCAATATTTCTCTACCCATTTCTTTATTTTTTCAAATGTGGGTAGATTTAATATTCTTTATCAAATTTATTAAGAAGGCTGGATGGTTGTGACCATTTTTAGACTATTATTGAGAAGAAGAGTGCTGTGTAAAGATATAGGACATACATTTAAATTTACAAACTAAAATATATGAAATTTTCTCTGCCAAGGAATAGTTCATACCATAGTTTAGAAAAGCAAATCTAAAAAAAAATTAAGGTAAATCTGATGGTTAGTTAGTTGACCAACCAGTCTCCATAATAACAATTTATTATTTAGTAAAAAAAATTAAATTCCATATTATCAAAACTTATCAATGTCTACATGTACAAGTATAGGTTGATAATGTGCGCAGATGGATTTATTTGATGAACACATTCTTTGATGTTCCCAAAGGATTTTACGCCACCAAATAAGATTGTTTCGTTTGTAATAAATTTTGATAAAGTTCTGATTTTGAATAACTGTGGGTTGTATCTAGCAATTTTTTATTTCAGCACGTCACACATGGTAATCTATAATTAATCTTAATAGTTTAGCAACTAATCATACTTACATGTAGTTTATCAAGAAAATTAGATTGTGTATTGAAAATGTAATTGATATTAGATTATATTGGTGGTTTTTTTCTTTTCATTTTGTTGTGAATAAGATTATAGAAATTTGCAAAAGGAAAAAGTAAAGAAGAAAACAAATTTATGTAAAATCTATCAATATTTGAAAAGCTAAAAAGTTAGATAAACACATTTATTTTATCCCCAATGTGGCAAACTGCAATGAGTAAATTTTTCACAAGGTGTATGAAGAAAACAAGCAAATGGTTCTCACAGTGTCATAATTGTATTGTACCATAATTATTCATTTCCAAACAAGTTTGACCCTTGCTTTTGTGACCTCAGAATTAATAAGGGTCATACACTCCTTATGGAGTTTTTGTGTACCAATTTTGAACTCATTGTTGATTGGACAACAAACCTAGAAACTGATTGGTGCGAAACATTATGACCCCTATGTAGACAGGGCCATAAAAATTGCATACAAATCATAAAAATGATATGCAATTTTTTTTTATATAAGTGTAATTGTTGTACATGTATTTCACTACACGTATATAGCAATATCTTTTTTGTATTTGATAGTGCATGACATTAAATATCTTTTATTTGCTTTTAGAATTTTTCAAAAACAATTAATGTTATCTTAATTCTTCTGTCTTGTGTACTCAATAGATACAGCATTTAAATAAACAAAACAATTAAATACTTATAAAGTATGTCTTTTACTTTGATTTACACATACAAGTATGTTGTAATTCAGTTATAATGTAGAAGAAATAAAACATCGTGAATAAAATGGAACTAGAGGCCCACAAGCCCCATCGCTCATCTGTGCAACATTAACCATAATAAAACCAACTAGAGGCCCATGAGCCACATCGCATACCTGTGCAACAATAGCCATAATTAAAACCAGCTAAAGGCCCATGAGCCACATCGCTCACCTGTGCAACAATAGCCATAATAAAACCAGCCTTATGGAGTCATATACAAAATATTTGGACAATGTAGTATAAAAAATCCTGTATAAAAAGATTTTCTAGTTTTTCTTCAGATATTCTCATGTTAAATATTAAGCCCCTCAAATCAGGATGATAACCAGCTGCAGGTCTGTAGCTCTCGGTCTGAAAAAATTCGGATGGACGACCTAGGAGCTACAGTATCTCCCATAGTAAAAAAACTACAACTTACGGCGCACAAAAATTTGCGCTAGTTTTGGACTGAATAACCTTATTTACACACAAATTCTGTGGAAAAGTTTGGGACCATTAAATTTTTCATTCAATTTACTACTGATATCGTCTCTTTATTTGCCTTAGACGTAGATCGAGAGTCGCCATTTTTACGTGTAAACAAACTGAACCACCTTACTTTACGTGACTGGTGATGGTGTTTAAAATAATATCAGAGGCAAGTAAAGAAACGTCGTCCATCCGAATGTTTTTCAGAGCGGGAGCCACAGACCTGCTGCTAAGTAATATCACATATTGCGCATTGCAGTTCTCGAGAAGATCTTAAACATATAAACCTTTATCAAACTTTGAACCCCTTGTGGAGCCCAAGAATTGTCCGGGGCTACCGTTTAAACAATTACGAATCAACAAGATGTCAAGATGCTTGCATCTAAGTAATACCAACTATCATAACATTTGAGTTTTAGAAAATAATTTTAAAAAATTTCCTATGTAAAATTGGACCCCCAAATGTGGCCCCACCCTGACCCCGAAGATCATGATTTTGACAAACTTGAATCAACACTATCTGAGGTTGCATCGTTAAAGTAACAATTTTTTAAAAGTAAATGGTTTTTAAGATTAAAAAAAAAACATTAATATAAAAAATTTGAACTAAATTTAGAATTAATCAATGTTTGTAATTTTCCAGCACATCAATTGCTTCTTTGACCTTAGCCTCCAAAGACTCTCGGGATTCCAATATATGCAGCAGCTCTAGGTTGTCAATTTCTAGCATCATCCCTATGATTTTACCAGCATAGTCCGGACATATCTTAGAGATAAGAGGAAACAAGCGTTCTCCAAACATTTGCTTCTGTACATCAGGTGGTACAGATGCCAACATGGTGGCTGTTAATGGGTCTTTGCCCTGGTCTGAAACATCATGTTTATGTTTTGAGTGTATAGCCCAATGAGCAACACAGCAATCGCTTCTTTGACTTTCGCCTCCAATGATTCTCGAGATTCCAACAAATGCAGCAACTCTGTGTTGTCGATATCTAGCAACATTCCAGTGATCTCTCCAGCAAGCTCTGGTTGCATCTGGGAGACGAGAGGGTACAAACGCTCACCAAGCATTTGCTTCTGTGCCCCGGATGGTTCGGTAGTTGACATGGCGACTGTTTTTTAATTTGGTCCTGATCCTAGCTTGCGAGAATTCTATAGCTTGATGAACAGGTTTTAAAAATATTTACTTTTACACTACGATTTTTGATTTGTTGTTTTACTTGTTCGAAAGAATGAAAAATTAGCAGACGCTTTTACTAAACTTTAAATAAAAGAAGAGAATTTCCAATTAAACTCATTCTTGCTTGATTTAAGAACTATTCAGTCACTATAAAAATGTCCTCTATCATAACCGTCCCGGTCAATTTGTCCCCAGAGTTTGGTGAATCTGTTCCCAAATGTTTCAACAGTCAGACAGGCCGACTTGAAAAATATTCATCAACATAAGTTTAATTTGCTATCTTTCGTTTGTATTGAATTAGAACACACTTGGAACTCAGTGAATATCTTAAATTGTTACCCTAGCTGCAGGTCTGTAGCTCCCGGCCTGGTCGTCTACCTGATTAGACCAGGAACTAATCTTTTTTTTTTTTTAAAGATACCATCTGTGTAATTAAGTTTGACAATTACAACAACAATTCCTGTTCAATATTTTTAAAATGACAATCCTATAAAAAAAAAATGACCGTGAATTTTATCAAATTGTTTTCGATATGTATCCAAATAACTATAGTTAAGGATATTTCATAAAAATGATATGCTACAATAAACAATATCAAAATATCGTTTTCTATCAGATTTCTACTAACATCATATACTATTTTAGGCCTTTTAAAATATACCCATGTATAGCTGGATACTTTTTAAATCAAATATTCTATTTTTTTAAATTTCACCATCGAAAATTTGCTTAATGCTTAATATTTAATACACATGTATTGATTATTATTAAGTTAAAATTTGGAAATAATCTTATGGCTACTTTTTTTTGAAATTCTGGAAATTGTATCTTTGGCAGATTATCTGGCATTGTTGCTTCTACATTACAATTTCCGAATAAAATGAAACGAGTTTTTTCCTGTGATAATTCAGTTTCGAACTCCGTCATAAACGTTTTCATTTTTTTAATGAATTCTTCAAACATATTTTCGTGCACCTGCAAGTTATTACTTGTGACTGTTTTATCTTCACGTACATCTTTCAACAGCTTTGTCTTCTGATTTTCAATTTTGGATTGAACTTTAAGATAATGTTTCTCTATCTTCTCTTCTAATAAATCACTGTTTTCTTCAACCATAGATCTCCTATTTTTAATTTCTTCCAGTTTATCTTCATATTGTGAAAGTTGAGAAGAAATTAAAGAATATTTTGCCTTGAGCTTTGGTTCTTTTTGTTTAATAAGGTCCGAAATACTTATCACCCGATGTCCACTGTGTTCTGGTAAAAGACATTTTTCGCAGATTGGCATTTCACAATCACTACAGCATATACTGATTCGAGAACCGCCATGCTTACTACACGCCTGTTGAAAAGGAATACCTTCCTCATTCGCCAGAGAAATGGCACTAAAGCTCAGCAAAACAACTTCGTGGTCAAACGAAGCCTTACTCCTCTTGTGAATCATTTTGCATCTTGAACAGAGTCTGTCCTGGCAAGTTTTACAGAGATGTTCTGCTGTTTCATCGCAAGTGTCACAAGTGACAGCACTTTGCATCTGGTCATCCTGAGATTCCGCCATTAGGTCTACAATCAGGTCTACAATCAGGATATTACAACATTATTATTCAATTTAGTTGTGTGTGATTGTAATATTCTATTAATTGTAGTATTTAGAGCCAATGTCAATTTGTCATACGATTCTGAACAACATAAAAAATGCTCCCTAGTCGCGGATGTAGGCTGACAGACACTGTTGTCCCTATAGTAGTATTTTAAAAGAGAAAGTCGAAAGAGGTTTCCATACATACATGTAGCGTGACCTAGCTTAGATATTAAGATCGTTCAAATGAATCTTTCTTACTCATGTGAATGCATACGGCAAACTTAAAATCCGCATATTTTAAAAAAACCCGTCAAAATGTTTAAGTAATTAATAAAAATAGCTTTAGGAGGTGTAGATATAAAGTTACCTTTATTGCCCGATAGACCTACATCTAGTAAGTACATGTACTTCAAAAAAATAACCATTACTTTTTTAAAATAATTTAAACGCATTCTTTAAGCACACTCTTAACTGATAATGTGCATAATTACAACACACACCTTTTTTATAGAACAAACATATACTACATTAAGGGCAGAAGCCTTGAACGCTAGGCTTAGCGTGGCTAAGGTGTTTTTTTAATCGAGACGCCATTTTTGTGTATTTTATGGAAGATCATTGGTGTAATCAGAGTTACTTTGCTACAGATACTGTACTATAATAAAATACAAAACGGTAGTTATTCTACTACTAGTAAAATAGTTATTACATATATAACTTGATTTAAAATGTCTTAACACATTATAAATCTATATTAAACTAGAGATTATATCGACAGAATTTCAAATATTATTTATAAATTGTTACTACTAGTATTTTGCAACTTCAAAAATTAAGATCTATAGAGAAAAAAGTATGTAATATTTTTCATTGATTTGAAATTATGAGCAATTACTTTCTAGCAGAATAAGGACAATATAAGCAAAGTTGAATGGTCTTTTCCTGCCATCATTTTAGTGCTGTTATTATCAGTTTGATTCTTGAAAATGTATTGTTGCATAAAATCAATCACAACTTTATTGACTATAGATTGTCAACATTTAATACAATCATGTATAATACATGTATGTTATTGTAGCTGAAAATAAGTTCACGTCAGTAGCTGAAAAATTGTATTTTCATACATGTTAATATATATATTTTTTACAGTTTCAAACATTCTTATTTTCGTTTTTGTTATAATTTTCCGTTTTTGTTATAATTTTCAATTCTTGATATTTCAAATAAAATTTAGGTGGCACTTAGAAAGGGGTATGGTTAATATTCAACTTTAAACTTTTAAACAGTCATTTATCCATTTACAATGTCTAGAATGTCTAGAATGATTAATTGGGCATTGTTATGATTGATGGAAATTTAAATGTAATTGGTAAAGTTAAGAGCGAAATATTGAGTGCTGATTGTTTTGTTACGTAAACAAAGTAATTTACATGTAACACAAAGTAATTCATTTTCATTTATTTTAAAAGAATCATCATAAAAATGAAAACTTTTTTTTTACAAATAGTTATCATGTATTGTTTATCTTCAGGAAGAAAGGAACTAAAAAAGAAAATTGTAAAAATAGTTACATGTATACTTACGTAAAACACAATGGAATGAAATAATTTGCTTTGCTTTCGTTCACAACAAGTTCAAATTCATTCATTAAGTGTACTACATATTGTACAAGACACAAATTCAAATGAATGTCAAACGTTTTAAAATAATAAGAATTTTTTTTTTAAAACCCCTTGTATTTTTATAAATTTTCTATTACATATACATTGTTTTCATTTACTTATGATGCTTACGTCAATTTGTTATGATTTTAAACATTACATTAATAGGAAAAAGGTCTATGTATCTAGAACAAATTTTTCCACAAATAACTGTTAAAAAGCAGCAGAACTCTGAATACTTAATATTCAATAACGAATATTCAAATTACCATTGTTATGATTTTATTTAACTTATATTCTAATTTAAAAATAAACTAGATAAACATGGTAAAAGTTTATAAATTTAAGTTATATTTTATACATAAAAGATATTAGGAGCTTTTTGCGGCCAGCCAATCAACAAATAAAAAAAAGATGACACAAAGGGTAAAGTAAAAGGTCATAAAAATTTTCATTGTAAAATGTCTGTTCCCTCCATGTTGAATTCTTGCATCAAATGATATGATGGTCTCTTCTGGTGAGTTCTATAATGTTGCGGTGGCGTCCTCAAAGCGCCATCCATGTGAACACGAGTTGCTACCTCTTTTATATTATTATCACCACATGGTGTCACTATATGTTTCGTGTCTCTACTGGCTTCATGAAACTGAACGCCTCCATTCACGTTGTGTCTCTCTGGAGAACGCTTGAACTCTTCCATGTCAATATGATCTACAATGGTCACACGCTTGCTGTCTCGTTTTGGAGACGACTCGGGGTTAGTGGAATGTTTGGATGTTACAAAAGAGGTGGTATGAATTAGAGGTGATCTGTTAGTGACTGGACTGTTTTCTAGGCTTCGGATGTGAGGGGAAACCCAATGTGTTTGAGGGGAAGCGACGCTCTCTGTAGATTTCACAATGTGGAGCTGTTTCCGCTTGTGACGACGATAACAGTACACCACGAGAACTATGATTAGAATTAGTATCACAGACGGCACTGCAGCATATATCACAATCATCAGGATCTTGTTCACACCTTGGAAAAAAGACAAGTCACATTTAGTGGTCAATTTAAATGCTGAATTACATTGTGAAGTTTTTTTTTTAAATGACCATCTATACAATTTGAAATTGGCTTCAAGTTAAGACGTACGTATGGTACCGTAGATTGAAAATAATTACGATTTTTTTTCATCATGTTTGCGATTTTCCATTTTCCCGCAAAATTAAACCCATCGTGAATATTATCATTATTTTTTAAACAAGAGGCCCATGGGCCACATCGCTCACCTGAGAAACAATAGGTATGATAAAATCAGCTTAATGGAGTCATAATAAAAACTATCTGGACAATGTAGTATAATACAAGTAGATCCTGTATAAATAAAAATCAATTTTTTCCACTGGATATTCTTATGTTTATTATCATTAGTCCCTTTTCTAACAGGATGATTTTATAGTCATAACACATGTTGAGCATTGCAGTTTTCAAAAAGATCCTTAACAATTGTTTATGTATGGGATATAAACCTACATCAAACTCTGAACCCCTTGTGAGGCCCAATCGTCCAGGAATCATCCAGAAGCCAAAATCTAAACAATATTAAATAATCACCTGGCTGATTAGTTTCTGAGAAGAAGATTTTTAAAGATTTACTCTACATAGTATATTCCTATGTAAACAATCACACCTCCATTGTGGCCCCATCCTACCCTCGGAAGTCATAATTTTCACAACTTTGAATCTACACTACCTAAGGATGCTTCCACATAAGTTTCAGCTTTCCTGGCTAATTAGTGTCTGAGAAGAAGACTTTTAAAGATTTACTCTATATATTCCAATGTAAAAAGTTGACCCCCCCCCCCTTGTGGCCCCACCCTACCCTCAGGAGTCATGATTTTCACAACTCTGAATCTACACTACCTTAGGATGCTTCCACACAAGTTTCAGCTTTCCTGGCCAAATGGTTCTTGAGAAGAAGATTTTTCAAGATTAACTCAGTATATATATTTCTATGTTAAAAATCGACCCTCCGTTGTAGCCCCACCCTACCCCCCGAGGGTCATGATTTTCACAACTTTGAATTTACACCACCTGAGGATGCTTCTACATTAGTTTCAGCTTTCCTGGCCAAATGGTTCTTGAGAAGAAGATTTTTAAAGATTTACTCTATATATTCCTATGTATAAATTCGACCCCCCATTATGGCCCCACCCTACCCCCGGAGGTCATGATTTTCACAACTTTGAATCTACATTACCTGAGGATGCTTCTAAACAAGTTTCAGCTTTCCTGGCGTATTAGTTTCTGAGAAGACGATTTTTAAAGATTCACTCTATATATTCCTATGTAAACAGTCAAACCCCCATTGTGGCCCCATCCTACCCTCGGGAGTCATGATTTTCACAACTTTGAATCTACATTACCTGAGAATGCTTCCACATAAGTTTCAGCTTTCCTGGCCAAATGGTTCTTGAGAAGAAGATTTTTAAAGATTTACTCTATATATTACTATGTATAAATTCGACCCCCATTATGACCCCACCCTACCCCCTGAGGTAGGAATTTTTACAACTTTGACTCTTCATTACCTGAGGATGCTTCCAAACAAGTTTCAGCTTTCCTGGCTAATTAGTGTCTGAGAAGAAGACTTTTAAAGATTTACTCTATATATTCCAATGTAAAAAGTTGACCCCCCATTTTGGCCCCACCCTACCCCCAGAGGTCATGATTTTCACAACTTTGAATCTACACCACCTGAGGATGCTTCTACATTAGTTTCAGCTTTCCTGGCCAAATGGTTCTTGAGAAGGAGATTTTTAAAGATTTACTCTATATATTCCTATGTATAAATTTGACCCCCCATTATGGCCCCACCCAACCCCCTGAGGTAGGGATTTTCACAACTTTGAATCTTCATTACCTGAGGATGCTTTCAAACAAGTTTCAGCTTTCCTGGCCTAATGGTTCTTGAGAAGAAGATTTTTAAAAATTTACTCTATATATTACTATGTAAAAAGTCCCACCCTACCCCAGGGGGTCATGATTTTCACAACTTTGAATCTACACTACCTGAGGATGCTTCCACATAAGTTTCAGCTTTCCTGGCCTAACGGTTCTTGAGAAGAAGATTTTTAAAGATTTACTCTATTTCTTCCTATGTAAAAAGTCGACCCCCCATTGTGGCCCCATCCTACCCCCGGGGGTCATGATTTTCACAACTTTGAATCTACACTACTTGAGGATGCTTCCACATACGTTTCTGCTTTCCTGGCCTAACGGTTCATGAGAAGAAGATTTTTCAAGATTTACTCTATATATTCCTATGTAAAAAGTCGACCCTCCATTTTGGTCCCACCCTACCCCAGGGGGTCATGATTTTCACAACTTTGAATCTACACTACCTGAGGATGCTTCCACATAAGTTTCAGCTTTCCTGGCCTAACGGTTCTTGAGAAGAAGATTTTTCAAGATTTACTCTATTTATTCCTATGTAAAAAGTCGACCCCCCATTGTGGCCCCATCCTACCCCCGGGGGTCATGATTTTCACAACTTTGAATTTACACTACCTGAGGATGCTTCCAAACAAGTTTCAGCTTTCCTGGCCTAACGGTTCTTGAGAAGAAGATTTTTCAAGATTTACTCTATTTATTTCTATGTAAAAAGTCGACCCCCCATTGTGGCCCCATCCTACCCCCGGGGGTCATGATTTTCACAACTTTGAATCTACACTACCTGAGGATGCTTCCATACAAGTTTCAGCTTTCCTGGCCAAATGGTTCTTGAGAAGAAGATTTTTGAAAATTTCTCGAAAATTTTCATTAATTCCTAATTATCTCCCCTTGTAAGAGGGCTTGGTCCTTAATTTTCACAACTTTGAATCCCCTTAGGCTAAGGATGATATGTGCCAAGTTTGGTTGAAATTGGCCCAGTGGTTCTTGAGAAGATGTTGAAAATGTGAAAAGTTTACAGACAGACAGACAGACAGACAGACGGACTGACGGACGACAGACAAAATGTGATCAGAATAGCTCACTTGAGCTTTCAGCTCAGGTGAGCTAAAAACGTTTCAATGCTTATATTTCAATTTATATTAATTTTATCACAGCGTGAAATTAAAACCATCTCAATTGGTATACGAAATCGTGAAATATTAACATCATGGAATTAAAACGACATATAGTATTAATCTTCTAAATTTCATCTTTTGAATTTCATATTGTAAAAGGGTTAATTGTTTAAAAAATTTAAATACAACGTTATTTACATTTTTCTTCATCACTTTTGTCAGAATATCCACAATTCGGTGCATCATTGCATTGAAGAGACTTGTCAATACAGACTTTCAGCTTCGACGTGCAAGACTGCGAGTCTCCATCCTCGCATGGTTCTCCTTTGCACAGAAATCTTGGACAATTTTCTGAAAATAGTTGAAGTCCAAACAGCTTAGTAGTGCATACCACTTTTTTATCAGCTATTTCAACTAAAATTGTGTATAAATCAGAATGTTTACTCAAATTGCACTAAAATTAAATGTTTAAGGAGAAATGTACATGTAATGTACATGTGTAAGTAATTTCCCCCATATTTGTTTTTGACTTTTGCTAGCATCATTTTACAAATTACATTTATGTTTAAATTTTATACGCAATATACAACCTGATGTTAATTTTTTTTAATTCTGATTTCTTTTTAAGTTTTTGGGGTTTTGGGGGTTTTTTTTGTTTGGGGGGGGGGGGCTGTGTGCTAATCCATCTCCCCCCCAAAACATTTAAAATTTGCTAATATAAAAAATGAACTTAATATCAGATACATCTAATTAATTTATAAAGTAATTCAAATTTCATTATTTCCAAACCTGGTATAAAGAGCTTCCTAATTAACTACACGATGTTGTATAAAGATATGATCATGTTGCTTTGAGTAACTCTGTAGGCTTATTAGGTATCTTGCGTTTTATTTGCAATTAATCACTGCATAATTTTGAAGAATAGATCGATGTTAAAACTAGAAACCTTTCTTGGGTGCAAAATTCGCTTGCATTAAAAAGGGTAAATAACTCTGCTTTACCACTATATAATTGTTGAAAATACATTTAAACACGTTAAATGTAATGGATGCAAGCAATAGTTCTTAACATGTCAAGATGATAAATAAGGTAAAAAACTGATAATTGAAAGAATGTGTTATGTCATGTGAAATAAAATTCATCTAGAACGAATATCAATATACCTACCATTTTCCACTAGTTCAACGGCTGTCCAAGATAATTTGAATGATAGCATTGGACCATCTATATCTGTTTCAAATCTAAGAAAGAAATTTAAACCAAAGAAATATTAACCATTAAAAAAAAAAATCTAAAATCAGTTAACAGAAACATTTAAAATATCAGTTAAACACTTCCATCTTGCTTTGTAAACAAACTTCAATTTTATAGAACACCCATTCTAGGTTGTTTTTTTTTTGAAATGTTGAATGTATCTTTTAAATCGTTATACAAACTTTCATTGAAGGAATAAGGATTGGTTGACCTTCAGGTCAACAAACTATCCACCAGATTCGCCTTAAAAATTTCACTTTGATTCTTCTGACAATAAGCTTATCTTTTTTTTACAGAAAACATCAACACCTTCCTCCTTTAAACTTCAATTCATATTTCAATAGAGAGGTCTTCTTTTCCAGGAGGTTAAAAAAGCGTTAGACATGGCTACGACCATTTATCCCTTTTAATGAGGCTGGGGGGTGGCTGCCATTTTAAAGCGTTTTTATCTCTACACAAAAAAGATTTTCACTTTAATGTTCTATAACTCTTACATTGTACTGAATTTGTCGTTTGAAAGAAATGGATATGATGGTATTAAAACATTATTTAAAGAGTCAATTGATGGTAAACCAAGGGTTACAAGATGCAAAAAAATAATTTCGGCTGTTTTTCAGCATTTTCTAACTTTTCAAAGGGAGGTAACTTGTAAAACTCCAAATATTTTGTTAAAATATATTCCTTAAATTTTTTTTTTTTTTAAATTTCACCATCGAAATTTTTTTTAATGATCAATCTTTATTACACATGTATTGATTATTATTATGTTAAAATTTGGAAATAATCTTGTGGCTACTTTTTTTTGTTTTACATATTTGCATTTTTGTGACATATATATTTTTGGTAAAATTATGATATTTTTCTTTATAACAAATAATGTTAAGTTTTTATTATTGTGTTAATTTTTTGTGATCTTATTGGTATGTTTTTGTCTTTGTTTATATTTCATACATTTTTCATATTTTTTTTTTACATAACGTGCAATTTCTTCAGATGCAATTCATGATAAAATTAACGATGATTGTGATGTGGTCTTTCACATTAAAATGTAAATTAAGATTATGTGAAACATTTCTGCAAATTTTGTGAATTTTGGAGAATTTATTTTTTGACCCCCCAGCCTCCTTAATACTATTTGAACCTTTATTAGGGACACTGACCGGACGACCACTCTGCTGGAGGAGGACCAGTACTCTCTCTTTCCGTAATAGACATCAGCCATTGGTCCACAATAAGCCCTCTCTGGAAGCATCCCGGGTACAGCGAATCCGTTATAGAAGGCTAGGCGAGATCTTCCACATAGATGCTCCTCAGTACCTTGATTATCTGTAGGTTTTCATTTGAAAAAAAAAACATATCATAGTTGACTGTTTTATGTTTTCTAAGTATAAAATATCTTCAAATCTGTATCACAAATGAATAAATATAGTTTTGGACGACGGATTATCTTTAAACGTTTCAAACATCTTTGGACTAGGATGAATTTATATGGATGCAATATAGATTAGTTATTATACAAGTTTGTAAACAAACAATATACCTATTTATTTGACACATGTACGTATGGTTTTATTTTGATTCATAAAAAAACATATTAGACATAAAAGTAGGACAAGTGTTAACCTACTACTACTGGAAAGGTCAACAAGGGTCAACAGAATTTTCTCCGTTTCCTCCACGATGATGATCCAAGTACAGCTGGATCTTGGACGAGCAAGGCTGGGGTACCCCGGGGACTGGATGATTCCTCCTGACCCCAGGAGAAATTCCGGCCCACAGCCCATTGTGGATGGTCCAAAGTAATGCCAGTCTACGGTAGAATATTCTACGATATTTGTATTAGGCTGTTAAATAGGCAAAGCTAGGATCTACTAACTATTATCATTGCATATTTTTAGTTTGGTATTATTTATACGTAATTCAGCATTCTATTTAATTTTGACACCGGCTTTTTCAACTTTCAAAATCTTTTTGTAAATATTTTTTTCAGTTGCAAAGATCGTTAAATTTTTATTGGCAATACTGAAGGGGCCTTTTTTATAAATTCCCCAAAAGGATTTCAAACACTTTTAAAAGATGAAGACAATTCTACACATTAATCTGTATTTTTAAAAAAAATGCTCAAATAGATTTACTTACACATTGGAAGCAATATGAAAATTAAAAAGCTAAATTCATACGTTGAGAACAAATACATATACAGCTGTATTTTGTATTGCATCATTATCATTGATTCCTTACTGTCTCCAAGAAAAGTATAGTGAGCCAGGAATCCGTTAGAATGCTTCGTGAAATCGGATACAAACAGTATCTCCATTTTGGGATGCTGAGAAATGAAATCTTTTGGAGTGTTGGTCCCACAGAATCTGTCAATGAGGTCCTTGAAGCCATTGTGGTTGACGTAGTATATTTCCAGGTAATCAAAAGTACACCTGTAATTAGTTAAGTTTAAAAAATCAATCATTGTTAGGTGAAAATATATCCCATTACTATCAATCGGAACTTACATGTATTTTACACTTTTTATTTGGACATTAAAGTTAAGGTTAAAAAAATGTTAATTATTCCTCTTTTTTGTGTTTAACTATTTTGTCCAGTGGATATAAACTTGATGTAAAAAAAAAGTTTAAGTTTGAATTAAAATCTTTTTTGAACGAAAGTTATTTTGTTAAACTCGCAATAAGAAACTTTAAAATATGATTGTAACTTAATGTTTTACTTGTAAATTGAAACTCGACACTATAAGTTTTCATTCTACATGTATCTTATTTAGCGATATAAACCAACTCATGTTTTCTGGTGTTAATAATACGATACAATAATGCAGCTTACGTAGATGTACATTGCCAAGTTATTATTTCTTCCTCTTTTGATTTATAAATATATTATTTTTTTTTGTATCCAATGATTTTCCCCGACATTCGTACTATTAACTTTTGATGATTTATAACATTATTTTTATGATCCTTGTCGAACAAACCACAAAACCCAGAGAACATTTATTTGTCGATTTGTTATCGAGTTCTGTCAGTTTTTATTCCCTTCTTTTAAGTAATAATTCGGGGATAAGGGAACGATTTGAGAAATATAATGATGATGGTTGTCAATAGAGTCACCACAAATATGCTAAACAGTACAAAAGAATAATTTATGGATTGCATAACAAATAAAATCACTAAACAGCTGTTTGTCCTGATGTGAACACGTTACTTTCATAGGAGATTAAGAGGGCTGGATAGTCGAAGCAAATTTTAGGACTGTTTTTAACTCCAGGAGAAGAAGAGCTCTGTTTAAAAACATAAGGATATTCACAATTAAATTATATTCTAAATCTAAAAGTTTTTTTCTTTTTCTCTCTGCTTAATGATAGTTTATTAATGGCTAGAACAATCATATCCATAGTTTTCAATCGGATCTGATCTGTTTGTTGATTACCCAGCCTTCCTACGTATTTAAAAAAAAACTGTATTTTTAGTTCAGATAAGAGATGCATTATTCAGGTAGGTGGTGTACTTTGATGGTGAAAAATATATGCTCTAATGATACAGATACGTATTCTAACATTATTATATGTGGTTTCACGGCTTTTAATAGAATAAATGTAACTATATTGTTCTTATACTCTTCAGATCACTAGAATATAATACATGTATTTTGTTCTAAACTGGTTACGTTCTGGTAATCCTTAATTTTTTTGCAAAGCTAGCTGTATCTATAAAAAAAGCCATTAAAAATTCAAAGTGGCTTCGTTTTTTCGTTCCTTTCATCTATCAAATTATTTAGGAATAGGAAGTAACGTCACAAATATGTCCGTTTTAATCCATTATTAAAAAAACAAAAACGTCAATAGTTTTTGATTAGAATTAATGGCAAACTCGAATGACTTCATTTTCCGTGGGGAAATGATCAATATGACTCTGAAACGTCCGATTCTAAGACAAATACAAAAATTCATATTGTCTAGACCATTGAAAATGAACTTTCCTGGATAATGCTTTTCGAAAGTAACTAGCATTGATAGAGTCTGCGACAGTTTTTCATTCCGCTAAGCCGATCTTTTTCAATATACTTTGACTGATTATAACGCTACATAATGAGTTTTAGAACAAATGAAATCTAAATGTGGATGTAGAAAATGATTTTTTTTTTAAGTAGAGATCAAAAGCAACTCGAGGATTTCCAGTTCAATCTAAACATGCATATGATTTGATGTTCCATAGCAACGTCAATTCAATTTCCTAAAACAGAATGAAAAATGTAATTTCTTTTATGCATACATAGATAATTTTGGTCCTATCTTGTGACATAAATACAAAATCTCATAACCTTCTCCACACTTGATAATAAAAATCAACTTATTTTTTATAAAAATAAAAAAGGTAGTTAAAAATCGTGTAACAAGTAAAATCAAGGGATAAAGTTATGTCGACCAGACTGCTGGGTCTTTGGTTTTTAATGGATACACATGACCCTCACGAAGCTTTTGGACATGGAACTACTAGTATTTCCGCCAAAACTCAAGTTAACTGAAATTATAGATATGCGTGACCAGCTATAAAGGATTTGTGAGCATCCTATTCATGCATGAAGGATGCCTGAATTTCCTAATAGGTTCATGGTGTATACCTTAGTGTGCAAGACCGCTGTTAAATTGCCGTTAGTCAAACTTAACCTTCAGGGTGGATGACTCAGGATGATGATACTAATGACAACAATTAGTTGTAGTGTTTCAAAGGTACGCTAAGAAAATGCAATTATTTAATACTGGATCTAAAAGAACATTAATTCGCCCACTAGCTGTAAAAGAATACGTTCAGAAGACGATACATTAAGGCAAGATCTTAATCTATAGTTTGGTTTGAAAATAAAGTCAGTCAGAAATTATTTTTTGCCAGACAAAGTGACCCATTTCAGAGGCTATACATTTTGATGGCGAATTATTCGAACCTTTTGTAATAAACTTTATGGTAATAAGATGATAAATTGTATCAACTTTGGACAGATTAATGAATATGTCTGACGCATCTGCCTATCTACGTACAACAGGATGTTGGCATTTTTCAATTTTGGCCACAAGAACCTAGGGATTAGTTACCATAACTTATACTGTGTCTATGTTTCAGCAACATTCGCAAATTTTTTCACTCTAATGAATTACTTTGTAAGCTCATTTCAACATTATGACGCAATCATAAAATAAAATAAAATTATGCCAACCAGCTTTTATTCGCGTGTGAAATATTTTCGACAGGTATGCGAGAACTTCCTCTGTATGTGATAAAGTTTATCTAGATAGATTCAAGATTGTTCATATAGAGTATAACCTTTTTCTTATTTGGCTTTAAGTATCGACTATTTAAGTATTAAAAATGTGAATTGGCCAAATACATGTATTTAACTTGTTGAGTGTTTTATTCACAAACGTTCATTAAACGCAGACGATATACATGTAATTATACGTTTGCTTCTTTTCAAATTATATCTTTGAAATTTGATCAAGTTCGTAATCAAGGGAGAAAAAATGATTATTCAAATTGATTCATGCCTAAGAATTAATTATATTGAATATATTTTGGTAATGGAGAGACATTCCTAGCGTCAAATTCTATATATTCAGGAGAACACATTTGTATTGTTTTAATTTTCACCTCCAATTCAGAAAGACACAATGAACGAAATACATGTATATATACAGGGTTATTTTCGCCCTGCTACACTTGCAAACAATTTCGTCCCGACTTTAGTTCGCCCATACAAAATTGTATTTAAAGAGATAGTAGTTTGACAGAGGTATTGAAATTCGCCCAGTCTTAAAATCGCCCGCTGACAAGGAGGGCGAAAGGGGCGGAAAAAAACCCCCGGGGTGGATATTTCCCTGTATACAGTACAATATTATCCCTGCCACAAAAAGACCTTAACACGGACACAAGCTAATACAATACTCCTCTTCTATACCTCGTGGAATGGTGCTTAGTGATCAATTTGTGTGCACAAATTTCCGTTTACGGTATGGATCACTGAAGTCCCAATCCATTCATTTCGTTGTGGTTTTTATTAGATATCATCGATTGGTCAATTAATGTTCGTTAAGCATGCGTCTACGACCTTGCGTGCATGTTATGAAGCGATGTAACATAGAGAATGATATCACAGGATTCAAAGTTTGCATGATGTTTGTTATCAAAAAGATTATATCATTGCTTTAACTGTTCGAATGAAAAATATTCTCTTCCATGCTATGTAATTGATACCAAAGTTAATACGACCTTTAAGATAAAACCGAATCATGTAATATTTATGTCCTGTGATTGTAGAGCGTTGTTTGGGTGCTCCGGAGCATCTCAGTCAGACCAAAAACCTTAAGTAACTTTCACTCTCTAAATTTTACCCTTTGTCCGAAGGTTTCTCCAGACTGAAGAAATCGAAAGTGATTTGAACTCTCCCACTTGCGGAGGCGTGAAAGAAGTAGCTACACGTGACGCTGTCGGGGTATTCGCTGGGAAATCCAGGGGAGGCAAACATCCCCTTTGTGTCCGTTTTATAACTGTAGGCAAAGTGGCAGTCTGTAAGAAGAAAGAGGCACACAAATATATTCAAGATCTGATATATGCATTCCATTACTTTGATGAATACGGAACTTTTTTGTATTTCAACTAAATCCGGTTCCAACAGTTTCATTAAAATTGGCCAGTTTTAATCTCAGTTTTACTTTTAACAAAAGGAATATTTAGAGGGGGGTTATAAAATAGGATCAAAAGTATCCTCGATGTTTTGTTCTTTCTCAACAATTATTTTCAAAGGTGATGATTGCATTTGGTCATATATCAAACTACTTGTAAATCGCTTGATTATTCAAATGATAATTGACAAGAATTCCACAAAGGGTTTATAAATCACCTTTCTAATGTAATAGCTTAAAGAAACCTAATGGATGTTGTACATTATTCATGTTTCGTTTCTGCATGAAAATGCTGCGTAAAATCATTCCAAAGACTGAAATCGTGTGCATGTTTATGATTAGAAGAAAAGTAATTCCATACATTTCATCTATTTCAACTTGAAAGTAAAGTTTTTATGGTGTTTAAAGAATGATCTCCTCCAAAGTTGAAATTATTGAGCTTATTTTACATTTACGCAATAAACGATACCATATATATCCGGTAATTTTCGAGATGGTCGTATTTTTGCTTCTTTTTTTGCGATCTCTTTCAAATTGCAAAATATTGAATACGCAGAAATTATATACTGTATTATTTTCTATAAGAAACTTTTAAAATCGCAAAAAATGACTGACCCAAATTATTAATGCTACATATTTTCCCCATTTTCGCAAATTTTGTGACGCGAAAAAAACCCCGGATATACGGTATATTGAAGCGAACATTACTTTATAAATATTAGTGCAGTATTATATATAATTTGCGAGAAGATGCTAAGATGAATTTGAGCGCATGTTGAAAATTAAATATATCAGCAAAGCAGATGTTGTTCATAATGCTTTATTTACTGAAATACGTATTTTATTATACCTAAATATTCTGCTAAAATATCAAAATTGAAAAAAAGAAGAATATACACTGCATTAATGTAGTTATGAACGCAATTGGTGGCTATTTCTGGCTACAGACTAGCTACAGATTGGCTACAGATTGATCAAAGCTATAAAACACGCCTTTAATCGAAATCATCAAAAAGCATTGTATACGATATCAAAACATGCTGAAACATGAAAGGATATATCGATGTCTGAAGATTAGGATAGAATTTAACGTTATATAGAGGAGTTAATTCAAACGATGAGCATGTCGAGAGATTGGAAAATTGCTATCAAATATACTTCTTTGTAACATGCTTAGAGCATGTACAAGCATATTACTTCAAGATGGCATCAAGCATTTATTTAGACGATTCTTTGATGTTGTGTTAATTGTTCTTTTGGGGTTTGTCCTTATTATGATTTGATACTGGTAACAAGCAAATTGAATCATTATATTTGATTAGAATACACGATGACGATTGTATTTTGAGCATTAGACGTATCAGAAAATATCAATTTACAGACAATTATGTTACGTAATACACATAGCAAGGAGAATGAGTAGAAGGCACCCCGCCTATTTATTAATCCTTCAGACCAACTAGAAAATATGACAACATAATCGTTGTCGTTGAACTTCATAGGGCCAATTTGTAAATTTTGAAAAAGTACAGTATAATAAAGTTTAAGTATATATAGTATTAAGTAGTTATATCCAGTTTTTGTTATGTAAAAAAAACCCACCAACAACAAACCTTTCTCTACATGTAAAAGCTTGAAAATTGAGTATAATACAATGTAATTGAAAGTGGAAATTGAGCGTAGTGACAATGACAAAATAACCTTGAAATTTTACTTAATAAATAGGAAAATTGATTTTATGAACGCAACCTATTGTTTATATCGATTTGTCTAACAACTAGATAGATAAGTCAATTGAAAGGAAAAACATTAACAATATAAGCAAAAATGTGTCCATCATTTCTCTATTTAATTTCACTCCATTAATGTAGGCTCAGCAATATGTTCAATACTTGATCTAAAACAAGCTGTTTCATTTCTTATTTGGGTTATAAAATAAATAAAATAAATCATCTAGATAGGGCGACTAGCTATTAAAGAAGACCTATTTCAAGAACACACTGTAACATATTTCTTACTTTGTCAGTTTTTCACCAGTACATACAAGTACATAAAAGAAAATAAAAAATATCTAAAAATACTGGCCGATATCTTCTATCGATAAAAAACCCCAAAACGGAAATCTTTCTTTTGTTTAATTAAGTTACAAATACATACAAGTTTTCAATTATGTTCAACGTCTTTTAAAACAAAGCAAGGATGCTTTACTCAATAAGTGAAACAGAGACCAAATATAGGTACATGTACCGGGATCAGTTGTTGTTAGCCCGATCCCCACCCCCACCCTCAACCCCCACCCCCGAGACAAGATTCTCCAGCATATTACATCGTAATGATTGTTTGGCTGTTACAGTAATTTTGTACATCTCTAAAGCTTTAATGGCCTTAACCCGAATTGACCAAAAGTTTAAAAAAAAAACAAACAAATTAGTTGGATGACGATGCCCTGGTCTATATATCAATAAGAACACGTAATTTATGGTTTCACGACCAAAAATTTTTTTTTTCAAGAATTTGAATATGATAACTGACTATATTTTTATTTTTTTAAGGGGGGACGCAGAAACGAGTGGGTTGGTATTTGGTTTGCGGGTGGGCATGGGGGGGCCGGGGGCATGTCCCTCCACTTATTTGACAATATATCAATAAATATCAAAGATGATTATTCTTGGTTCACTTCTGCGCGAGACAAAAACGATGTCGAAAGCTAATATATTAAATGTTAGGCTTTATTGAAAAAAAAAGAAAACCTTTTTTTGTTTTAATTTTCATAGGTCTGCCTTCAGCCTTCACCATTTTGAAAAACTTGTGCCGTTTAAAAAAAGATGAAAATTCAGGCTTTTTAGGTATTTCTTTGGTGATTTTTTTCTTCCTGTAAGTCTTTTTTATATGTAACAAATTAAACCTGCTGCATGTAAGAAAGTATGGCAACTGATTCAAAAACTTGCAGGATGAAAATATGCGAGCGAAGTTAAAATCTTTCCAGTAAAAGCTGCTATAACATGTCGGTCTCTAGCCAAGATGAATTTTGCCTTATATCGATATACAATGTATACATGTGTTGAGCATCAAAGAACGTCGGCTAATTAGGCAATATTTACCGAATAGTAATTAACTTTTTTGAATTTTCGCCTTTTTTGGTAACGAGGGAATAATAAGTAGCACATTCACTAAAGTTTTTTTTCTTTGATATTAGAAAACATTTGTCCGTTAACGCGTATTTTTTCGATTGTCGTAATTTTTTTTACGACATCACTAAACAAAATCCTTGAAGATGATGGCCGTTTATGGTAGGCCAGGATTGATTGAGGTTGATTCTTGTCCGTTTGCCTTGGGAATAGATGTCAGATGTGATTATAGACTCCCTCTCCAGAATAGTGGTCTAATATTCAGACTGTCAGAAAACCTCCGAACCAAATAACCTGCATTTGCCAAAACGAAATCAGTTGATGGTTTTTTTGGCAGTCTCGAGTTTTTGGGGTTTTTTGTGGTGAATAGTTAAAGTGTTTCTATGCATATTGTATCTTGCCAACATTGATTTATATATTTTGGTATATTTATAATTCTAATAAAAACAACTTGATGTTTCATTCGATGAGAAATGGAATAAATACATATATATTTTTTTTAAATCGAGATTGTTCTTTAAGATATATCAATGCCGTGGCAATTGAGTTTAAAATATTTTCAACATGCTGAATACTTATTCACAGATGTTGACAAACACTCATCACATACCACTTTAAAAAGTGTCATCGAATCAAACGATAAAAGAAAAGAATATGTAGTAAATGTCTTTGTTAGGCCATGGACGGATAAGAAACCGAAAAAGGCGTTCTAATTTTTCAGAAGTTGTGCCAAATCCCCTTGTCACCAACATCTTGACAAGAATATATGTTCAAACCAGAGCATTAGCAATTCGATGACATTACGAAATTGACTTTGTTGAAATTGAAAGTTGAGATTTCGATACCACCAAAGCAAATGACATTTTCAGTTTTGCTTTTCTTCGACTCGTATTTGTTTTTAAAAAAATTATCAAACCGATATGTAGTTAAAAAGTTTGCTCTTTCCATGTGCTTTAACGCAGTAAATATATTTATATAAATATATATATACACATTTCTTTTTTAAAGTATTGTTCTCTTCTTTTCTTTAAAAATACCAGTAAACTAATGATTTGATATTATTACAATACTAGTTAAATAAAATAACTAAAACTAGTATGATATAAAAATCGGTACGAACCTGAGGAGTTTTTGATCGGCGGTTGATAATCCCCCATAGGTATGTCAGGCGGCGGCCCAATGGAGGCAACCATCATAGTCTGAACTAATAAACCAAATAGCATCTTTCCATCTCAGATCTATATCCGACGGATACCACAGTTCATTCTCCCGCCACGAGTCAAATCTTGGGTCAGCATCTTTATTAAAACCGACCTTGGTATGTGGTCCATCGAGGTATACAAGTTGTCACTGTTGAAGACGATCTGTTAAAGCGAAAGAAGACGAAGGAAACTATAATTGCAAGCACTCGTTCTCTGACGATCAAGATGATAAGCGGTCTTGTAATAGGGCCCAAATGATGAACGAGACAATAAGAGTTCCTAGACGTAAGTATTAGACGTGTTAAGAGAAGAGAAGAGGGGGGAAAAATCAAAATTTGCGGCTGGCTTAATGACGAAATGTCAACAAGCAAACCAAAAATGCAATTCTGTCAGAATGTGGAGCGAGGGAACGGAATATACAGACAGGAGCTCTTTTAAAAATCAATATAGAAGAGAAGTAAAGTTTCTGGAGGTGATATTCGTCAATAGGGTCTCCAGCTTGATTTATTGACTACCACCATGCAAAGATCTCCTATTACATTAGTTAATAACTCAAGATCACGTTTCTATATAGTGCATGGTATATATGTGCAGTTCATTGTTTCAGCGCAGTTCATCGGTACATGTATCATGCAATAAGAATTTGCTTTCTTCACATAATGTAGTATGAATGACAAAATAGATATATAGCATCTTAAACTAATTACGTTATAATACTTCAAAATATAATATGATAATAGATATTGAAACAAGGGTTAAGCAAGAAATAAAGGGTTTTCTTAATTTCTTCCCCCAAAAATACATTTTTCTCTCTTTTTTTATAATCTTTGACACAGTTCAGCATGGCATGACAAACTCAATCGTCTAATAACTGAATGAATATTTCATCAAAATCTTTGATATTTGAATGACTTGAAGCACACAATGTTCAGAGTGTATGCTATACTGCGCTTTAACACTCGATAGAGATTCTGACACCATATAACTTTTTGTCTTGTTACTGCAAAATTTAAATGTTTTTCGCTTGCATTCAAAGTGGTTTTTAAAGTATATAGAAATAAAGGAAACGAGCATTCTACTGATGAAGCAGACAAGTCGAATTGCATCAATCATTGTCGGATAAAAGTTAGGTACCTTTTGGTTCTGATATTAGAGGAGCACTTTAGCATAATGCCAACAGGAAAGATCAATAATTTTCCAACAGGCCTAATTACTGAATAATTGGGACAATAATTTCCGTCGAGTATTGTTCATCAGAAACCACGCATCTTGCCTAGCTCACGCACTAGAAGTATCTTATATTTAATAATCGTGATGAAATTCTGCAAGATAATTCCAAGGAACACTTTCCATGTCAGTTTGTAATTTCATTCAAAGCTAAGATGATAGACATTATTTTTGTTTTAAAAACACCTTTACCGTCCATAACTTTTATGAAGTCGGTTTCTTTAAAGAGCAAAATTGTTTATGTGAATGTACGATAATTATGTATTTTGTTGTATTTTGTTGTGTTTTGTTGTATTTTGTTGTGTTTTATTGTATTTTGTTGTATTTTGTTGTATATTGTTGTATTTTGTTGTAGTTTGTGTTGTATTTTGTTGTATTTGGTTGTATTTTGCTGTATTTTGTTGTATTTTGCTGTATGGCACCTGATCCTGTCTCTGAGGTTTTCCAGAGGTCCGTGATTGCTCTGCTCTTGACTATTGATTGAATACCGAATTGTTTACGGATTTTTCTCCGTTTTTCCCGATCATGATATTTTTCCCAAATTACGACATTTACTCCGATAATGACATTTTTACCAATATGACATTGGGCGCACGGCGGGTGTGACCGGTCAGCAGAGGATGCTTACTCCTCCATGGCACCTGATCCTACCTCTATCTTGGAGGTCCGTGTTGCTCTGCTTTGAATTTGTATTTCGTTTTATGGATTTTTGAGATGGTTGACGGTTTGTTATTGTCATTTTTTCATTTTGTTGTATTTTGCTGTATTTTGTTGTATTTGTTGTAATTTGTTGTTTTTTGTTGTACGCATCTTGTTTGGCTCTAATTATTATTCAGTAAATATTTTATTTGCTTACCAAATTGTCATAAGCTTAAACCAAACAAAATTGAGGTACATGCATACCCCGTGGACCAAAAAGACTCGCAGAGAACACTAAATTGGACACAGCAAAGAGACTCTCTCTTTCTATCTATATATCTCTCGACCTTCTCTTTCTCTCTCTCTCCTGCAATGATGTTTCTCTCTCTCTCTCTCTCTCTCTCTCTCTCTCAGCCGCTTTTTAAGTGCCCCGTCTTACACATTTCCAAAGTGTAGACACCCCAAGCTTTTCACACCATGTTAAGAGTACGGATCTTTATAGGATTTACCGTACATTGTCATCAGTCAAGTCCACATTTCTCAGAACTAATCTGACGAGTGTCGAGCGAGCGACACATCATAGTGCCTGAAGTCTCATAGCATATAAGGACCATGCAGATCTCCTGTTCTTCTCGATATCGAAAAAATTGCCTAATAATAAATGGACATCTTAATGAATGCCTATAAGTGTCGAATGGTTAGATGAAACACTTTGGTAATAGAATAGCACATCCAGAAGAAAAAAAAGTATCAGCATGAATTTCAATTCTATGAACGTTATTTCTCAATCGGTAAGTTTTACTTTTTGAAGACGACACAACGAGCTATGAACGTCTTGTAAAACTGCTACAAGCGTATTGCGTTTAGCATGAATGATATTTGTCGGAAATCAACAAAAAGTTATTTAGCATATTTCTTAATTTATACATGTATATTCAAATAAATATGCATGGATTTTGGTCATTTTCTTGATTAAGTAGAAGCTGAGTTTCAGTCGAAAAAGCTTAACAGAATATAAAACTAAATGTAATAAAAATGCATAACATATAAAATCCATCAGATTTGTTAATTTGTATAAATTTTTAATTGTAATTCAATTTTTTATTTTTTTTTTTTTGGGGGGGGGTTACTTTTTTTAAAATAAATGCAACAATATATCTTTATGGATTGTAACAAATTTAAGTGGAAATAAACTTATCTGCTAGTATGATTATACCATGTAAGAGGCTCTTTCCCAAACGTTTTGGGGACTATTGAATGGCTCTTCAGGGGTCAATATTAATATTGGAGACCCCACCAAAATGCCATAGATTCAAGGAGTTTAAACACTATATTTAAAAATTAAAATCGATTAAGCTATAATTTTGAAGAAAAAAAAATAAAACTGAATTCTTTAAAATAGCCGATTTACAAACACTACTTCATCTCTCTGTGAATGAGTCCAATAATTGTGTTTGCCAGAATAAAAATTCGCGATTATAAAACTTGACATTTGAAGTGAAATGCACGAAAAGTTTAAATACTTATCTTTGTCCTTCAATTTGCCAATACTCTTATTAGGTTTACTCAAGCCAAAACTTAGAATGTATTTCAATTATTAGCTTCAATGCCACCATGAACGGGAATGTCTGTTCATGCCAAAACAAATAAGTATTGATTTCCTTTCAAATACACACACAAGAGTTGAAACAAAAGGCTGATATCAATATCAGGGAGAGAAAAGGGCCGGGAGAGATAGAAAGTATTACAAATGTTGCGTAATTCTACAGGAGAGGAATAATACAGCGACAGACTGCAAGATGGCCCAACAAAGAACAAGCAATAAATCCCCAGAACAGACAATGATAGTTATGATACAACGCTAGATAAAACAACAGTTCTATTTTAGACTTCTGTAAAGGCTGCAAGTTATGTATGAGTTATCACGAGTTACCTCCAAGTTTTAAAAGAAGAGGCATGTGCTGTTTGTTTGATGAAAGATAAACTGAGCCAGTGCAAAAAGGATTAATAAAATGAATCTACTTTTTAAGGCTTACTGACGAACAACACAGCATCTGTTGGGCATTTCATCAGATATAAACATATTACAATTATAGCAACAGAGAAGAAAACAAAACCTTGAAATCTAAGGCATGTGTTTTTGAATACATTTTATCATTTAGTCTAAATCATGATGAAAACAGCTTCAAATAAGGAAACCTCCAACTTCAGGCTATGATTTTGTCAGAAATGTCAAAAAGTATTTTTTTAAAAATGGGCACACCTGTTCTGATATTGTATACTACTCCTACCAATTTACAGGTATCGACATTTAGTACCAATCTTTCGAGATGTGATTAAGTTGCTAGTTTCGGAAATTGCAAACTTTCTGGAAATAATAAATAAAAGGGTCTATATGCATATCATACAGTCCTTAAACTTAGGGAACTGCATGTAAATACGATCTCATATTTATTTTGACTAATGCAATTTGCAATTATATCACTATACACGGCATATTGTATCTTAAAGAGATTTGTTATCAAATTTCCAGTGAGAATGGTCCCAACTTTATCGTAATATCTATGACATTCAATCACATAACAACAGCTCATAATACCACCTCTTGTGATAAATATCATGAAGATTGCACCTTCAATCGCGTTTGCAGGCCCGAGATTGATAAATATTTGAATATACGGGCATTCCATTACATGAGTCTAATTTGTTGTCTTTCCGTCTGCTTTGTCAGAATTTCTGCCTCAACTTTGGTTTCGTTCTTCGCTCATCTGGTGAATTGATTTGAAACTTGCTGTGTAGCTTCAAATGTTACTCGTATTTAAATCGGGTTAGAGCTACACTCGATTAGTATTCCACTTAAAATAAGATGAGAAAATGCATTTGTCATGCAGATCCTACTGTACCATTCCGTCTAACACAGCAATTACTTCTTATCAAGTTCTACTATACATGTACGTTGCTTGTAATTATGAGATGTTTATTATTTTTTTGCGTCCCTAATGTTTATGATGTTTATGATGTCCATAATGTTTCTGATGCTACACTCAGGCATTGTTCCAATTCAAAACTTACAAAATCCAAAATCCTCCAGAATTAAAGGGGCTTAGACGCGATTTGAGATCAACATTTTTTTTTAAAGTATAAAATAGTTTACTTGTGCATTTTGAATGATTGACCAAAACTTGAATGTTAAAATCAAATTACTAGCAAGATACAGAGGTAAGTATTCATTGTTATGTAAACAAAGCTCGAGTCTTACATTTGTTTACAAATAATGTACATGTAAGTAAGGAAGTTACCATTTCTTTGACAAAATGACTCGTGGCAAACAAGATAAACTGATTCAATGTGTTCATAAATAATATTATCAACAAAAGAAAGCACAATTTAATTGAACTTATACCAATACAACACATACCGGTATGTAAACAATAACAAGACGAGCTTTGTTCAAAACAAAGAAATTCAAACTCTATCTTGCTTGTAACTTGATATTTGACTTTCAAATCTAAAGAAAGCATTGGCCTTTATTAACTATTCTATACATTAAAAAATGGAAAAATAAAATTTGAAAATTTTGCGCTCAAATCGTGTTTAAGTCCCTTTAAGGATTAGTGTTATTTGCTACTGAATCATCTAACATAGAAGGGAAGCCATGTAACAATCAATCTTATTATACTTTCATGTTAAATACTGAAATCTGATTGGTTTAGACGCAGTTGACAATCCGTTCTCATACCCTCAGCATTAGCTACACATTTGGCAACGGGCCGATAGAACGAATTGTTACATGCGCGTAAATTATGCGCGTATGGTTCGCCGTAGAACTCACGTCTTTTCTATATAAAAGCAGTAAAATCTGCTATAAAATTAAGATATTCGTATAATAAAATAAATAGTGCCTGCTTGGGAGGGTACCAGTTGAAATTGACACCCCGAGAAAATCATTGTCAACCTTCGCGTCGGTTGACAATGATTTTCTCGGGGTGTCAATTTCAACTGGTACCCTCCCAAGCAGGCACTATCTATATAATATCTGTATGTTTCTCGGAACGATATATAAAAGGGTTTGATTCTTAAATGTACATATCATACAAACCTTCAACTTGGGGAAAGTGCATGCAAATCATACATTATACTTATTTTGCTAAATTACATGTATGTAGAATGATTTGCGACAAATGCAATTTGCAATTATTTCAAAATGATTATACACGAAATATCGTATTTTAAGGAGATTCGTTATCAAATTTCCAGTGAGAATAGTCGATCCCAATTGCATCGTAATATCTACGACATTCAATTATATCACAACAGCTCATAATACCACCTCTTGTTCACGATAAATATTCTGATGGCGCACCCTCAACCGCGTCTGTGGGATTGATAATTTTTTTATCCAGAATTTACGGGCATTCCACTATATAAGTCTCATGGTATAAAAAAAATTGCAATAAATGCCAGCAAATATTATCAATAGGCTACACCAATTTATTCTATATTTTGGAATTTCCTTATGTGGAAACCTTTTATTGTTGTATTATTTGATTGAATTATCAGAATTAGATTAGAGTTTCAAGATTCCGTCTATTGAAATTTACTTCGAGCCGCGAATCAATAACTCTCCCATTTGGAAAGACTATAAAGAGAAACCAAGCTGAATATTTGTTCCATGGAAAAACTCTCACTTTTTGTTCTTGAACAGTAGTAATAACATTGTCGGTGAAAGTTCGGCAACATTTTGACTACTTTTATTCCCAAATTTTTATTTCCTTTGCTTGCTAGTCAAAATAACGTGTTTTATGCCACTATTCTTACGAAGAAAACTTGACACAAACATTCATGTATAAAATATGAACCCAACTGTCACAGAAATTGGAACATGTCCCTCGTGATTTGGCAAAAGAATTTTTTTTAAAAGGAGAAAGATACTCCAACCCAAGGAACGTGACTTTGTCAGCATTCAAAACAATAGTTTTCTCTTCGATGATGATTGTAAAAGGAGATAATTATTGGTAATGAAGAACAGTCTTGGGCATCAAATTGTTAAAAATCTCTTGATTTGCCTGTGATTTGTGCGGGGTTTTCATTATAATTGGCATGAATCATAGCAGAAGATGGCTATGCATTTTTATGATTTAATTACACTTTTTCACGAGATTATGAAGTTTTTGGTGTAAAATGCATAAATAAAATTGCAAGCAGATAGTATGGTGAAAAAAGGAACAGACTAAGCTGATTTTAAAATACACGTGTATTTAATCATATTGCCCTCAACTTAAGAGACTTAATATGGAGGATGCATGCTTAACGTTGAACTCAAATCAAGCTTTGCCATAAAAGGCAGCAAATACTAGTATGTCAAAAATTTGGGTATACATGTGCCTGAATATAAACAACATAATTTATTAAGTTTTGGTCTATGATTCAAAGATATTTGATAAGTGAATCTAGGCGAGCGCGTGTACATTTAAGTTTGGTCAACTTCAAACAATAACATCTTTTAACAAGAGTTCTTGTAAAGATTTCTTCTAAATGAAACACGCTTTCATCCTCGTTACTTTTAGCAGTTAGCCTTTAGTTTCAAAACTTACCTCCCAATCACGCCGCACCTGTAGGAATAAACTTGGTACATGAAAATTTATAGTCCCTTCAATGGTTCTTAGTAACTCTTTTTACTGTAGGGTATACTGTCTGACTATTCTATCCTTCTGTACACACGATCAATTTTTCACTAAGTCTAGACGAACCACCTTGAACCTCAAAACCAACAGCCATCCAGATATTTCGTTTGACACAACATATCGGTCCTCCTTACTGTAACAGCTGACTCGCGGTGCATTCTGGGATCAATCGCTCGGAGAACAGATGTACTTAAAGCAATACTTCAGCATTAAATCACTTGTTTCAGATCAGGACTCACTTCTTTTGTATCCGTTAATCTCAAGTTTTTTCTAAAAATAAAAAAAAATACTTTTGATTTTTAGAATGATTTTTGTGGGGTCTATTTTGCTTCAGAAGATTGTCGGTTGCGGCATATCTTTATGTTTTTTGTCCGTCCGGCCGTCTGCCTTTCCGTCTACCAATACTTTAATAGTCAATTATATATCATATGGACCTCAGTCGCAAAAATCTTGAATATTCTGAGGCGTGGTAGGTTAACTCTTATTGTTTGACAAGCATGTCCAACTATACAAGTCCTTTCGAAATTATTCACTTCCAAAATTCGTTCGTCGGTGAACAATAATAACTATACTCGACCGGGATCGCACAACATAAAAGACACATTCGATCGAGATCGGCGTATATTTTTGTAGTTGTTAAGAGTAGATTTTTTGTTTCGATTGAACAATAACTTAATTGTTAGGTGCAATATTACAACATCTTTATTCATTACAATGATCCTTATTAATAATTCTATAATTGCCTATGTTCGGGTGCATTTGTTTTCAGCAGCTGCAGACACATTATGTTTTCTTATACATGCATGTACATGACATCCAATAATTCTGCTATTTATTGATATAGTAGTTGGCCACAGCTAAATTTGTTAAATCTACAGTTACTACAAACCAAGTGTTACACAAAAGTCAAGAATATATAGGAAAAACGTAAAAAAAAAATTCAGACCAGAATTCGAAAAGATATAGAAGATCCTTATCCCTTAAAGTAAATCGTTTTGAAAAAAAAAAATACCCACCATCTGTGTATTTAAGAAAAGCGTATGTGACATCGACTGGTGTCAAAAATAAGCTTTGTTCTTGAACAATATAGGTATATCTTAAAACAGGATCTAATCAATATTAAAACAAACACAATTTGCAAAGCTTGGTAACAGATTCCCCAACTCATATCGTGAGTTTTACTGAGAATGCCTTTGTGTCAACTAATAATTATCGTTGGCTGCATGATGAATGAAGATTTTCATTTTAATCGCACTTTGAAAATTGCTATTCAATAAAGAAAGGAAGAAACATTCCCCAAAGGGGGAGTCGTATTGTCAGTTCGTTCATTAGATAATTCGTACATCATCTGTCTAAATTACGGGAGATTGAATGAGAAACACGTCGTTTATAGAGCTGATAAAACATTAAACAACACGGCTTGTATTTCCTTGCGAGAGCTCCATAAGACATTGGTCTTAATTTCCTCCGCTCTTCAGTTTGGGAGATACCAATCGACAGCAAACATTGCGCTAAGTGTGACATCAGAACATAGTGACATAGCCTTACATGCTAAGAAGAAACTGATGAAGAATTCCCGAACTCTGAGTATTTAAGAGAACAGCATTGCATGTGGGATGATATAATTGCTTATATTTGGCTGCAATGGTTACACATTTCTTATTACACTATTCAGGAACTCACTAGTTCTTTTTCTACCTAGACAGAAAACTTTCTCGTTTTAAAGATTTGATGCTGAAAGACAATCCTTTTTATAAAGATCTCTTGTGATCTTCTCAACGCTTTTCTCAACTCAGGTTTCAAACACGTCATCAGAGAGAAAAAAAGAAAACGATCCATTGAGCTGCATGAATGAAGACCCATGGAAAAGTATACTTATATACCACTAAACCGAGAAGTCATGAAAAATTAAGAAAACAGTTTACAATTTGATTTGAAACCATCGACCTAAAAAAAAACTGTCAATATAACGTAAAATTTAACTACTAGACTAAATATTTGTATTATCTGTGGGTATGCGTTTCAAATGGGCTACACTCGGATTTTTTTAACACAGTTTTTTTTTCAAATCGATATTTTCTTCTTTTATTCATGTGTGCTTCTTTTTGTTTTCGTTGTTGTGGAAAGAGAACGTTGTAGACAAAAAAGCAAATTGTCCTCAGTGTCAGCTCATTTTAATTTTAAAGTATAAATGGAGTTCTCGAGTTCTCCCGTTATGCACGACAAATATAGAAATTGTCTTAACCACGTTATTGTATGCTTGTACGAAAAAGGATAAAGCACGCAACGGCTTGGAGAAAAAAAAAGGATAAACAATGATGCTGTATTTTCTCAAATCCAATTGCAATCCAATTATTATAATACATATCTATGAACAGAAGACGAGTTCTTTAATGTTTTAGATAATCATGATGAGTTAATTTTCACTCTTCCTGAACACGTTATTTAGAACCATTTTCACATTAAAGAAAACACAAAAAGTATTGCAAATGGAATAACTTTTTAAATCAGGACTGAAATACTGTAAAACGAGTATCATTCTTTAAATAATAGCTCGTAAATAACCAGTTGATAACGAATCCACGACGACTAATCTCCTTATTTAGTGAATCAGTGATAAGCATCTGGTATCCGCGAGCAGCAGCAGTAGTTGCTCGCGTATTTAAAGCACACGTATATTACTTGGTTTACAGTATTTCCATTATAAAAACTCACGTATCATACATGTACTTTACAGTATTTCCATTATAAAAACACACGTATCATACACGTACTTTACAGTATTTCCATTATAAAAACACACGTATCATACATGTACTTTACAGTATTTCCATTATAAAACCACGCTTAGCATCTCGCGTTTGTAAGCAGCGATAAAATAAAAAATCAGTTGCCAAACGAATTTGCACGGTCAGAGTAATGAATTTGTGTATAACAATTTAGTACACTTATGGAGGCTCCATGTAGACGGTCAACAAATTCCCCGTCAGATCTATCTGAAACTTTTTGATTTGATTTGTATAACTATAAACGTTTAGTAAAGAAAAATTCTATGTTTACTTTAGCTTTTAAATCCAAGTATTTTCGTAAAATATTTCTACAGAGCTCTTCTTCCAAAGGAGATCAATACAGTCTAAAAATGACCACGATCATTTAGCCCTCTTAATAAATAATATTTCTTCCAAATATAAAGAAGGAGAATATAAAAGATGAAACAAAGACCGACAACAGCAACAGAGCTCCATACAGGAAGTGGATGACTGGTCGTGACTCTTGTCGTCTGCTGTTTGGGGAGTCCCCGTCAGACATGATTAAAGATTCTTGGCTTCAATTATATGGACAATAAATTGCTTGTCATAGAACGTTCGGCGCGAATTCCCCAAGAAGAGAACCTCGGTATAACGATAATACACCATTCCTTGTTTGCTAAGGGGGTCTCTTTTCTGTGAACTTGTCATTCAGACAAAATGTTTTTAGTAGCTCGAATGAAGCATGACCTCATGACGAAGCTTTCACTTCCAGAAAAAAAAAACCCTTTTACTTTCCTTTTTTGAAAGCGCGGGGTCTACTTTCGAAGTACTGAAAAGGGCAGATCTGCATTTTAATAACGTTGCATGCTGTGATAGGAAATTATCAGAAAGTGTTTGCCAAAATCAAGGAGTTGCTCAAGCAGCTAGAATTGCAAAATGCACCATATCCTGATTATATCTTTTCGTATTTAGAAATCTTTTGTTTGTAGTTTGGTCTGGATTATAACCCAGGCGACTGATTTGCAGTCTTATAGACGGCAATCCCTTCACCCGAATGAATAAAAACTGAGATAGCATCCCCCATATTTTCGCCAGACACATTGTTCTCCTCTGGATTGCCATCAGTAATCCTACAATGATTACTGTACGCTATGGAGTCTGCATCAGTTTATGTCAAACCTCCAGAGTGAGTGAAAATTAAATGTTACCGTTGAGCTGCTTTTGATGAGTAATATCGGCCCATGCAATGAGATTATAAATGATTGAGGGAAATGACATAATTTGATGATTAAATAAATGGGTATTGTAGTCAAATTTAGATTTTCCCAAAAGATATTCATTCAACGATACCCTCTCTCTCTCTCTCTCTCTCTCTCTCTCTCTCTCTCTCTCTCTCTCTCTCACACACACACACACACACACACACACACACACACATATGAAGGAAATCTAAAATGTATAATTAACAAAAGTGGCAATCAAATTCAGATGAATTGAATGTTTTAGGGACCAATAAGTTAACGACGCGGAAGTAGTTCTGAGATGTAAGGCTTTACTGCTGAATATTTTATTCTTCCGCGTATTGTGAACAACGATTACTAGGATAAAATGACAATGAAATAGTCTGCCAAAATATTCTGATCTGTTTCTTTGTAAACAATGCCAATAGAAAGAAAAATTCATTGCTTAGGAATTTCACCTGCCAAGTGGCAATTCTTTACAATTTTTCAATTAATATTTTATGCGGTATTCTAAGCAATTCGTGTTAGCATTGTGTATCGGGAAATTGAACGCTATTATTATTGCTTATTTAATATAGGAATGACTTTGAACAATAAACAATGCAAAGACAAAATTAACACACTAAAAAAATAGACAAAAAAAAACCCATCAAACAATCAAAAAGCAAACTCTCAAATTTAGTGCGTAATGCACTGAACCAATCAACATTTTTACAGCAAATTATTGCTGAACTTCTAAAAGAACTCATTTTCCGCACAAGCATTTTTTGGTAATGAATAATTTGCAATATTACTGCCTTAACAGCGAATGGCAACGTAACAACACATTTATTGCATTTGTTCACCGTATAAGTGTATTTAGTACTATTTTTGTGATAAATAGGTCTAGTAAATTATATATAGGAAGGATTGTTTAAATACTAAAACAAACATGAAAGGGTAAAAAAAAAAAAAAGAGGATGAAGGAACAAGAGGATATTGAAAATTTTACAGAATATTTGCTCCTAAACAAGCAGAAACCAATGGTTAAAAACCCCATAATGAATCAAATATAATAA
This sequence comes from Magallana ariakensis, assembly GCA_020458035.1. Taxonomy (NCBI): domain Eukaryota; kingdom Metazoa; phylum Mollusca; class Bivalvia; order Ostreida; family Ostreidae; genus Magallana; species Magallana ariakensis. The sequence goes on along the minus strand of CM035812.1, from coordinate 50,936,681 downwards.
CCTTACTTAAAAGAAACATTGCTATAGAATGAATAAAATTCATCAGATCTCAAACATTGAAAGTTCTTTGACAAACAAAGAGTGAAAAATAATGGCCAAAAAAAACACGATTACTGTAAATCACTTACTTGATATTTCTCAGTTTTCACAAACCACCACGATATTTACTTTAGGCACAAAAACGTGTGTGAAATCCAATTATCCTAAATTCCCTATGACGGCAAAGAGAGGGTCACAAATTTGGGCCCAGGATTTTTTTTACGAGCTTGATAATCAAATTTGCTAGAGGATAATTTTTTTGCGTTTCACAAGTCTCGTGATTGTGATGAGCCAAGAGCGCTTATCGATTGAACGTTACGATGGAAGCCCCTAAAATGGAAAATATTTCAGGAACCACTTGCTCTGAATAAGAGGAGCAAAAAGATATGTTTGGTCGGTTTTATACGCTGTATGTGGCCGAGGCCTATATTGACATGCAAATTATAAGTCTCTGGAGGGAATTTGACAAATATGCTAGACTCGTGCCGTGTGATGCGTTTTTACAATTTATGTCAAGCGCTGATACCCAGGTCTATTGAGACATTATATATATTATCAGTTTACACGTATGCTGTATTATCCATCTTGAGCAACCAAAAGCATAGTGTTTACCTAATGCACGATGCTTTATAAGCACAACGAAGATACTTCAATTTAACACACAATAACATAAAAAAAATTTTATCTGTATATTTTTCGTAAATTACACGCCCGGATTCAAAGGTCTTTATTTGAAGTAAAGCATTCGTAAATGAAGAGATTATAGATATGCCTGGTCTCAAATATTTATTTAAAATCAATAATAACAAAAGAATGCGCGGATCTAGGAAGGCGGGAGGGGGGTCGGTTGGGTCAGAGCCCCCCCCCCCCCCGGGTCAAATTCTTCAAACTTTTTAAATTCATATAAATAAGTTAATGAAATAGGCCTCGAATCCAACCCCCCCCCCCCGGCAAACAAAATTATCCCTTGGACTACCACCCCACCTCCCTCCACCCCACCCCCAACCCAACCAACCCACGAAACTTTTTCTGGATTCACGTAAAAAAAATTGAATTTGCAAGGTGCAACTTGATACCAAAAGTCTGATTTTTAAACTGTTTTAAACTCTTGTATTGCTAGATGTAAGACAGAAATATACCATGCAGGTCAGCTTTGTAGGATAGAATTAAAAAATTTAAATTATAGATTTGATAAACATTTACTGAAAATGTTTTTAATGTAGAATTAATATTGATTTGTGTTTTTTATTAACAGTTTTTATCGGTAATAAACTCATTTAACTGGTGCATTAAAGATGTGTTACATAGCTTTACAGAGAGTAACAATATCATATGACAATCTGTCGGGATAATCAATAGCTAAAACGTCCTATTAGTAAGTTAATTGTTCTTTTCTCGAAAGGAATTGAAGCAATTTTAAGCTAGAAGTTGCTTTATCTATTTTTCTGGGTTTTGGGGGGTTTTTATTGGGGGGGGGGGTGTTTGTTTACTTAGGTTTTTTGGTTTTTATTTGTTTGTTTGTTTCGTTTCGTTTCGTTTTGTTAGGGCTTTTTTTGTTTTATGTTTTGTTTTGTTTTATTTGGTTTTTGAAATTCTAATTTGAATGCAATTCAAACAATAGCAAAATTCTATAAGCAGTTTTTTTCTTTTTAGAATTAACCAAGGCATCTAATCGCTATATACATGTAGTATTGTTATCTTAAGTCAAAGAGCACCTGCCAAGTTTCTTTAGGACAGAAATCATCTGCCAAAATTACAGTAAACATTCCCAAAATCAATTTTAAAAAAGACAATACCGTTTATTGTCCTCCCACTAGCGCTGTCGGGGATTGTGTAAACCCTTAAAAAGCTCAATATTAACCAAGAGTACGGAAAGGCATACCTATGTTAGACTAAGATCCTATTTATTGTGGCGGTAAATTTTTGTACAGGTTTTCTACAGGTTCGCGGAGTTTGTGCACTCTTGAAGAAACAAATTGTTTCAATATTGACCAAGCAAACTGTAACTGTTCTTATCTAAGCGGTTATAAAAAAATAACATCATTCGAGCAATTTTCCCCCTTTTTTTTAAGAACACGATTATGTATTATAAAAAAACAAATATATATAAAAATGCGACAGTTAATCATGTATGCCCAACACTCAAAGAGGAAGGCAATGTTACAGATTGTGCTTAAACTTATGGATGTTTAAGGTAAATCCGCCCTTAGAAACTACTGTAAATAATTTTAATTTCACATTGATTGATAGTAATTTCGTGGATATAATTCATAAAAAATGAATGAATTTTTCATTCTTTGTTGAGGATTTAATAAATTCAAGTATATAATGGGTAGCTACAAAATCCACGAAAATTAAGCCTCAACGAATATTTTTTTTTTACAGTAACCATAAAGTCTCTAGATCCAATAAAATCGCCAGTTATTGAATGATAATAAAAAATATATACAAGAACACGTAAAAGAACAGAATCAAGAGCAGAAATAAAAATCGTTTTCTTACAAAGAATCTTTTTTATTCTCAAATGAAAACAAAACATTAGAAATAAAATGAGTTTACACCAAATCTGACATAGGGGAATGTTTAACACCTTCTTCAGCAAACTAGCTGAATTTAATATGCATGTACCAGTCTCATTCAAACCACCCCTGTCTCCTTACATTCGTCAGGGACTCCGATGAGTGTAAGGAGGGGGGGGGGGGTAATCTGACTGTTAGGTTACTAGATGCATGTACCTATAGTTTCAGGTAAATTTTACATGTGTTTATTTTTTGTCGTCGTGTCGATTTGAACTCTTACCATATTTCCTCTCCCGTGTTGATACTTTTATTAATGAAAAATCAAAGTATGAATCTTGAAACAGAAAATGTTTGTTAATTTCATGGGTTCCTTGTAGTTATAGAAAATTAAAAAATAGTAGCTATATAGCTATGGTTTTGCAAGGAGATATATATATATATATTTCAATGATAAAATTTCACATGAAGCTCTAGAATTCCGATAAGATTGTAGAGGATGGCAAGGGAATAATTCTTATACTCCATTCAACGGCAAATAGCAAAAAATTAATACTCAAGGGACACAATAGGAATTTGCAATTTGATTTAGACAGAGGATCTCTATTCGATGCCGATGTTTTTCCCCCCAATCAGCTCTTCTGGATAATATTTTGGAAATTAAATCGTTCGGAAATGATTGAAATCTTGGGTTATGCAATACAATATTTTGTGTGAAAACACTCTAGATTGTCTGTCTAATTTTGAGGTCACTGTAATTGAAGCTTTATTTCGTTATCTCTGGCGGCTAAATAAAGTGAGTTTAGGTCGTTTGTTTTCTAAAAAAAGCCGATGTTGCACTCGAGACGAAGTCGATACATTACTGTCAAGGGGCTTGAATTCAATGTCGATGTTCGAAGGGGTTTTTTTTCCTAAAATAATATGACATCAAATTTTCTCCCATACTCTACATGGCTTTTATCATGATGCAACAATCCTTGGCAGTAATTTTGACTCTATGGAATAAACTCATCTGTCATTACCGTCAGTTGTGTGAATTTCACATGTGAAAAGCACGTTTAATTAAAAGGAAAGAAATACGTGTTGAAACCTATTTGAACATTCCCAAGCGCATATTATTTCAACAAAATTGCTTTGCATGAAATACATGTAGATATATATATATATATAACGCTATTTCATCCATATGTATTTCACGTGCAGTTTCCTTGTAAAATTCAATTTGAACATTCTCAAGTGTATTATTTCAACAAAATTGCTTTGCATATAACGCTATTTCCTCCATATATGTATTTCACGTGCAGTTCCCTTGTAAAATTAAATGTTAAATACATTTTCGCGAGCATAGCTTAATAAATCCCAGCAAATTTACGCTAAGATATTTTCTTTCTCTTTGGCCAAGAGTATAGAGTATATAATATTTACAACACCTATTTTGAACAATTACCATGGATTTGGCCCAATCTCTAACTTGCTTCGCCCGCGCGATCTGCCACTACAATCCAATATAGCTCCGAAAATTGTGCATAAATCGATATTAATCGTCAATTTCCTTCAGGAAATTGGGAGGATTATTGAAAAGAAGAATTGGCTTAACTGTTTTGATGTCTGCACTTTCAAGAACAATTATAGAAAGCAAGTATCAATCCGTATCACTTATTTTACGTTGATGAATTCCTTAGAATTTGATTATTCTGAATTATTTGTATCGTTTTCGCAATTTATCATTACATGGTTATGTTGGATAATTTAACGTGATGTTGAATAAGTTATAAAATGTATTTTAATATGCAATGCTGTAAAAAAAAAATCGTTACAAAAACCTGGGAGTCGTCCATCTGATTTTTTTTTTCAGACTGGGAGCTACAGACCCGTAGCTAGGTCTATTCTTGCGGGTTGGTGTCGGTCCTGTCCTCAAGCACCTGTGAAGAGCTCGAGGATCATAAGTTCTTAAAATAAATTAGAACATTCCATCCTCTCCTTTATAGTTTTAACACAAAACAATATTCAATATTTTAACAGTATTCTGATACAAAAGGTCAATAAAAATGCAAATAATTGAAACAATCACAGTAGACTAGATATAGGTGTAGAAAAACAGTTTTGAAAAATATACTTCTGAATTAAAATTAAACCTGAAACCGAATATAATTTTTAAAGCTTTTGTCAATTCGATAGCTCTCACAATTAATAACTGTACAGTAGAATGTTTAAAACATAATTCAATAAGGACAGAAGACAAGTTTGCAAAGTAAACTGAGTTATTTCCCTTTTACTTACCTGCAGGCATGTTCACGAAACTTTCCTTAGTTATGATCTAAGTGTGTTTCTAAGATAGGACTTGGGGAAAAAAGCTAGGAACATCCTAAGATCAACTTAGGACACGTCTTAAGATGTAGCTCGACGGTAACTTAGGAACATCTTAAGTTAGGATATCCTAATCTTCTACAACCATTCTTATTTTTCACATTTATTCGTACAGATCGAATTTGAGAGACTTTCGTAGGGATTAATCATTTAACATTTTGCCAGAGAAAATTGTACGTGTCGGTAGTTAACACGATAGGACTAAAACCAGTAATTTTAATGTAGTCATTTTAAAAAACATAATTTATATATTTACCTTAATATATATCATTGTCCAGAAACAATTTGATTTAAAAAAAAACCCATCAAAACAAAAGAAAAAATTACCCCCTCCCCCAGAAATCCAAATGACTACCATTTTTTAAAGAAAATATGTATCAGGACAGAATAATTATTTAACTAACACGTGTGAATTCTTTGAGTGTAGATTAACATTTGATAATCTTGTAATTTAGGCACATGTAATACATAATTATAAACACGCGCTTTTTCATATTTAACGTTACATGTAGAAACACACACGTACAAATACAACAATTTTTGAAATCTCCCTTTAATCCGCAATAAATAGAATACACGAACATGTTTTAAAATAAGAAATAAGTTGTAATATATCTCGAAAATACATTAATAAAGTTTATTTAACATTTAGAATTTTTTAAAGATTATTTTTTCGGAATGAAGTTATAGAAATTAAGAATGATCATGCATGACTTATATAAACCGATCTAAATTTACTTTTTAGACAAGGACATTTGAATAATTTCCTATTAAACCTAATACAGTTTATTTAACATTTAGAATTTTTTAAAGATTATTTTTTCGGAATGAAGTTATAGAAATTAAGAATGATCATGCATGACTTATATAAACCGATGTAAATTTACTTTTTAGACAATTAAGGACATTTGAATAATTTCCTAAAGTAATCTAAACAATGAATGTAACTCACTTACTGTAAAATGTAGATATTAAAAATAAATGAATAATTTTCATTCGCCAAACAGACAGTGTCTGCGAAAAAAATTGCTTAATTTGTCAGCTTCCAGGCAGGTTTGTATGAACGGGGAAGGTGGGGAGAGTTCGGGGTCCCTCTCCAAATAATTTTGATAAAATGATCATACATGATAAAATAAATGACTATGACCTCCCCCTCCCGGATTGGGAATTTGAGGTTTGTCGGAAATGCTGGAACTATAGAAAATATTGCTTTATTCTACCGGTCTTAAGAAAAACCTTCACAGCATTCCCAATATCACCAAAAACGTGATTTTACAGCCATGGGGTGGTCTTAGGACAAGGTAAGTGATGTCCTAAAGTTAGGACAAATTTATGGCGATTCCTAAATTTTAGGAGAGCTTCAAGAAACAGACTTAGGACTAAGACGTATCCTAAGACGTACTTAGGATACACCATAGTCCTAAGATAGCTTCGTGAACATGCCTGCTGTACACTAATATAATATATATTGAACATTTGATTAGGAAATAAAATCAAAATTATGTAAGAGTCAAATGTCGACCAAATTATAATGTATCGCATTGTGTATCGCAACTGTGTATGAATAATTCAATGTGTGTTTTAAAAAATATTATAACTATATCGTGTTATTGGGCGCTTTGGAAATGATTAATTTTTTTTTTTTGTAAACTAAAAGTAACCGCCAAAATTTTGAAACTGGATTTGCTAAAAGTTTCAACGCATGCATGCATGTTGTCACCTAATATGACAGTTTGTATTGTGAACTACTTGCTACTAGCTTCTAAACACGTGTTCATTGTCGCCATTAAACTCTTCACATATGTAGACTTTTGACTGTTTTAAGATATTTCGATTTACGCTCAACATAATAAAACCACATTATTGGAAAATGTTTCTCAAATTGAAATAAAATCTCCATTTAGGGATAAAAAAAATCATGACGGGTGGGAGTGGGGAGCTCACTAAGGATCATGGCAACTACATGTATATTACAAATCCTGAGTACTATTATACACTGCGAATAATTGAGATGTAGACAAGAGCAAAACTGTCTAAGATTTACATTCCCTGGCAAACGTGAGTGTTGGTTTTTAACTGGGCTTATCAAATCGCCAATGTTACTATAAATAAAAGATTTTTCTTCGAACACCTTACCATCAAAAAAGGTAAAAAAAAAAGCAAACAGAAAGGCAATACTTAATAAAATAAAGGCCTACATTGATAGTTTCACGATTTTTATCTTCAAAAGCCTTTGCAATTTTAAGATTTTCAATAAAATAGGTCAAGTTATTTTCTCCGACATGAAAATAATGACTGTTATTTGGTTAAACGACTGTATACAGGGAACTATTCGCCCCCGTTTTATTTTCGCCCATTTCGCCTTCGTTGTCTGAGAGCGTATTTAAGACAGGGTGAATTCTATGTTGCACATAATTTCTCTGTTAACACAACTGCATCTGGCCGAATTTAAGAAACCGTTTGCAAGTGTAATAGGGCGAAAATTACAGGGGGGGAAAATATCCCTGTATACAGTATAATCATATTCTTTTGCCACGGAATACGGTAGATCCTACTAGGTTTGAGGACTGTTCAAATTCATGTTTGATATTGTGGAATTATCATCTTCATGGTGGTTTATTTTGGAGATTTTACAGGAGTCCCTATCCAATGGATTTTCATATCCAAAATATACATGCATTACGACATGTTATCTTAAAAGTTTATTCATTGTTTAAAATAAAAAGTCCACAAAATGAAGTCACAATAAAAAGAACAGAATGGCCTTAACCTAGATTGTGAAATTTATTACGTTTGAATAAGGGATTGGGATACCGTATATTTATGATACATGTATCTGAAATCCTAGACAAATGTATTACACGCAGGCGCTATTTCAAACTATGAAGTTAATTTACCACTTCAGAAAAAAACGTTTACCACTAACTTTGGGATTTGGGTACAGACTTTTGAAAAAAATGCATCATTTATTGAGGTCTGTAAATAAAGTTAGATTATTGATAAGTCTTTTTAATGAAATAATGTATATATTTCTACCGATAGTCATGGGTATATTTTTGTCGCCTTCAAATCTCTCATGTAACATTGGGCACAAGTAATTTTGTGATAGTAAAACGAGAACAAAGGGACACCATGGATATAGCGAACTGATGTATCCAAAATATTCTTTTAAAGATACACAAACAATATTACATGTAAAAATGTAATTCAATTCACCCCCCTTTGGTAAAAAAATTAAACCAGAATTATCATTGTCACTATAAAAAAAGTCACAATCTAAAAGCCTGAAAGCTGAAAACTAGGACTCCTGAGTAAAAGGTTTATGCGTTGTAAATCTGCGGTTAAAAATTATCTAAAAAGTCCCAGAAAGATTTATGACTCAATCCCTAGTGTTTATCAAGTACTTCAAGAACAAGATGTCTAGTTTAACTAGAGGCTCGGGGATGAACTTTTCTAAAATTACACAATTTATATTAGGGTCACCTTATACTGATATGTCTTTCTTGTGCTTTCATTTCATTTCTCTCTTAGTTTCGTTTTAAAAGATACAACGGAAAAATGAGATGTATTTTTATTGAATTTTTAAAATCTTAAACAAAGAAGATTGTGAATGAAATGGTATCTACACATGTATACATAGAATTTATCATACATGAACAAAACTTAATTTATTCTAATGACATTATTTAGTAAGCGGATATGAAAACTTAGACAAACATTTCCTATGTAATTTATCAATCTAAAGAAAGAAAACCACTAATTAACAACGCAGAACATAGGTCGACGTTTTCTTCACCTAATGTATTAATGGTGTGTCTCCTTAACTGTGCACCTAACAACACACTACATAATTTATATGAAAATGTATAGAAATGTTGCCCTAACTTATTCATGATTATAAAGTTAACCAAAATAACAAATGGAAAGTGGGGATAGGATATCATCATCATTTTCTTTTTTTCTACCAGCAAAGAGAAACTATGCTTGTCAAAAATATAGATAATATAGCGGTTCTTGAAGAAACCAAAATATAATAAATCACGTGAATTTAAAAATGGAACGCAATGATCTTAATTTAAATGAGATAAACCGCATGCAAAGTCATAAATTCATCAGACCGTATCGAAGGAGAATTGAAGAGCACGTGTTCTACGTCATCCTCTGACGTGTACGTTTATATTGCTGTGTCAGGGAGTTTATTTGGGTTTTTCAGAACATTACATAACACGTAGAGGACAAAGAGAAAGTCGAGGAACAGACAAGCCGCCATGTCAATTTAACACTGATCAAAAATGTAAGTTTGATTGTGTACCGTCTTCTCAATCTATTTTTGGAATAATATGTTTGATAGAAAGGGACACGTGTATTAAAAATGATCTTTTAATTTCAAAATAGTGTCAGAGAGAAGAAAATAAGCTTGGCACTTTTCGAACGTCGAAAGTTTCAAAATGGAAAATTCAGCGGAGGAGGAGGTGAAATCGTTATGTGGTCATAAAAGTGACATGCCCGTCTGCATGAACTGCATTCTGTCAAACAGAGTACAAGACTCTCACTTGGAACTTTTGTCGGACATATGTGAAACACTGAGCGTCTCAAAGAAGGACAAAATCCGCAAGGACCTACTGGATTTAGAGGACAACATTGGACCAATGTATGATTCCAATTTAGGTAAAGTTGAAGAGCTTCTCTCCTCGGTCATTAAGCAGCACAAAGATAGAAAGAACGTGATTCTGGATCTCGGCGACGAGCTTCATAAGGTGGTTGACCTTGTCATTAACAAATATCTGTCCGAGGCTGGAAAGATGGAAAAGGAAGACATCGACTTCCTTCAATCGCTCAAATCGAAATTCAAATCGTCCGCCTCTGAAATAAAGGCAGCTATAAAAGAATATCGCGAGTTTCTTGCGACAGACAACAACAAAAAGCTGTCGAAGTATCAGTCAAAGAATGAACATTTTAGAAAAATGCCTTCCAGTTATGATGTGACAGTCACTAAATTTCAACCAAAACATCTCACTGAAGATAAGCTATGCCAGATCATCGGAGTAATACCATGGTCTGTCAAAACGGAAATAAAACAACAAATAAATGGCATTTCCGGTTCAGAGGCAAGCTCGGTCGATGGTTCTCTTGTTGTCAAAAATGAAAGCAGCTCCTCGAAATCAAAAGATGACAAGTTAGCGGAACTGAACGAGCTTATGGAATCCATATCAAAGGCCACAAAGGATCTTGTGGTTGCCCTTAGTCCTAAGGTAACGAGAAAACTTGCCGTGCCTAAAGAATTCAGCCCAAAAGTCACAAGTCAAAAAGAACAGACCGGAACAAGTTCTAAATTTGCAGCGACGATTCAACGTCTAAAAGAATCAAAATCAAAATCTGTTTCAAGTATGAATGGTCACACTGAAATTACTTCAAAGACCACAGTGCAATCTAATACATCTTTGTCTTTCAGCTCTAAGATACCTACACCATCTAGCCCCAAGACGGCTGTGTCCTCTAGCCCTAAAACACCTACAAGCCCACAGGATCAGAAGGTGGAAATGTCTATTCTCTCTAGTCCTAAAACACCTAATGGTCCAAAGGACCAAAAGGCTGGAATTTCAAGTCCAAAAGCTAAGACCGAAATATCAGTGGTAAAAACCATGGAAATTGATATCCCAATACAGCCGATGAATGAACCCTGTGTAGAAACTGATCAGAAGTCTACATTAAAACCCTCAAAAGAACCAAATTGTATTTTGGATCCAGAATGTAGTCCAGAGAATGAACCCTGTGTGGAAACTATTCAGATATCCACATTAAAACCTTCCAAAGAGCCAAATTGTATTTTGGATCAAGAATGTAGTCCAGAGAATGAGCCCTATGTGGAAACTATTCAGATATCCACATTAAAACCTTCCAAAGAGCCAAATTGTATTTTGGATCCAAAATGTAGTCCAGTGAACAAACCATGTGTAGAAACTCATCAGAAGTCCATCTTAAAACCTTCTGAAGAAACAGAAGGTCTTTTGGACCTAACATGCAGTCCTGAAAATGAACCACGTGAACCCTGTGAAGAAATTCATCAGAGGTCCATACTAAAACCTTCCAAAGAGCCAAATGGTATTTTGGATCCAAAATGTCATCCTGAAACCCTAAAATATTCTGGTTGTCATGACGATTCCCCACTGTTAATAACGAAACATATAACCGGTTTTCATCATGTGACTTTCAGTTCAAAAGCAACAGCAGAACTTAGCAAAGGAAATAAAGAGGCTGAATCTACCCCTAAATATACTGAAGAACTCAATAATTTATCAAAAGCAAGCGATGGTGCAAACGATGAAGTCATAAGCCCGGTTAAGCTGACTCCGCATACAGCCTCAACAGAACAAAGCAGCGTGATGGATAGCACCGAAAGGGAAAAGAGACTTGAGGGTCCTTTGTTGGATTTTTTCTCTAGCGCAGATCTAGAGGCTAACATGGCGTCTGAAGAAACCAACATCTTTGCTAATGCTCCGTGGGTTATGGACACAATGGAGACTGGGTATACCTATACTTATAAGATCGCCTGTGCATCGAGCACGAATCAGATTTTCGTCTGTGGCAATAACAAGGTTATCAAGCAGATGAATTCAGAAGGAAAGTTTGTAGAGAAGGCCACCACCGAATCTGCAAACCAGCCATTTGATCTCGCTCTTACCAGTGATGCACAACTAATGTACAGTGATCACAACAGAAAGTGCATCAACGTGGTCAGAAATAACGGCAAGATAGAAAACCTGATCAAATTGAAGAAATGGTTTCCAATGGCCCTGTGTTCTACAGCTGCCAACGATTTACTGGTCACAATGGAATCTGAGGACTTAGCCATGAGTAAAGTGGTTCGTTACTCGGGATCCAAAGTCAAGCAAGAGATTCAGTTTAACGTCAAGGGCGAGAAGCTATATTGCAGAGCGGATTTCATCGACGAGAATGCTAACCTCGATGTTGTTGTGACTGATCTTGGGGCTAGACGTGTCGTAGTGGTGGACAAGTACGGAATCTTCAGGTTTAATTACTCGGGCAACATGCAAAGCAACAGGTACCAGAGTTTTGGTTGCTCGGGAGTGGCCACCACTAGCAAATGCCACATCATTGTTGGGGACGAGTACAACGATGTGTTGCATGTCATTGACCAGAACGGGCAGTTCCTGACCTACGTTGATAACTGCAAGCTTCAGCGTCCAGGGGATCTATGCGCTGATAGTGACGACATTCTATACGTCATCCAACCTGTTGCTAACCAAGTCAAGAAAATCAAACTTTACCGGTAGATAGATTCAAAATCGTCTCGTTTATCTAATGTATATAATTTATGATTTAAAATCTAGCTAACCAAGTGAAGAAAGTCAAAATCGTCTCGTTCATTCAAAGTAAATACATTGTAATTCATTATATAAAATCTTGCTAACCAAGTGAAATATCAAACTTTACCGGAAGATACATACAAAATCGTCTCGTTTATCCAATGTATATAATTCATCATTTAAAATCCAGCTAACCGAGTGAAGAAATTCAAACTTTACCGGTAGATACATTCAAAATCGTCTCGTTTATCTAAGGTATATAATTCATTATTTAAAATCTAGCTTACCAAGTGAAAAAACCCAAACTTAATTTACCGGTAGATACATACAAAATCGTCTCGTTTATCCAATGTATATAATTCATCATTCAAAATCTAGCTAACCAAGTCAAGAAAAGTTAACTTTACCGGTAGATACATTCAAATCGTCTCGTTTATCCAATGTATATAATTCATCATTTAAAATCTAGCTAACCAAGTGAAGAAAAGCAAACTTTTTCGATAAATTCATATAAAATTTATTCATTCAATGCATATCGCTCATCATTTGAAAATCTAGCTAATCAAGTCAAGAAAGTTAACATTTTACTGGTAGGTTCAGGTAAATTCGCCTCAGTCATTTCATGTAAATAGCACATAAAGTTAAACCATAATCAAAATAAGCGAACTTTACCAGCAGAGTCATATAAATTTGTCTCACACATTCAATGTAAATACAGTCATGCAAGTCATAAACCATAACCTAACTATAACCAGTCAAGAAAAGAATACGTTGTAGAGCAGCTGAAAGATGCAATATTTCATTAAAGACAACAATGTTAAAAGAAGAAAAAGTCAATACTTTCCGCAAGTAGAAAGTAAGAAAATTCTTTCTACAGTTTACAGCAAGTATTTCAGAGTTTTAAAACCTAGTTTAAATTAATATAAAATTATGAAACTAACAAATACACCTGGTTATTATATACCATAACACTTTAATCTTATAAAAGGACAATATAAAAGTTCATCCAAGTTTGGTATTGCCACTATAAACTAAGGAGAAACTCGACAGGTGACATTACCTACTGAAAAAAAGATTACTAATTAAGTCAGAAATAAATCTAGAATGAATTCACAGCCAGAGAAAAAGAGAACTCAGTGACATTAAGTTTATATGGGTCGTAAAATATAACATTACAACATGAAAAGACATGTATCGCGAACTATGGACTATCGCAAGGATTTCATGCGCTCAGTAATTTAACGTTTTTGTTCCTTTAAGTTTTCTTTCCATTTGCAGCTCTCTCGAAGCTTCCCTCAATCAATATATATATATATATATATATATATATATATATATATATATATATATATATATATATCATGACACAAACATTTCATTTTTAAAACAATCGAATGTCCTATATTCATAGCTTTAATTTGGATAATGCGCATGTAAATGTCGGTGAAAACATTCCAATTTCTTGTGAGACAGTGAGAGACATCCCCCAATTTCCCCTTCCTTTCTCACAATGATCAAACACTTGTTTCAGTATTTAAAATACATATCATCAATATTAACCAGAATTTTTTTTGGACCCCCACAGGTAATCCTGATGAGTACTTTTATTTTTTGCGGTCACTATGGCTCTTGAGAATACTCCAGAATACGGAACTGCAATAAAGGTCGCGCCATTTTGTCACCGCCACCGTACTTGTATGTCATTGACGCGCGTTTCCTTGTCAATGTTAATCAAATCAGGTCCATGTTTTGTCATCATTCCAGAAATCTGACAAGTGGAGGTCGCCATTTTGCACTGTCTCTTCTCTCGCTTATTACACAGGCGTCGGAACTTACCCCCCCCCCCCCCCCAACTTTTTTGCAAAGTTATACATAACCATAACCAGACCCTTTATATATATATATATATATATATATATATATATATATATATATATATATATATATATAAAATTTATTTTTTTATTTTTTTTTGTTAAGATTTTTTATAAGACTAGCCCCCCCCCACACACTTTGCTTCCGACGTCACTGCTATGTAGTTTTAAATCTTTTTTATTACTATGGTATCAGTTATCATTGCCATACTGTATTTTTTTTTCAAATGTTTTTGTTTTAATTTTGCTTTTGTTTTTGTTTTATGTTTATATTCAGAAAAAGAGAAATAAATAAATAAACATACACTTTACTATTATTTTTCCCAGGCTGTGGGTCACGTTTCCCAAAGAGATGAGACTCGCGTGTTTATGGGATTACCTATTACTATTTTTCAGTCCAAAATATCACTTTACGACTTTGATATAACCATATCATTAAAGTCAATAGATGCAATATTGCAATAACATACATGTAAGCTATAAAGAACAATTGCACCAATAATGAAAAATTATTTATTCATAGAATAATTCTTAAGAAATAAAAGTTTATCAATTACAAATAAATACATGCATTCTAAATGCCATTTAGAAGTATCTTCTTCCATTACCATATTTGTACAGATGAATATTAAATACAATAAATCTACTAGTAAAATATAGACAATTTTATCTCTTTTATCATTAATTGTTGTTCTCCCATCACTTAAAATGTAGATGTTTATATTTTTTAAACTCCCAAGTTTGGGCCTGCGCCAGATACCCCGATCACTGACTTGTTTGTGTACCGTCCTAAACAAGTTATTATTTAATATTACTTTGCTCAATGATTTGTTTAGGTTTCTTCAACGTTTATGCCAATTTTTACTAAAATTCATCACTTAGAAAGGGAAATATTTGTGTTGTCTCAATAATTTCCGAACAACCCTCGTATGTCATATACCCCCTACCCCCCCCCCCTCCTCCCATTATTGTTTAATGAAGGTCTGCAATTTGGAAACTTTTAACTGAGGTTTACAAACAAAATGAAGTTAGATCACTTTTGATAATTTGAAAAAAAAATATTGCAACAGAATGTATAAATATAGAGAACTCGTCTCTGTATGTCTATTAGCTTTTAACTAACTGTTCTCATTGATTAACTTCCAAAAAAGCACTATAAAATAAATTCAAATGCAGTCACTCTGTATATGCATATTATTCTATGAAAATTTGAGAAAGAATGTGAACAATATAAAATTTTCTTATGGTACATGCACATTTAAACTGAGAAATTTTTCAAGCAAAAAATAATGCAACGTACATGTACTAGCATTTCCACCAAGTCATCTTGTGTATAATAAAAAATGAATTTATTAAACCTTCTTTGAATTCCTTAATATACCTTTGATCTTTGGTTAAATATTTATAAAGCTTTACATGTAAATTGGGTTTTTTTTTTTTAATTCTGCCTAAAACTGCAATAATTTTTACAAATAAATCATACATATAAATGTATTGTAACACTTTTGAAAGTATTTTAAACATGTTTGGAAAAGAAAAACTTTGTATAAAAAAATATTCAAAGAAAAAATTTCAAATAACCATAGATCAAATCTTTTGAAAGATTGATCTTGTGGAATTTTTCTTTCTAAATAATAGTTAATGGCAAGAATATTCATACTAGTACTCAAAATGTTCAAGTTGAGATGATTGGTCATTTGCTGACCATCTGGTTTCCGTAACTAAGGGAAGCATACAATTATGAATCATCAATGATGTAAAATATATAGGAAAGGGATGCAGCAAGTGAGCAAGCATTCATTTGAAAGACACATAATACTGAGATCTTTGAAATTCTAATTTTCAAGATATATTTGTTACAACAATATTCTATGAAGAGCAAAACAAAAACCAACATATATTTATAGTGGTTAAACAAACTGACTGTCTTCTAAAATTTCCTTCCATAATTTAATGATAACCTTATCCTCAGATAAAATGATTGCAGTCTTATGCCATAGGGAAAAAAAATATAATAATTGTAATTCATGACCTAAAAAGCATACCTGATTAAATATTTCGAAAGCATTAATATGATACCTTGATAAATGCATACTTGATTCAAATTGAACTTATTTCAAAAGCATACATATATTTTTAAAATATTTATTACAAATATAGAACTTTAAAAAATTATATACAAAAAAACAAAAGCTATAGATTCCTAATTAAATGCCAGGAATTAATTTTCGCATAAAATCGTGAGAAGTATCCCTCGCTGATTTTAAAATCTCACTTTAATTTTTCAGACAGTTTTGAACTAAAGGAAATGATAACAAAAAATAGGCGATTGCGATTTCATATTCTCACGATTTGATACAAAACAGTGGAATTGCGGAATTAAGAACAAGCGTAAAATAAAGGATTTTACAGTATATTATATCTGAAACTATCAATCAATGAACAAGGATCAACCAACCAGCATATACATAAAAAAAGATATAATTTAAACAAAACACCAAACAATCACTAAATAAAACCGAAAATACCAACTAATCATATGCAAAGAAAAAAAATCAACCAATCACTGAATAATATAAACCAACTTTTATTCGCATGAGAGATATTCTCACTAAAATCGCGAGAGCTTCTTCATGGCAAATATTTCTTGCCACAATCTAGTCCTCAAATGTCTCTGGTATTTCATTTTTCAGATATTGTAAACGTATTATATTTGACGTGTATGATATTTGGCGGAAATTATATTTTGAACAAGTTGGCGTGGATTTGAATTAGCGTATTCCTGAATGTGACTATTCTTATACATATATACATGGCATTTAGTGATGTACTCGATTTAGCGCAAGCCGAAAGCGTTAAATAGAATACACAGCAAAATGTATTACATTTACAGTAATCTACATCCTGATCGTGAAAATTTGGCGCCACAACCAATAAATCTCTGGTAAATCGCAAAATGAAGTCTTCGCTAATAAGTTGGTTTACATTGAATAATCAACATGTATGTAACATTAATATATATAAAAGAAGTGAAAATTAATGCATATGACATCTACACAAACAGTCACTTGTGCTAGCACCGAGTCTCTCTTATTATACATTTACGCTCAGAAACAAAAAATGGCAGTGTAAAATGATGAATTCTTTTCCCGATAGATATATAAATGTAGTCCTATTGCCTTATTCTATCTCGTGATCAGTTAAGTCTTATGCATTCAGGCTATTATCCTATTCTTTACACCCAGTCCTTTGGTTGTTTCAGCACCTTCACGATTTCTTCCTCCGCTGAATCTGGGGCTGGTTCATTCCTGTATTCCCAGTTCTGTAAATTAATTTTTGAAAAATTAAATGATTAAGAAGTTCTGTCAGAAGTCATATAATTTGAAGTAATTCATCAAAAACAGGAATAATTCCATAACAATTCATTTGTAATTTTTTGGGAAGAGGGAGGGAGGCAAATTGATTTTTCACAAAATGCATGATTAAACTGAATTTCTATATTTCCTTTTATTTTTTTGGTAATGCAAATTATGATACATAGCCTGTTTTAAAACACAAACAATTATTTAAAAACAAATTAAAAAATTATAATTAATCATTGATTTTGGCTACATGTTTATGATAGCGTTGAAAAAAGTATGAAGTGAAAAGTATGTATTCAATCTACATTACAAATATAATGACTATCATATTAATTATTGAGAACAAATTCCATTAAACTCTGTTGGTTGAAAATGAAGCTAAATGGCAAAAGAAGTAATACTGTGGAATCATTTCAATTTGTGGGGGCGAATTTTTGTGGATTGTAGGTATTTGCTTAATCATGGCGATGTAATTTCATGGATGCGGCGGTTACTATTTCAGTAACAAAAATAATTCTTTCTAAAATTGTTTTCATTGAGGACTTAAATTCGTGGGGGAGAGCTATCCACAAATACCACGAAAATTGAGCCACCACGAATTCTAATGGTTCCACAGTACATATAATATCATAACTGAATATTACCATAAAGTAGGCAATTAAATCTTAGGAAGGATAAGTCAATCTCTACTTTCAGTACCTTGCACTTAATTTTCAATGATCCTTACCGCTGTGTTGGGCAGTGACATCAGAATGCTCTCGTATCTGGCCCCAGGGGTCTGCAGTCCAAACTTGGTACCTCTGTCATAGATCAGGTTAAACTCCACATATCTCCCTCTCCTTAACAGCTGCCATTTCCTTCAAATGAACATATATATTACTGTCAATTTACTTGCCTGGATTAATTAAAGTAAAATTTGCAGAGAGGTGAAAACTTTCAGTTAACAATACCAACAATAGCAGTCTAAAATGCATTCTGCAAGTAGACATTTAATAGAAGCATAATTTGATACTAGAACTTATTGTGCATTTTCATATCATTCACAAAGAGCTATCATACTAGTAATGAAATTTTAGTTATTAGTAGTAAAATACATTTCCTTAATTAAGTTACAGTGTAACTAATGGAAATTTATTTCTTTAATAAGCTCTTAAATTTCAATAATTTATCTCCACAATTTACATCTGGGTGACCTGAGTAGTTACCATAGTTACCTTTCTCTGTGCGAGTAGCCGTCATTCTTGTGTTTCTGTACGATTGGAATGTAGGACGGTAATACAGCATCGGCACAGCTCTGGAACAAGAAAGACAACTCTGTCTCATTTACATTCTAATGTTAGCCATCTCCCAATATTGCCCTTATGGGTTTATATTAATTATCCTGTTTTGGAATATACCCCGTAATATTAAAATAATGAAAAAATTAAATTCTATTCAATATTTTGTAAGTTAAGCAGTAAAAAAACCTAAAATTGCAAAAAATTTTATCTATATATTTTGTCAGTCCCAAGCCTGAAAAAAATAAGAGTTTTTTTTAGATTGCTTTCTTTGGTATCAGTTAAAAGACTTAGTACACCTCAAATACATGCTAATATACTTGTGCATACTATTCGCACACTTCATTGATGCTTTGCCTTTTTATTAAAATAATACTAAATAAACAATGACATACATAGCCGTAATGGCGAAGTTGGGATTTTGCACTGATTCAAGTTACAATTTTATCAAATCAATATCTAGTTAATATTAAAAGTCTCTTTGACAAAATATATTGTTTTAAATGTTTCTATACAGAAAATGCTTGGAGCTTTTAGCTAAATTATCACATAATTTTTGTTTGAAAAGGTAAATTTAATGTTTAAAAAGGGGTAAGATTGCAGTGTTTAGAGGATTCATTCTTTGTCATTTTTCTTTGCTCCAAATCAACAATATGCTGTTTTGTTTTGTGATGGGATTTTTTTTTAATCAATATTTAAAAGGCTTGCATTAAAAAAACCCAGAGAGATACATGAATATATAGGCTAATATTAGGTATATGCACAATCTATTGGCACCACTTTTATTAATTACGGTGGAATGCATTTTCATTTGTGGGGGTCAATGTTCATGGGTAGCCAAAATTTTCTTGGTTCGTGGGGACATAATTTCGTTGGTAGTGTAATCAGGATAATTTTAATAAATATTAAACAAATGATTGTGTATAGGTTGTGGGGATGTAAATTAGTGAGCAAGGGTTACCCACAAAAGCCACGAACATTCCCCCATGAACAATGATGATTCCACAGTATCTGTGGCCAGCAAGATAGGTCTGTACAGTCATGTAATATACATGTACTAACATGACCAATTTTTCTACTGTTTTTCATATAATAATGCTATTAATGTTCATCCAGGCAAAATATAAATGCAGAGCATTTTTCCTTTGCATTATTTAAAATACATGACTGCATCAACCTACTGGTAAATATTTTTGGTGGTTTTTTTTCTCACCCTTCTTGGTATTGGAACTTACCTCAACAAAGTTATACAAATTGTTCTGGGGTTCTTTGTCTAAGTCATCAAAAAAGATTCCTCCTATTCCACGAGTTTCACCTATTAAATTGAAGGTATATCAACATGACATCAAATTAACTCTGATGAATTTATGCAATAAAGAAATCTTTGATTTTAATTTTTAATAAAAATAAAAAAAGGTCTACAATTCAAAAAGAAAATACATTGAACCCTATTGAAAACAAAAAATGTACACAATGCATATCTATAACTGCATTGAAGTCAAAAGCTTTGGTACTCTTATTTATAACAGTGACTATACTGTAAACATATTATACATGTATTTGGCGTGTATGATATTTGTCGGAAAATAGTTTTTGAACAAGTTGGCGTGTATTTGAATTAGCGTATTCCTGAATGTGATTATTCTTATACCTATATGCATGACATTTAGCGATGTACTTGATTTAGCAGAAGCTGCATTCCGCCAAAAGCGCTAAAAAGAATACACAGTCAAATGTAATGTGTTTACAGTATATAGAATTTGAGAAGGAAAATTTAACCTACTTTTGAGCCTTAGGACACACATTCAACTCAAGATCATCAGCACACAAAGCTTGATGAAGGAAGGTCTTACAGTACATATATATGATCCAATGAAGTTATGAATATACCGGTAGGTACTAGTATGGCCTACTTTTGTTTGTATCGCACCTCCCCTCACCCCTATCCAAAAAATACATCATCTGACAATGCATGATGGCCTTACTGTAGACATAGTACACTTGACTGTTTATTCTATTTATTAGCTCTACTGGTGGAAAGCAGCTTCCACTAAATCAAGTACATCGCAAAATGTCATGAAAACATATATTCTTGAGATAAATACAGTCAAACTTCGTTATCTCGAGCTAGATGGGACTGTTTAAAAACTTCGATATCTGAGTATTTGAGATATCCAAGTATTTGAGATATCCGAGTATTCGATATATCGAGGGTAAAATACTTAAAAAATAAGTGGTTGAGACTTACAAATCACTTCGACATATCCATTGTATTCGAGATATCAGTGTTCGAGATATCGAATTTCAAAGTACATGTAGTATAATAAGAAATTCGCTTATGATAATCAAACCCATGCTAAATTTTTGAAAAACAAATTTCTGCTAATTAAAATATCATAAATGCTAAATATGATAATATGTTTGCAGTAATCTTCACAGTGCTTTTAAAGATGTGATCTAAACACAATTTTAGTATGAAGAGCCATAAAATTCCAAAGGAAGGCCACCACAGTGAGTGACCAACTTTGGGAGAATGACACTCTTTTCCCAAAAAAGTTGTATTAGCAGATGACCCAACCTGGTGTTATTGTCCTAAGCCTCATAGCGCTTAAGATATGATCTCTGGCTCTACCGTCATCAACATTTTAAAAATCCTTAACCCATGCCTCAACTCAAATCCTTGAAAGGAAAGTGCATCAATTAGAGGTCAATACTCAGACTTGAGGCTGAGTACTAACTTGAGGAAAGTTGATGACGGCAGAGCCTGGAATCATTTAATGTTTTGAAGAAAAAAACTGAACATAAATTTTGATTGATTGATCAGACCTTAATTCTAGTTCTTGATAATTATATCAGCTATCACATTGGATATGTAAGTTAATTAAATTGACCTTTAAGCTTGTAATGGAAGGTGACTGAAAGTAAATTATGCAAATTACCTCTGTGTGGGAGATAGAAATACTCATCGCACCACTTCTTGAACTTTGGATAAAATTCTTTGTTGTGCTTGTCGCATGCCGCCTTCAGGGTTTGGTGGAAATGCACAGCATCCTGGGAAGGAACCAGAGGGAACAGGTTATAGTACGTCAACGAATGGAACATTTTCCTCAATATCTTTTTGGAAAATGTTAATAGATCCATTAATACCCAATAAAAATTAACAAAGAAAACGATTGGAAGGCTCGTCGCTTAGAGCAAGCATATACAAAGGACATCTATATATAGGTGAAAATAAAAATCATCCCCCACAAAGAGGTGAAAAGATGTGCAAAATGGATTGTTTTTCACAAAATTAAGAAAATGCAAAACCAAACTGACTGAATCTACTCCTGGTGACAAAATGGAGATTGGTTGATATTAGATGTCAATTTTACCCGGTTAGCTTAGTCGATTAATCGGACTCCGAGGCTTTAGTCGAGCGATAGTCGAGTACTTGATGATTTATTGAATACTGTGTGTCCTTTTCAAATCAAATAATGCTACCGCCACATACATCTTAATATCTTAAACTAAAAAAAAAATGAAAAACTTATGATAATATACACTTAGTGCATTTGATTTAAAATAAATTGAAAAGTATTTTATTACAATGTTCTGGCTTTAAAATTCTTTTTTTTCTTCTAAAGCTAACACATAATTGAGCTCCATAACATCTTAGGCAAATCAAATGTGACCTGTTCTATGTTAATTAAATAATTGTCTGTGTCTAATCAATTATAAAAGAAAAAAAAAGAAAAAAATTGACATACTTTTGGCACGGAAGTGTATAGTTATGTATGCACTTACAATTAAAATTACATGATCCTACACATGCCAACAGTACATGCATCTGTACAGATCTACATGTACATAATACAGTACATGCATCTGTACAGATCTACATGTACATAATACAGTACATGCATCTGTACAGATCTACATGTACATAATACAGTACATGCATCTGTACAGATCTACATGTACATAATAAATACAAAACTGTTTTTGTTAACAACCATAATTTGTTCTAGAATGATGATGTACCTGTGAAGTACTGATTAATGATAATGAGCACTAATCTTGTTTTCTGCCATTAAATAATTATAATTACATGTATTTGTATTCATTAGTACTAATAGTCGGAAACTTCGCTATCTGACATACAGTACAAGCTAGTACTGCATCTTTTTTTAATTATATAACTATTATTATACATTATACAAATGTTATTTGTCATGATATTTTAAGGAGAGCGTAATACACTGTTACATTCTGGAATTTGTGCCAGTACAGATGGTTTTATAATTTAAAAAAAAAGTTCCAACCAAACCAGTAAATACCAGAGAGTGCTTTGTATAAATACTCTGGAGCTTAAACCTCCCATTGAATCACAAACAAAACACAAAGACACATGTATCAAATACATTTATTGTTAGCTAAATGTCTTGATACTGTGGTGGTACATGCACATATACTTTTGATCCAAGTATACTGTAGATTCCTTATTTTACATGAGTACTTAATTCTGCGATTCAACCAATTTTGCATCAAATTACGAGAATAATAAATCGTGAACACAAATTTTTTTATCATAGTTTCATTTAGATTATTAAGATAACATTTGTCTGAAAATTAAAAGCGAGATTTTAAAATTCGCGAGATATCCGAGTATTAGAAATATCGAGGGTAAAATACTTAAAAAATAAGTGGTTAGGACTTCATCACTTCGAGCTTTTAAAATCCGCGAGATGTCCTTCTCGCAATTTTAATTCCTTGTATTTGATTAGGAATCTACAGTACCTAAAATTATCGGATGAATGACCCACCTTTTGGTCGAGGTATATGGGTGTCAGGTCAGTCCCGCCCCCGAACCACCAGTGGACTTTCCCAGTCTCATCAACCACCTCAAAGTACCGGTAATTAAAGTGTATTGCAGGCACATATGGGTTCCTCTGAAAAAGAAAAACCCAGAAATGTTTAAATAAAACGTAAATTTTGTTTATGTGCTTTAACCACTTGCCAACGGTTGATTTCATCAAACTGAAACACTTTGTTCATTTCATTAATTTGTGTTTACCAGTGCATCTATACTAAAAATGCTTGTAGACAAAAATGTTAAGCCAAAATACATACCAGAACTTAATTTATTTCACTTAAGAAAACAAATTAAATGCATTTATATTCATAAGAATTTTTAAACAATTTGGACACATTGTTCAGTTGATAATTGCAAGCAGCAGTATAGTTCATATTTATGATAAATATAAATATTACTTATTTATGTAAAAAGTAAACATATGCATAACTACACGCAACATAAAAGATAGCTTGACGTTATAAAAAAAAACACTGCTAGTATCAAGAGTATTTACATGTGCATATATGTACGTTCTTCTCTAATATACCATTATTTAAGGAATAAGGAATCATTCTTTTAGTATTATGAGGTGATCAAATACAGTCAGGGATGATCAAATCCAATAAAGCCTGAAGCCTAGGGCTTTATGATAAATTTGATCAAGTCCGACCTCATAATATTCAAAGAATTATTCCTTATTACATGTACTCATATCTATTGAATTTTCAGCAATTGTACAATTACAGTTAAACTTCGTTTTCTCGAACTAGATGGGACCATTTAAAAACTTCGAGATATCAGGGTATTCGAGATATGGAGGGTAAAATACTTAAAAAATAAGTGGTTGAGATTTACAAATTACTTCGACATATCCATTGTATTCGAGATATCAGTGTTCGAGATATCAAAGTTTAACTGTAAATATTAAAATAGTTATTGATGAAATGTATTAATTTGGACTATAAGTTACAAATCGATTTGTAGTGTGATCACAGACAAAGATATTTAAAACGTAAATATAGAAAAATACATGTACAGCTATGAAATCTGAATAAACACAAATCGTAATTTCATAATCATTTCAGGGTTTACTTCAAATGAAATAACAGTAATCGTAAAACTAATTAAACAATTAAATCAAAGTCCTGAACTCACTGGATGGATGACACAGCTGACTCCTGTGGCAAAGAATGGCAAGGTCTTTCCCTCCATTGCTCTTCCCCTACAGAAACAAAAAGCAAGGCTGTCTTAAGTGTTCTTTTATAGAAAACACATAACTGACTACATGATTAAGTATTTTGAACATTTATATCTTGAATAATATGCATATATCAAATGAAGTTGGACTAAGTCCCAATCTAATTAAAATTAGATGTTAGATCCGCTCGCTTACTCGCTACACAAACATCTAACAACATCCCATGCAGGGTCACGTCAGTGTGACCTTTCAAATATGAATAAACATTTCTGAATTATCCAATCAGATTCGTGTTTCTAAAATCAACTCGGTTGAAGTTTCAACTTGGCGTCTGAAGAAGTGCTTCAGTTATTCAATGTTAAAAAGCTTAAAAAAGAACAAGAAGAGATATTGGGGTGCATTTTGGACGACATTTCTGAAGCATTTCCTTCAAAACGCCCGCGTTACACCTTTCGAGATCGAGATCCGATCTTTCGGTTACTTTCCGTATACAATATATTCTGTGTTCAGTTTTAGTTTATTTTGATAGAACTTGTGAATAATATCAGTCCCATCAGCTGTCTTTTCATATTGGACAAACGAAAATCGACATATAATACAGGCATCTCCTAAAACACAAGTTTTCCTCGTTGTCATGGGCTGTGCCATTTTTCTTTTTCTTTCGCTTTGAACACCTCGGTCATCTACGTATGTCGATAAAAAAAGCAGAGGAGTTCCGTGCCCTCAGCCAAAGATTTGGAGTCGTGATTTCATTGGCTAACTGAAAGGTCACACTGACGTAACCCTGCATGGGATGTTGTTAGATGTTTGTGTAGCGAGTAAGCGAGTGGATCTAACATCTAATTTTAATTAGATTGACTAAGTCCCAACCACCATTTTGTAATGAATTTTAATCGTGATATCTCTAGTCACTGGATATTTTGAATTTTTCACTAAGTCCTATGGATCGAATTGGAGATATCAAAGATTTACTGAATTTTCATGCTTTGACAGAAGAAAGTATCTATGACTTGAGATAAGTCAAGCTCTTAAACAATAAAAGAGTCAGAAATCAGTAATATTTGTTTCTAGATGCACAACATCCTTGGACAAGAATACTGTAAATCTACATATTTTAATTTATTTGTGATTAAGAAAAATAAAGCTATGTTAAAAAGTTCATTGGGATATGAACTTGGTCTATCATATGATCAAATCTTGTGAAGCTCAAAGGGCTTTTCAATAAGTCAGATCATTTACAATAAACATAAGCATAACCATATTTTATGTTTATACACTGTACTAATGCAACCGTTAACCCATAAATTTGTGTGATGATCACTGTGGCCTTGAAAAATATGACCTCTTGACTCATTAAAATTTCACACATATATAAACGTTTTTGCTCTTCAGTAGGTTCATACAAGGAAAGATATTTGCAATAGTAAACATTCATATTTTACCTCTACTTCATGTCTTCTAAATAAAGTTAGACACTTATATACTGTACAAGAATAGAATTCCTGGGTCCCCCGCCGTTCAAGCAGTATACTAGTATACTGTACTGTGGAATCATTATATTTCGTGGGGGCCAATTTTCGTGGATTGCTTAAATTTTACAGGTTCGTGGGGACGTAATTTCGTGTATTCTCTAAAACCTACAAAGGAAATATGATTTTATTACCCTTATTTATTAATTCGTGTAGGATGTTAAATCGTGGATGAGAGGTACCCACGAATTCCACGAAAATTGAACCACCACGAAATCTAATGATTTCACAGTATATGAAATTGCAATATTTTCAAACATTCAGGGCTGTTCCAGAATTAAATGTGTGGGGAGGTTGGGAGGAACATTTTTTTACCCCGACCACCCATTTTTTCCAAAATTTGTAGGCATGAGAGCGCTTACAAGGTCAATTTTTGGATAAAACGGAGTCATTATTGTGGTCAGAGTCCCATAACTCCAGCAAAAAGTATCGACCAATGCTGATTTTCGAACTTGACCAAGGTAATAGGTGTATAAACATTTGGTATAAATTTAATGAAAATCCGTCAAAATTTGTAGGCATGAGAGCGCTTACAAGGTCAATTTTTGGATAAAACGGAGTCATTATTGTGGTCAGAGTCCCATAACTCCAACAAAAAGTATCGACCAATGCTGATTTCCGAACTTGACCAAGGTAATAGGTGTATAAACATTTGGTATAAATGTAATGAAAATCTGTCAAAATTTGTAGGCATGAGAGCGCTTACAAAAAAGTGTGACGGACGGACGCACGGACGCACGGACCCACGGACCCACAGACCCACGGACACACGGACACACGGACCCACGGACACACGGACACACAGAAGGACGCCCGGCATTTCTATGTCCCCGCTCCGCGTTGCGGCGGGGGACAAAAATACATAATAGGAGTGTAATCAGCTCCAATTCAAAACTGTGCTTTAAGAGAGCTCGATGGTCATGGCCATTTTTAGACTATATGAATCTCCTTGAGAAGAAAAGCTTGATATAAAATTATAGTTAACATCCAAATTTTAAAGTTTAAATATTTGGAATTTTTTTTAACAAATGACAGTTCAGTTTTACTTAAATGATCATAACCAAAATTTTAAGGAAGTTCTGACGGATAATTTATTGACCATCAAGCCTCCTTATAAAATTATATGCTGGTGATGAAGAATAATCTGTGCAAAATTATGATCACAATAATTAACGCCCCAATGACAATCTCACCTGGCTCTCATCTGGGCCACGGCTGCGGGAGGTAGATTTCCGTGGACCACCGAGATGTTGACCCCGGCCTTCTCAAACACCAGCCCATCCTTCATTACACAGGTTATCCCCCCTCCTCCCTGTGAAACAACAGCAAGGTTGTCATTTCATTGAGGGCAAGATCAATATTCAAATATTCTGAATATCAAAAATGTTCAGCTCAAATTCAGTAGTAGGACTCTACCATACTGATCTCACTCTGCCTCCATCATTTACTTAATTAATTATACCTCTTTCCTGGTCCATCTGTCCACAAAAAACTTTTGATCTCCATCCACTTCCTCCAGTTTTCGACAGACCTCTGACTGCAGGAAAACAAAAAAACTTTCATCATAACCAAATTGCTTGAGCACTCTTTTAGGGGGTAGTTGAATGGGAGGGAGGTGTGGGGGTGGGTGGGGATTTACCCAAGCACAGCTTTTCATCTTTAATTTCATCATGCTTTACTCTTGAGTACCGGTACATATATTTTTAGTTTCTTTCAGGAAGTGGTGTTGCTGTAAGCATACTCAATAAGCTAAGTTAAACTAATTCATTTTATTTCATATTGGAGGGGGGGGGGTTTAAAAACTTTAAGAATTTTGTGAAATTTCCCTATTTTAAATTCTCAATTTGACCTTGACCCCCCACATCCCAGCAACAATTAGTTTGTACCATGCAAATTAATATTATATAATCATTATATATATTTTATTACTTATCAGGTTTGTTACTGACTGACTACAGCAATATATCGGGTTGATCAGTCTCATAGATGGGGAGGTGAAGCACAGCCGTCTATGAGACTGCGATCAACCCGATTATTTCCGTAGTCAGTCAGTAACAAACCTAATAAACATGTAAGTGTATTGTTTTTCTGAGGACTATCAAGTGAGACATTTATTTCACAAGAAGTGATGATCTTAAAAAATCCATGTGTAAAAGGGGCTTATACATGTATCTCGTCCAATATTTAACACAGCTGAACTCTTCAAAATCTCATTCTCACCTTTCAAATGTCTTTGAAAATCTTCACTGCACACTTGCTCTTTTATAATGTTTTGTTGCTGTTTAATTTTAAAGATTTTTCTCCCTTTCCTCTACAGAGGTTTGAGCAATATTATCTCAGCGCTGCCATTTTATTCTGCTCCAGACACAACAATGTGGAGTCAATTCAAAGGGCAACTACTCTAATTTAAAAGAAATTTCAAAGGGCAACTACTCCAAATATTTTAAGAAATAACATAACATGGTTTTTGTATTAAATATTATGAAATGTCGAGATGAGTGGGCGAAGCGTTAGCCATATTGCTGAATATTAATTCTCACCAGACTTACATAGACATATATCCGGCAGTCAGATATTATGTTTAAACCAATGAAAGTGTGACATTTCAGTCCAAGGGAAAACAAATATGCATATATGATGACTTATCAGTAATTGAAAAATTAATTTTAGTTCGTTTTTGACAAAGATTTAATCTGCAGAAAGATTCAGACAAACACAGCTTCCTCCGCCTGGACTTTCTACACTACTCTTTGGGGAATAGTATCCAAACATCAGCACATTTTTGTGTTGTACAACTGTTTAAAATTAACTAATTTCTGTTTCGCAAATAAAAATACAATCATATATTAGTTGACCTTTAAGATTTGGTTTTCCATAGTGGTTGAATACACATTGGCTGAGATACCAGATGAATTTCTACAACTCCATTTTATCGTTTGGTAAATGACATTTAAATAATTAATAGCAGTCAGTTAAGAAAAATATTTTGCATATTAAGATGGCCAGTCTTTCTAATACTGCCAAATATAGAAAATTGACAGCATTGGGCTGTAAAATTAAAATTTTTATTTATCTTTATTTCCAAATCAAAACTTCAGATTTCAGGTTTGCATGTGCAGTTGGTAATATAAACCATGTTATTAAAAATTGTATGCTTAAAGACTATCACATGATAAATATTCTCATACAAACCTGTATCCTCATAATCATTGCTTCCATCTTGTATTTCATTTCAGAACTCCTCTATTAAAAAAAAAAAAATCAAAAAATCAATTTAAGAGTTTTGTCTAAGATTTTATTTGTAAATGATATTTACTCAAACTCTTCTCATGTTTTCCCTCAAGTAAAATATAAAAAAAATATATTTCAAAATTAAAATTATTTACTATGGTACATATAGTACATGTACATTGTTTAAACTTATAAATTTCAGAATTTTGGCTAAGTGGGCAGACACCGAGACACACACTGTTGTTGTAATCGCAAAGTTTGCCATCAGTTACTATTTTTAGCTTTTAATTTCCTGCAATATTACGGTACTTCAATATTCAAATGTCA
The DNA here is from genome assembly GCA_020458035.1 of Magallana ariakensis. Classification (NCBI taxonomy): domain Eukaryota; kingdom Metazoa; phylum Mollusca; class Bivalvia; order Ostreida; family Ostreidae; genus Magallana; species Magallana ariakensis. The sequence goes on along the minus strand of CM035812.1, from coordinate 50,906,796 downwards.
AACAATTAACAAGTCTGAATCTCAGCCAATCTCAAGAAAAAATTACCAAAGCTACCTATATAGAACATTATTAATTTGTACTTGGTAGTTTTAAGACTTTTGATATGATACTTGCCTGTTGATCATATCATATAAATACAATTTAACATAACTATAATTAGACTTGCTTAACAAGTTTTATTGTACCTATCATAAGTACAGTAAAACTTGTTTGGTACAAAATCTCGAATCGCTAGTAGAGCAAAGTTTGGTAATTTTAAAGGTAATAATAAAAGTTTTCTTAATTTGTGATGTAAATATCAGATTTAAATTTTAAAATAAAAACCACATTAAACAAATACTGCGGAATCATTAGAAATTCGTGGTGGCTCAGTTTTTGTGGAATTTGTGGGTAGTTCTCAACCACGAATTAACATCCTCCACGAATTAATAATTTAGGGATATACAGTCATATTTCCTTTTGAAGGCGTAACAAAATACACAAAATTACATCCCCCCCCCCCCGAACTAATAAAATTTCAGCAATCCACAAAAATTGGCCCCCACGAATTTTAATGATTCCACAGTACAGTAACTGTACTGTCTTTTCATTAATTAAGAGAACTGGATGGCCATGGACAATTTTTAGACTATATAAATCTCCATTAAGAAGGAGAGCTCTGTATAAAGATGTAGAAATTAGAGCATTCAAATATTAAAGTTAAAATATATGGAAATTCTCTTTCCTCAATAATGATTTATTTACAGCAGCTAAACAAACCATTTAAAAACAAATTAAGGTGGATCTGATGGGTTAACCCTCCTTAATATTTGTTGGCCTCAATTTTTTCATGATGGATTTTAGAAAAATTCAGAGTTTCGAGCATACAGGTAAACATCAGTTTCTCGTACATGGCATCTTCGCTAGCCAAGGGTTTTCGGTCCACTTCGCTCCCCATAAACCGTAAACCCTTGGCTAGCGAAGATTGAACATGGGGGACTTCAACAAAACTTTGCGATATCATGAGTTTTTTAAAAGTCTTAATATAGAGAAAACGGTCGGGACCGCAGGTGATTGACTTCGACATAAGCGAGGCATTCGAGATATCCCTTGTTCGAGATACTGATATTTACCTGTACTTAAATTTGTGGATAATAAATCTATCAATAAGATCATTTATCTTCCTTCAAATATACATTTGATTCTATAGGGATTGCCTGAATGAAATTTAACTGAAAATTGAAATATTGAAAAGTTCAAATAAAATTCCTATGGGAATTAAAAATAGGAGGGAGTCCAATATTTCGCGGCCATAATATTTTGAACCAACAGGAGAATTATAAAACCACAAAAGCCATATACAAAACTCTGTTGGGTTTTAATTTTGTTGGTTTAAACGTTATCAGATTTAAGGGATATGTGAAAAACATATAACTTCCTGATCATCACCAAGATTTCCTTGTGTCTGTGTTCTTAATAAGCAGGTTTTATTGTATAAAGTCCCCCAATATATGTGCATGTACCTCCTCTAAAAGTGATTTGTCTGTAATTGGCTCCGACATCCATTTTGAAGTGTCCAGTTTTCTACCACTATAGGCAAGCACCTAAAATGACAATCAACACAAATCAATTATTCATGCATACATATTTTACTGGCTTTTAAGATTTTGATGCTAATTTAAAATAAATTACATAACTTTATTTCAAAGAACATGGTATGAGTTAAAAAAAACAAACAGTTAAATGTTTATTAAAAAATATATCCATATTTTTTTTATTATCAATAATCTTTTTAAAATAATTTCCAGAAAGACTATACCTTCAATAAAAAAAAAAATGAACTATGAAATTTTTTTGTATTTTTCTAGCTAGTACACAATTCCCCCCCCCCCCCCCCAATAAAAAAAATAAGAAGAAGAATGCTTAAAGATATATATGATGAATGCTTAAAGATATATATGATGTATCTTTAAAGTACAGCAGTACTGTAACAAAAATTGCAATATCGTTATATAACAATACCCTGTTGTTGTTGCTATGGTAACATATGATTGACACCCCAGCCACACCTATAGACACTGTGCCGCATGTCCTGTAACAAAAAATCAGAGTTATCTCCCATGACACAATACATGTATTCTCAAGACACTTCGAGATTAGTACATCATATTAATCATTTGAAAAAGTTTCAATTGTACACATTTTGACCAAAAATATATTTTAATTTAGTTTTTAATTTTTTTTTTTTCTAAATTGTAAAACTCCTGCAGGTCTTCTAGATCAAAAATTAATTAAATCTAAAATTAAAAAAAAAAAATTGTGCTTCCCTCTAAGAAAATTAACAAAAATTGTGGAAGAAAATACATGTAGTTATATAATTAGTACATTAATAGTTAATTACTGAATAAATGTTTATTTTAAAGGAGAACTTTATTGCAACAAAAAGTTGAAAGTTATATAAATTTTATTAATAAAAAGATTCTTCTGGTCAATCATTTCGGTAAAAATTAAATTTGTATGCGTGGTAGATTTGTTTATTTGGATCAAATTACCCCCCCCCCTCTCTCTCTCTCTCTCTCATACTACCAGGCAAGAAGTTTCCGATGCCTCTGTTGAGTGAATGACTGTGTGGTATAGCTACTAGCAGTCTGCAATCGAAGTAAGACTGTTCGTAAGGATTTCATCCTAGTTGTCGAGCAATATTATTCTACAAAGAACAAATGAATTAATATATCAGAAGAATTTTTAACTTCATAAAAATTTCTATATTTCAAAAAATTGATATTTACAACAAAGCAAAGGGAGGATAAGTTTTCAGTAAGTGAGATAACCTAAAAATGGGCAGAAGACAAGACAATAACGAATCACATTCACTTGGTGCACCTTCACCAACCTCATCTAAAATTTGTTTGATGTTGAGATTTACTCCAAGGGGTCACACAATTCTCCTTCCACTCAGGTGCAGGGTTGGTACGATACATTATTTTCTGTATCGATATGTATCACAATATTTGTGTCAGGATATGATACGTATTACAATAATTTCCTTTCAATGAACTAGTTTCTTTTCTATTATAAAAAAAATATATTCTTACTCAAGTTATTTAAAATTTGAAGCCTTAAAAGAGAATGAACTTCAAGGTTTATAAAGCTGAGTTCTCATTGGATCATTATGCATTTCGTCTGCATTTTATATTGATATTATCAATATTTTGATATATTGTCCCAGCCTTACTCAGGTGGGCTAAAAATTGTGTCTTTTTATAAACTCAACAGGTGTAAATATGCTTGCAATCAATGCTATATCAAATGAACAAAATTTAAGACTAGTTGCATGTCAACAAGTTCAATAACCTTTTAGCCTTTGCACAAGCGGTTAGAGTGAGCATTTAAAAATAAAGTATCATGAGCTAATTAAAACTTCGGTTGTTGAATAATAGTGCACACTATGAAAAATTGAACCATAATTTCATCAATATCATATCATTCATATGTGGTACCTTGTAGTTTATATATAAAAAAAGTCCTTAAAAGGACTTGTCAAATTTGAAAATCTCAAAGGATTTCTTTAACTAATAGTGTATATATATAAAAAAATCAAAATGTTATAAAATTTTAGTAGGTATCAAAACACAACATTAGTCATCTTTTAAAAATAGACACAAAATACTTAAGTTAGAAATGAAGTAATTAAGATCAACTATTCAATTAAGAAAATTACAACTTTGTGATATTTCTTGATTAATTGTGATCTGCGCCTGCGATTAACACTTGACTTCAGGGGAGAAATTTCAAAGATCTTCCAGTATATGTGATAGACAAATTATTTCTTATTAGTACATATTGTAATAAATGATTCATGGACAAACTTCAAAACATATGTCTATAACTCTGCCACAATCTTCATAAACTATGGGCATACATGTTTATCAGTATGTAAATATGCAATAAACTATATAACAGTGAAACTGATCTATATATTTTGCAATATCCTTTACAACTTACTAAAAGCATTTCAACCATACATTGAAAAGAATCATCATGTATACAGATATTACTGGTACGGGTAATATTTTTTAATTAAAATATAAAAAAAAACCAGGCTTCATACAGCAATATTTACTTCAGTCTACTAAGTACTAGTATTTTGTTGCTTTATTTCGTACAAATTCGGATTGTGTTTACACAGCTACTAAAAAAAAAACCAAATCATAATCACACCAACACAACCAATTTGTCCACATGGGAATAACCAAGATTATAGGTCAAAGGTTAAGTTCATTATAAAAGATCTTAAAGTTTGTGAAGAATCCTTTTCAGGATCATAAGTTCTTTCCCCCTTTAACCAATTTGGCTCAATTATTTCATCCACAAATTGCCTTTGGGTAAAGAGCATGTAATGACCTTGAACAAAGCTTCTGGGTCAAAAGTCAGGGTCATATACGACTTCTTTTAAACCTCTTTTTCTGAACCATATATTCTTTCCCATTTGGCCTATATCTGACTCATACTTCACATAAAGAGTGATTGTGGGTTAATGGAGTGCAGTGACCTTGAACCACATATATAAAGCAAATGTTGAAAGCCAGAGCAGTTCTCCTCTATATCCAGTTTCATACAATGTTTTCTCTTCCTTTAATCAATGTTAACTCAAATAATCTTGCTCAAAATTTACCAAAAGACTGCCTTTAAGTAGGGGTTTGCAGGGACCTTGAAATAAGTTTCTATGTCAAATTCCTGGGTCATAGCAGACCTCTGTGAAAATACCCTTGTCCCAACCTTAATTTTTCTCCCTTTCATCCTATCTTCCTTAAACTAATCCCCAAAAAAATAGCTTGTTAGATAAAGGATGTGGCAGTGCAATCTGATTAAAATCAGCCGTTCTGATACGCTACCGCTCTCAAACATCTGAATCAAGCCACTTAGAGGTCACGTCCGAACAACCTTTCAATAAGCCAATCAAATTGTGGCTAGCAAAACTCTGCCAGCAGATAATTTCCCATAAATCTGTGCGGTTATACCGGTATTTACCTTGCTGTTACTTCACCCGATAGTCTTTAAGAGACGGGGATTCTCATTGGTCAAAAAGGTCACAACCTTATATTTAAATATTTAGATTGTCGGGTCGTTCGGACGTGACCTCTAAGCAGCTTGTTTCAGATGTTCGAGAGCGGTAGCGTATCAGAACGGCTGATTTTAATCAGATTGGTGGCAGTGCAAAGATTTCTAAGTCAGAGGTCAAGGTCAAAGCAAATTTAAGTCCCCTAAAATGGTTTTGATCCTATTGCTGTTGCCCTTTATTAAAGTGGGGCCCTTTGAGAGGGTTATTTACCATCTCAATGATGTCCTCTTCAGCCTTGTTCAGTTCATTCAGTGGACAGGTATACATTTATTTTCATTCAAATACCCACAAATGATGTCTACATTGTTAAATGGTATCTTATCTTATAATATTTTGAACTTGACCATTGACACAGTGCATTTTAAAAAACTTATTGAATGTTAGATATAAAAGTAGAGAATAATGATTGTGTCACATCAGACTTCGAAATGGTTGTAGTTTACGATCCATATATGGTAGAAATGACCAGTGCAGGTTACATAAATATTTTTCCTTGATGCTTCCATCACCTTGTCTGTGTCTTTAATTAATGTCAGTGAATCAGAATTCTAACATCCTTATAATTATGCATGTCTTAGTTTATTTGAAATACATATACATATGGTACATGTAATTTCTTACTTCTATATTACCCATCATGCTCATTGATCATCAATAGAGTTTACATTTTAATAATTAAAGAATTAATACATGTACTGTAGAATCATTTTTATTCGTGTGGGTCAATGTTCGTGGGGAGCCAAAATTGTCCTGGTTCGTGGAGACATATTTTCGTTGGTAGTGTAATCGAACAAAACATTAATCAATATCAAACAAATGATTTTACATGTATATATATGTTCATGGGTTGTAAATTCGTGGGCAAGGGTTACCCACTAAAGCCACAAACATTGGTCCCCCACGAACAATGATGATTCCCTAGTACATGTATATTAAACAAAAATTATGGATGTCAAACTGTGCATATTTTTTCTCCATATAAGGCAATATATGCTAAGCTAAAAATAAAAAAGGTTTTTAATAAACACAAACGATCAAAACAAAGCTTATGTAACTTTATAGATGTTCATATTTGCATCACTTAATCATGTTAATTAACAGTTTGTAAATAAATGATATTATTATCTCAAAACATATGAGTCATCACAATACCAGAATTATATAAGCATGCACATATACAATGTATCATAATTGTAAAAACCATTATGGTATTCTGAAAATAGAAAAAAAACTTAAACCTTGCTGACTGTCCGAGTCATATGTATAGCTACAGTCACTCTATATATATATATATATATATAAATATATATATATATATATAACACATGTATTTATGTATCAATTTTTATATTTTATTTTTTAAATTAAAAATTTAATTTGTTAATGAAAACTAATTTGAAAGTTAACGTTACCAATATTCAGATTGAGATATTCACGTTGTCTTGCGTGTGGGTGTTTGGGATTGGGGTTGGGGGGTGGATAGGGAATTCGTTTTCAGAGAATTATAAAAGTTTAAAAGGGGTTGGTTTCAGGTTTACATGCAAGAGTATTTTATAGAGATAGTTCAGCACAAGGATAAACCCATGCACCTAAATCAATCTGTTAAGAGATGATAGTCAATGTTTAAATAAGTCTGAAAAAATAAGGCTAGTTAATAAATTTTAGCCAGAATCTGTATATTTTGCTAGGTGTAGTATTAATTGATGAATAATTAAAAAATTAAACTTTAAGTGAATTTTGGATTAATTAATTTGTGCTTATCATTGGCCATGAGAAGAAAAAGAAGTTCTGCTCTTCATGTGGGGATTTAGAACTGTTTTATTGTGAAAGATTTTACATGAGATAACCATAACTGTTTAAAAATGTTTGTATGTATACGGTACATTCCAGAAAGGGGATGGGGTTCCGAGGCATACTTTTGACTTTACTATGTGGAATTAATACCGAGTGCAGCGAAACGCGGGCACAGCCAGCCTCGCGAAGCGAGGCTTAATGGTAACACGTATATATATAAGAAAATCATCGAAAAATGAGAGTTGAATCAGGGGTACTAATTAAGGTCCAAAAAAATTCTTCCAGCCCTAGGCGCCGCCATATTGGCCGCCATTTGGTTTATAAATGTTAACGTGATCATTAAATGACTGCCGGTTGTAGATGTTTCTTACCCCGAAACTCGATCAAACTCTTTCCAATGTTTAATTGAAAGTAATCAAGATGAAAATAATTGACTGCAAACTTTACAACTTTTAACAGTGCTAATTTAATCAAGAACTACGACTAGTTTCACCTATGTCTTATCAAATTATAAAATGGATAATAAAACCATTAACATCAAGGAACCGATCTTTTAGAGAAAGCTAATAAAGTAGAAAAAATTCAATTCATCAACTTGGGAAAATTATAAGCATTGAAAGGAGAAATAAAAAATTTTCAGTCCCTTTCTTCGGTTATTTCCGAAGATAAAACTTTAATGTTTTACGTATGAAACATGAGGTCATAATGACTTGAGCATGCGACATTAAGTTTTACTTTGGCATATGATTTGAGTAGATAGGCAGATCCTATACTGTGTGCGTTTCAAATAAATTTTGTTCTACATAAAAATCAAACTGCACAGTGTTAAATTTGTGCTCGGTCCAACGGTCACACCGTTTACATATGAAGTCTGAATATTTTCCGATTGTAAGGGTGGGGGGATTCAGACCCACCTGATCCCTCCCCTTTCTCCACCTCTAGAGCAGCCCATGTTACAAACTTACAAACGGCCAGTCATTTCTCATATAATGTATGCTTAAAGATTATTTGTTCATAAGACAAAGTCATGTAAACCTCATCTATATAGATACATAGATACATGTACATGTACGTGACACGAGACACGGTAAATTACTTTATCAATTTACATGTCTGCACAAAAAAGATGAAACAGATGAAAAAAAAAGTAAGACAGCGGTCAAGACAATTTAATTAGCACCGAAGGGGCTTTGAGGGCTAACACATTTCAGCAAACAGTAAAGAAAATGTCAACACACACCATATTAAAAGCAATACATATGCTAACCTTACCGACTCGAAGTTACCACATGAGCGCGGCCATATTTGTTTACATTAGGTTTTGAGATTTATTTTTTCAAAACGAAGAACAATCAAGAGAGGCCATGTGAAGTGTTACATATACAATGTACATGTAGTTATGAATAGCTAATCAACAATTTGTCTGTGTTTTAGCATGTCACGTTGAATGAACGACCTGTTATAATTCATTTGCCTGTATCTAATAATAATTGTTACACGTTGACATTTGTACATATATCCAGAGACATACATGTAACGTCTCTAATATATCAAGTTATTAATTTTAAATTGGCATAAAATCTCTCTATTTTATAAATATTTCTTTCCAACAAAAGTCGCTGACATCATTGTTAATTGGTTAACATGGACAACAAAAATTGTCAAACCACTACGTCACAACTATAACATTATACATTGTAGTGAAATTTTGTCAATATTTAGGCAACACTGAAAGTCGACATGTAACGTGACATTTTGGCGGGAATTTTAGAATACGTACAAAACTAATGTAGTTTAGATACATGTATATTTCATTGTTTTTTTTTGGGGGGGGGGGTTGTGTGTGTGTGTTTTTTTTGTTTTTTTTGCATTTACAATGTATATCCGATCAAGAATTGTTTCTCTGGTAGCTGAATTTATTTGGCCGACCTTTTCTTTATATCTAACTGGAAAGCAAATACGTAGGATCAAGAGAGGGATCCCCCCCCCCCCCAACCCATCCACCCACTTTTCTCCTAACAGACATTACATAGAGAAAATTGAATTTCGAAGAAGCTGACCCAAACTTTTTGGGAACCTTCAAAAAAAACTTTAGCAACCTCGGACTATCCCCCCCACCCCTCTACGGATTAGGAATTTGAAGATTGCATGGCTAATACGGATTGATATAGGCTTTTATTTTAAAAGTTTTCTTTTTTGCTTGACAGATTTTCTCCCCCCCCCCACCTCTCTCACTTTCAAAAGCGATGTTACGTACCTTAAAAACAATTAAGGATAAATGATACTTTACGACATGTACAGACCGTTAACGTGGTATAGCTTTGATAATTCATTATTATTTTTTTTTAAAGTTTTTTTTTTCATATTTTCTTTAAATGTCTTTTACCAGCTAGTTGAAGTGCACTTGCAGGAGAATATCACCAAGTATACATTTTAATTGATCAGCGAAAACGTTTTGGTCCATATGTTTTGTATAGCAACTTTAAACTATTCATTTGCAGGACTTAATTATAACTGTTTCCACGTCGTTCATTCGAATTTCATTTTTTTTTCAAACCGGGAGCTATATACACAGACAATAATGATTTTTTTTTATTCTATCCACCTTTTTCTCATATGAACATTTATATATAAAAGTATTGGTTTTTGAAAATAAATATAAGGAATGTACACCTATTTATCCAACCCAGGTACATATACATGTATGTGTAGCACCGTTTTTGAAAGTGGAAATGGGGTGGGGGAGGGGGGGGGGGCGACTCGCCCGAAATCTTGACAAGCATTATACATGTACATCGCCAATCAATCTTCCAAATCCTAATCCAGTGGCGTAGCTAGGAACAAAATATCAAAATAATATAAGCAGAGTACATTTTTCTTTTAAATTTGGCATAATT